>OY731408.1:4059558-4243150 GCA_963425845.1 Sphenostylis stenocarpa
TCATGCATACGAAAGCATCATTCTCATACCATGCATTTTCTGCCATTTTTAGAAAAATGGAGGGATCAGGTAGTAAATAGTTGGGAAAAGTGGATATTCCCCGCTACCGTGTTGAGAAGTTGGAGCAGTTGTGCGCGCTTATGCCATCAGAAGTTCGATCCGAATTCAAGAGATCTTACAGACGGATCTTGGATCTCTTGAAAATATGTGTTGACCACGTGTTCTTCAGGGTCTTGATCCACTTTTGGAGCTCCAGATTGCATTGCTTCGAGTTCCCTCAGTTCGATTTGGTTCCAACTTTGGAAGAGTACGAACTTATGATCAGATGGCCCAAGTCAGCTGGGGTCTACATTAGCCAGGGAGCTTACGTTTCAGTAAACAAGGTCGCTCACCTCATCCGATTACCACTTCGACAGACTGCCCTGAAGGGAAAAGGGAACATTCAAGGGTGGAAGATATCACTTTTAGAGGACCACTTATCCTCTCTGGCTGAAAAAAGAGATTGGCCCACATTCAACAAGACTCTGGCACTAATTATGTTCGGGACCTTTTTATTCCCTTTCCATAACGACATCGTGGATCACGCCACAATGGATGCCTTCTTTGCTTGGGACGTACATTTGAAAAGTCCCGTGCCCGCGCTTCTGGCCGACACCGTCGTTCGAGCCTTCGACGAATCAAAATGTGAGGTAGCAGGAGAAATCAATCTACCAATCCGGGTAGGTCCCACTATTTTCAACGTGGACTTCCATGTGATGGATATCACTCTTTCTTACAGTTGCCTCCTCGGTAGACCTTGGATTCACGACGCCAAAGCAATCCCATCAACGCTCCACCAAAGGATTAAATTCGTGGTAGGTGACAAACTGGTCACAGTTCAAGCCGAAGATGACATCTTGATCAGCAAGCCGTCTACCCTACCCTATGTGGATGCAACAGAAGAGGCCCTCGAAACATCCTTTCAAGCGCTAGAGATTGCCAATGTTGAAAGACTTCCCAACAACATGAGGGTGGCACATATGATGACAAAGTACGGATAACGCCCAACCCAGGGACTCGGTGCGAATTCCCAAGGAATAAGGGAGCCACCAGATTTCAAGGACAATCCTTTGAAATGTGGTCTAGGCTACAACCCTAATACAAGAAGAAAGGGAAAGTCTCCCCTCCGCCCACTGAATCAGATCTTCCGAAGTGGAGGGATACAGGCGTCAAGAGCAACTTTAGTCATTAGGTGTTCTTCTTCCATTTTTTAAAGGAATGTAAACCCAATGACTATTAGAGATTACTCCCCGGGGGCAGCCCGACCCCCGGGCATTTTCAGGGCACATATTACCCTTTTAATCATACGAGAATATATTTCTTACTATCTGCTTCTTTTCTTACTACACATGTCTACGCCTCATTAATAACCATGCTTAAGCAAACGTTTCTAAAAGGCGTCTAAAAACTTGAAAGCGCACCGACAGTAAAGAAACAAATTAAACCATCACTGATTGATTAGGAACACAAGTAAGGTTTCACCCCATCATAGTGAAACCATGTTTTGCCGACGTTGCGAAAATAATAAGTAAGCCCAGAAAAGCCAAAGGCCAAAAGTTAGGGTCAACCCGCTAGGAAACCCGACCAATAATAAAGGGTAGCCTAGGCAAAAGATAGGGTTACAAAACGGGGTCCATTAGAGTTTCTAAAGCATAATAAAAAGAAACCCCTACAAAAGTTTGGACGAAACGCAACATCCTAGATTGAAAACCCGAAGGGCGGTCTAGGAAAGACAATCAGTCTTAACAAGCGCCGCAAAGCTCACTAAGCAAAGACGCAACCCCACAAACAAACGTTTGTTTAAGCTAAGCCTAAACAGTTTGACTAACCCTGGCTAGCCGTGCTTACAGAAACCATTGGTTTCAAGGAGTCCCCTCTAAAAACACAAACCTTTGATTTAATCATCCTTTTCTTTCTTTTCTCTTGACCCTTATCACTATGATATTCTAGCGATTAATGGGGTAATATGAAAACATAGTAATCAATAGGAGGATTGAAATTCCAAAAAGGGGAAGAAGCACACTAGTATGACGAAATAGCTCTTCAACACGATCATTCTTCAAGGGTAAAGGAACTAACACTTCCTTTACACGTACCTAACTCCCTTACCCAACTTTGGTTCTAACGACCAAAGTTGGTTTTTCGAAAACCAACGCCGTTTTAACCCCTTTTTCGATGTTTCCGGTAAAAACATCGGTGGCGACTCCACAGAACCCTTCAAAACTAGCTCTTGGGTTAGCACGGTTATCGGACAATCCAAGAGCACCCTTTCGAAAACCTTGCCCCTGGGTTCAGCCCGGTTATCGGACAACCTAAAGGCGTTGTAACCACACCAATAAAAACGCGAAAAATGGAAAGTTGGAAACCATCGCGTCGCTCCGACCGCCTCATTTTGATGGTGGTGACAATCAGTTAACTTTTCTGAAAGTAATTAACTGAAATAGCATTATAAGTTGCATATCATGAGCATTACATGCATAGATGTTGATGAATAAGGTCCTATTTCCTTCAAAAATAATAAACAAAAAAAAAGGGAAAAAGAGCAGATGCCCATCCGTTTAAGGCAGATGGCTGTCCAGAAGTGGCTGTTGGGACCAGATGGGCGTCCACTTTGAGCAGATGGCCGTCCAGAGGTTTCTGTTGGGGGCAGACGGCCGTCCACCCTAGCCAGACGGCCGTCCACCCTAGCCAGACGGCCGTCCATGGGTGACCGTTAGGGGCAGATGGTCGTCCACTTAGAGCAGACGGCCATCCGCCCCTGGTTTTTTTTTGCCTATAAATTTAGGCGCCCCAAATGGCTCATGGCACCTCATTCTTGCATTCTCCTTTCCTCCTATACCTCTCTTTGCATATTTTGAGTGTTCTTTGTTGAGTAATGGATCGTGGAGAGTCGTCTACGCGTCGGAAGCGCTCCCGGGGACCCATAAGGAGCATCCCTCCTCCTCAGGTTCCCACTCAACTAACCGAGTAGCACCAGGCTAGGTTTGCCAATATCAGCCAGTATGTTTGGCACCCTATGCTCTGGTTGGACTTCAGCATCCTAGCCATGTTCGGTTGGGATCAGGATGTGAAGAGATACATCCAAGGTATAGGGTGGGACTTCCTGCTCAAAGATCCACCTACCCGCATCCATCGCACGACCACGCTGGAATTCCTTGCTTCGGTCACACTCATAGACCTACCATCTATGATCCCCGGGCTTCCGCCTGTCCCAGCAGTCACCTATTGGATGAATGGGGCTTACCGGACTAATGTCATAGACGACTTCAACGTCCTCATGGGGTTCCACCAGCCCGCAGAGATCCAGACACCGGAATACAGGGGGGCATTCTGTGAAAGGCTAGCTACCCTCACCACCAGCCAGATATGGAAGGAGGTCACCGGCTCCCAGCACGTTCCCGCCAATCCAAAAGGAACTACTTTCCTCCCACCTCTCCGCATTTGTCATAAGTTGCTAGCAGGCACCCTTCATAGCCAAAAGGAAAGTCAAGGCAAAGTCACTCAGGCGGATCTCTTTGTCATCTACTGCATGCATCAAGGGATCCGATGCAACCCTAGCTACCTTTTCTTGAAAGCCCTGAAGGACTTTGGGACACGAGGCCGCGCGGGATCCATCATGGTAGGCCCTCTTATCACCCCTCTGGCTGAGTACTGGGGATGCACTGATGGAGAGGACATCCCCTCTGCCCTGCGACTGGAACTCATAGATGGTTCGGTACTCGCCCATATGAGCATGCTCACCCGTCAGGGCACCTCCTGGGTCCTACATCCCATCCTTGCTAAGAAATTCGACCTCCACGAGATGGACGCTTCAGAATCACAAGAGACGCCCATCCCTCCAGGATCCCAACAACAACAGACGCAGTATGAAGATAACCTCGCCAGCCTGCACCGACACATGAGCGATGACAGGGCCCACTCAGATAGGCAGTACCAGCACCTATGCCAATAGATCGATCAGTTGTCCCTAAGACAGCAGAGTTATGAGCAAGCACAGGAAAGCCTTAGCCTGAGGGTGGACGGCCTCACGCAGAGAATGGACGCGATGGGCCAGGACCTACACGGCATGATCCGGAGCCAGGAAGAATTCCAGCACCGCGTACTCCGCCGACTCCCTTCGCCATCTCCATCCTTAGCATCCAGCTTAGAGCCGGAAAGCTGAGATCTTTTTAAAAAGTCTCCTGTTGTACACTAATTTTCCGCAAAATAAATAAATAAGACTTTATGTTTTGTTTTGTTGCCTCTCTTTACAAAAGCCAGCATGCACAAAAAAACTAAGAAAATAAAAAGGCACATGCGCCATTCCAAAAAAAAAGCCAAATTTCAAAATCGGAAAAAAGAATAAAACCGCAGAAAAATGTGAAATTAATCGAATATTTCCAGAACCCAATTCCAACTATCACAGCCAATAAAAGGCCGAATCCCCAATGGATTCCTGCCTAGAAGACATTCATCTAGAATCCCCAGCAGTCAAGAAGCTGGACGACTAAACAAAAAGCCAAAAGCGAAGAATCCCCGGCATGATCGGAAATAGTAAGCTGCCACCACCTCTTCAGGAAAGGGAAAGACCTAAAGACGAAGACCTGAACACAGACAAAACCGGCGCATGATCGGAAACAGTAAGCCACCACCACCACTTCAGGAAAGGGAAAGACCTGAAGACGAAGACTTGCACACAGGAAAAATCGGCGCATGATCGGAAACAGTAAGCCGCCACCACCTCTTCAGGAAAGGGAAAGACCTGAAGACGAAGACCTGCACACAGGCAAAACCGGTGCATGTTCGGAAACAGTAAGCCGCCACCACCTCTTCAGGAAAGGAAAGAATTGAAGACGAAGTCGGCGCATGACCAGAAGCAGTAAGCCGCCATCACAGCCAAAGGGTCAGCTATCGCATCGAAGGAGCATCCTGAGGCATCTAACCTGATGGGGGTTCGTACTCATCAACCAAGGGGTCAGCTACCGCGTCGAAGGAGCATCCCGAAATTCTCTATGTGTCAGCCGAAGGGTCAGCTACCGCACCAAAGGAGCATCTTGAAGCCTCACGACATATCGTCCGAAGGATCAACCTCCACAGCAAGAGGAGCATCCAGAAGACAACCGGGCAAGAGGGTTAACTCCTTCACCTGCCGATTGACCTCATGGTATGTTAACCCATGGTCAATTGGTCGGGTAAAAGGGGGGCAGCTGTAGACCCCAAATCTTGCCCGACCCCCTAGTAAAGCCGAAGATCGTCCGTTTCGAAGATGGTTAAGACTTTATCAAGTCCCTAGTAGCTTGTTCTAGGTTCCATTTAGGATAGGAAGGGTTTTTAGAGGCATTAAAAATCGGGAAATCTGCCGGAGACAGCAGATGGCCGTCCAGAACAGGCGAATGGTCGTCCAGAACAGGCAGATGGCCGTCCAAGACAAGCAGATGGCCGTCCATGGCCACTTTTTCCATGGCCACTTTTTGCCATGGACGGCCGTCCATGGCCACTTTTTGCCATGGACGGCCGTCCGCTTTGTCCAGATTGTCGTCCACCTTTTCCAGGCCCAGATCCCTATAAATAGGGGCCTCATTTCTCCATTTTTTCACACCTTTCCCACTCCTCCACTCTCTTGGAAGCCTTTGGCACTTGAGAGTGACCCTGAGCATTATTCTGGGGTTCGAGGGAGCTTTCTGATTTCCGTTAAAGTTGAAATCGGTTAAGGAAGTCTCTTTTTGAGACATTCGGCCCTCGGTAGAGTGACTTTTCTTTATTTCGCGGGAGGAGCGTGTTTGTAGAGTGCGGGGACTGCCAAAAAGCGTCCTCACGTTTTTGAAGAGTTAATATAAAGTTCGCTTCAGAGGTTCCTTCTCTATTCTCTGTCTTCTTTACTGCTTTCTTTATCGCTTTCTTTGTGTGCATTAGATAATAGAGCCATGTAGATATTTAAATTCTGCAAGTAGATTAAATAATAGGGTAAAAATGTAATTTCTTTAAGTGTTTATTTTCTAAGTTAGTCCATCATAGGGAACCCGAAAGGGGCGTTGTGGGGGTGCTAACACCTTCCCCACACGTAACTAACTCCCTTACCCAACTCTGGTTGTAATGGCCAAAGTTGATTTTTTCTAAAACCACTGCCTTTTTCTTTTTTACCTTTTTTAGTGTTTAAGGTTAAAACACTGATGGCGACTCCTCGAACCTATTCGAAAACCTCACCTTTAGGTCCAGCCCGGTTATCGGACGGCCTAAAGGTGTTGAACCGTTTCTTTCAAAGAAAACGCGAGTCATATCAAAACCATCGCGTCGCTCCGACCGCCTCTTTTGACAGCGGCGACAGGGGGTTGAACTTACATGGGATGAAGAGGATTCACAGCCAACCATTAAGCATAGATTCACTTCTTCACCTTCAAATACAGAACTAGAGGATGAATCATTGTCTTGCCAAGCTATGTAGGCCTTTTTCCCTTTATACTTCATCTCTTTCTTGTTTTGATTCTTGGATTTTTCTGGACATTCACTTCTTATGTGTCCCTACTTACCACAAGAATAACAAGTATAAGTATTTTGAATAGAATCAGTTCTTTTATCAATGTACCTTTTAACCTGGTGTAGACCCCAAATCTTGTCCGGCCTCATAATAAAGACCAGAAGACCTCCTTTTCGAAGATGGATGAAGCCTAAGCAGCCATTAGGAGAGACTATTAGGCCCCATACTAGGATAGGAGGGATTTCTGGCATAAAAATAAGGATTTTCGCCTTTTAGGTTCGAGACCGCCGTCTCAGATTCGAGATCACCATCTCGCCTTGCACAAATGGCGAGACCGCCGTCTCGCCACCTGCGAAAGGCGAGACGGCCGTCTCGTTTAGCGATACCGCCGTCTCGCCATTCTTGCAAGGCGAGACGACCGTCCCGATTGGCGAGACGACCGTCTCGACCTTGTCAGACGAGACGACCCATCTCGACCTGACAGCGTGAATCCCTATAAATAGGACCTCCATTCCCCTCATTCCACACAGTTCTCTCATTCTCTCTCTAGTCACATCACTAGATTCTCTCTCTAGAACCCCTCCGAAGCATTTCCGGAGTTTCTGAGTTTTTCTAAGAGTTTTTTTTCGCATTTCGAGAGGCTTTTGATGTTGTGTAGAGTGAAGGGTTGCCGCAAAGCACCCTATTTTCAGAAAGAATTAATAGAAAGCTTGCTCCGGAGGTTTCTACTTTCTCCCTCTATATTTTACCGCTTTATTTTTAAATTACGTAACAAACATTAGGGCCATGTAGTCATAGTTTAAATTCCGCAAATAAAAGGGTAAAAGCGTATTTTTCCGGTTTAATCATTTAAATAGTTGGCCTATCATAGGGAACCCGAAAGGGGCGTCGTAAAGGAACTAACACTTCCTTTACACGTAACTAACTCCCTTACCCAACTCTGTTTCTAACGACCAAAGTTGGTTTTTTGAAAACCAACGCCTTTTTAAACCCTTTTTCGATGTTTCCAGTAAAAACATCGGTGGCGACTCCACAAAACCCTTCAAAACTAGTCCTTGGGTTAGTCCGGTTATCGGACAACCCAAGGATGCCTTTTCGAAAACCTTGCCTTTAGGTTCAGCCCAGTTATCGGACGACCTACAGGCGTTGTAACCACACCAATAAAAACGCGAAAAATGGAAAGTCGAAACCATCGCGTCGCTCCGACCGCCTCGTTTTGACGGCAGTGACAGATGGCGACTCCACTGGGGAAGCCTAGAGAGTTGATCCCATTTAGTGATGGGCCAACTTAAAAATAAATAAACCAAGAAAATTACGCTTTTATCCTGCCTTGTATTATAATATGTTTCATTGCTTGGCTTTAATAACTGTTGCTTGTTTATACTTATGCAATTGTTTGAAATACAAACTGTACACGAACCCTTGCACACAACAGTTCCCTCTATACCCAGGGGCAAGTGAGAAATCCATAGGGAGTGGGTGGCAGGTACGGTTCGCTGTAGTGATGGCCTTGTGCCCACCAATGTGATCGGAAACCACCACTCAAGGTGATAACCTTCCTCTTTTGGCACAAAGACTGACTATGGCCTTAGTGCTAAGCATGGTCGGAAGGCTGGAGAGTGGGAACCCTATAATGGGGGCACCTTGGGGGCCTTAGCCTTGGTGAGAACAGTTAGAACCTACCTTTGCCAATGCACTTTTCTGCAGGAAAACCCTACCTCGTGATTAAAATGACTTCTCGCCTGTAGACCCCAAATCTTGCCCGGTCTCCAAATAAAGACCAGAAGACCTCCTATTTGAAGATGGACAAGCCTAACAAGCCATTAGGAGAGACTATTAGGCCCCATACGAGGATAGGAGGGAGTTTCTGCACCAAAAAATAAGTTTTCCCGCTTCGAAGGGACGAGACCGCCTTCTGGACAACCCAGACCGCCGTCTCGCTTCACGTAGGAGGTGAGACCGCCGTCTCGCTTAACGAGACGGCGGTCTCGCCACCTGCGAAGGACGAGACGGCGGTCTCGTTCACCCAGACGGCGTTCTCGCCATTTTGACAGGTCGAGACGGCGGTCTCGTTGGACGAGACGGCGGTCTCGACCCTGTCAGACGAGACCGGCGGTCTCGCCACCTGACAGCGCGAAAACCTATAAATAGGGGCTCTCCCCCCCTCATTTCCACACACCACAGCTGCATATCTCTCCCTTCTCTCTAAAAACTTCTCTCTAGAATCCCTCTGACGCATTTCTGGAGCTTCTGAGTGCTTTCAAGAGTGATTTTCGGTGTTCGAGAGGTTTTCCGACGTCTTGCAGAGTGAAGGGCTGCCATAAAGCACCCTATTTTTTAGAAAATTAATATAAAAAGCGTGCTTCGAAGGTTCAAATTCTCTCCCTTCATCTTTACCGTTTTTATCTTAAATTATGCAATAGATATTAGGGCCATGTAGTCATACTTTTAAATTACGCAGAATAAAAAGGGCGAAAGTGTATTTTTCTAGTTTATCAATAAAATAAGCCGGCCTGTCATAGGGAACCCGAAAGGGGCGTCGTAAAGGGACTAATACTCCCTTTGCACGTAACCAACTCCCTTACCCAACTCTGGTTCTAATGACCAAAGTTGGTTTTCGAAAACCAACACCTTTCAAAACCCCTTTTCCGATGTTTCCGGTAAAAACATCGGTGGCGACTCCATAGAACCTAAAATAAATAAGTCCTTGGGTTAGCCCGGTTATCGGACAACCCAGGGATACTTTCAAAAACCTCGCCCCTAGGTTAGCCCGGTTATCGGACAGCCTAAAGGCGTTGTAACCACCAATAAAAAACGCGAAAATAAAAAGAGGGTCGAAAAAACCATCGCGTCGCTCCGACCGTCCCCCCCTTTTTTTGGGAGGCGGCGACAGATGGCGACTCCACTAGGGAAGCCTAGAGAGTTAATCCCATTTAGTGATGGGCCGGCTTAAACAATAAATAAACTAAGAAAATAACACTTTGGCCCTTAACTTGTATTTATAACGTGTTTATTGTTTGGCTTTAATAAATCGTTGATTGTTTATACTTGCAAATTGCCTGAAATATAAACTGCACACAATCCCTTGCACACAACAGTTCCCCCTATACCCGGGGGCAAGTGGGATAACCATAGGGAGTGGGTGGCAGGTACGGTTCACTGCAGTTAGGGCCTTGTGCCCACCAGTGTGATCGGAAACCACCACTCAAGGTGATAACCTTCCTCTTTTGGCAACAAGACCGACTCTGGCCTTAGTGCTGAGCATGGTTGGACGGCTGGAGAGTGGGGACCCTATAATGGGGGCACCTTGGGGGCCTTAGCCTGGTGAGAACAGCTAGAACCTACCCTAACCAAAGCACTTTTCTGCAGGAAAACCCTACCTCACAATAAAAATGAAAATCTCGCCTGTTCGGGGATGGTTGAATTGTGTGTGCATATGTTTGTTGCATTTGTATGTTGCATAAACAAAACAACAGAACAAAATCACCAAAAATATATTTTACAAAAAAACACCCTTATCTCGGACAGTCTGCCTTTTAGCTAACCTGGATTCAGGTTCTTTGTAAGCTAAGTAGCCACGCAGTTCCGACAGAAGGGATAAGGGACGATAAATATTTTTCGCATAAAGCCATATTTTATCTCGGACAGTCTGCCTTTTAGCCAGCCTGGTTTCAGGTTCTTTGTAAGCTAAGTAGCCACGCAGTCCGACAGAAGAGATAAAAGGCTATAAAATAAAAATAAACAAATAAAAACAATAAACAATCCATTTTTTTCAAAATTTATGAAATAAAGACCTGGTCCAAAACTATTGTACTCATAAAACATCCATATAGATAGTTTATTCTTTCAAAAAAAAAATACGCAAATACCATACATCATGTAGAAAAACATGATAAATAGCAAAATAAACACTCACATACAATAAACATCATCTTCATCAAATCATACATTTTGGTTTTAGAAAATGGAGGGAACAAGTAGGCAAGTGGGGAAGGTGGATATTCTCCGAAGCCATACTAAGAAGCTAGAACAGCTGAGTGCAACAATGTCACCGGAGGTCCGCGCTGATTTTGAAAAATCCTATGGACGGATTTTGGACCTCCTAAAGATTAGTGTCGATCAAGTCTTCCTCAGGGTACTAATTCATTTTTGGAACTCCAGTCTGCGGTGCTTTGAATTTCCGCAGTTCGACATGGTGCCTACCCTAGAGGAGTATGAAACAATGTTGAAATGGCCCAAATCAGCTGGGGTCCATATCCGCCATGAGGCGTATACTCCTGCAGCACCAGTCGCTGCCCTTATCCATCTACCGTACCGACAAAGTACCCTGATAGGAAGAGGGAACACCCAGTGGATGGAGAGTATCGATGTTAGAAGACCACCTGTCCTACCCGGCTGAAAGGGCGAGTGGGTTGCCTTCAATAAAACCCCGGCGCTAATAATCTTCGGAATGATCCCGTTCCCCTTCCACCTTGACACGATCGATCAAGCCGTCATGGACGCTTTCTTCGCTTGGGACGTGAACTCGAAGAGTCCCCGCCTCGCTATTCTTGGCGACACCTTGCTCTCGGTGGATTTCCGCCATCGAAGCAAGGGAGAACACTCCGTCGCTGCTCTTTGTTACTTTATGTGTGGAGCATCACGCACCTTTACGCTTCCAGCCACATGGGGATATTCCCCGACCCTTTGAGAAGCTTCTCCAAAATCCCCCTCCAACGACGCCTCGACTATAGAATGGAGGGATGAGTTAGAACAAAAGGACGCCAACAAGCATATCTTGGGTCCGCCCTTGGTTCCGACCCGCCCAGCTCTCGTCGGATGTGGGAACTACCCGAATGTACCCTTGATAGGACTTAGGGGTTGCATAGCCTACTCACCTAGAGTAGCTATGAGGCAACTCATGAGGACTCAAACTACTATCTCCCAAGGGGAACTCTGAGGATCGTGCTTCTTTGGAGACCCATGCACAATCGCCGACTCATTGACTATGAGGAAAGCATGGGAAAGGCCAGCCTACATGGGAGACAGAGAGCTAGGAAAAGCTCGGTAACCGTCACCGAGTGACTATGAGGCGTGGAGAAGAAGAAGAGAGATGGCCCGACCATCCACCACACCCGCGCCAATCGCCAACAACGAAGAGCTGCGAGCACAAGTCAATGCCTTGACCCGGAGGGTAGAGATAATGGGAGCCCAGCATACGGGCCCTTGAGGAAAAAGAACAAGCCTCTATCCTCACGATTGACGGTCTACAAAGGCAGGGCAAGAAAAAGGATCATGAAATAGAACGCCTCAAGGACCAATGTGCTGACGCTAATGAACAGGCTATCCGAGCATCCAAAACTGCCAGAACCAGCTCGAATAGCCAACTGCAGGAGATAACCGTCAGATCAGCACACCTTGAGGCGGAATCAGCTCAGCAGGCTCAAATGATCAAGGAGTTGTCAGAAGGGCTCCTCCAGGCTCAGATAGATCTCCGCCAAGAGCGAGAGAACAATAGAAAACTGAGCAGAGGCCTCTATGAGCTACGCCTTAAAGAGAAAAGCTGGCTAGCTCAATATGACCAAGTGCTACAAGAAAAGGACTGAGCTGTTGCAAGGCTCGATGAACTAGAAGCCTTGGTCATACACCAAGAGGCGAAGATCAAAGAGGCTCAACAGTACAACGAAGAAATGAGCCAAGCGATCCACAAGCAAAGCGAAG
Source organism: Sphenostylis stenocarpa (assembly GCA_963425845.1). Taxonomy (NCBI): domain Eukaryota; kingdom Viridiplantae; phylum Streptophyta; class Magnoliopsida; order Fabales; family Fabaceae; genus Sphenostylis; species Sphenostylis stenocarpa. The sequence goes on from OY731408.1 coordinate 4,071,752, forward strand.
CGCTCGCTCACCACGTCCGGGAAGCCGAGAGTGAATTACAAAGAAAACAAGACCCGTCTGTGGGTTTCCTTAGGCTTTTCCATTTTTGCCAAAAGACGCTTCATAGTATGGAATAGGAGAATGTACACCTTTCAAAGAATTAATGAAATCTTTTTCCTTATTTCACACTTGTCCACTTGCATACATGAGCATGCATTTGCATATTTAATTTCCCCTCCTTCACACTTAATAAATAAGATAATAAAAAAGGAAGGACTAACTAACACGTCTTCCAACTCAGAAGAATGGAGAGAAAGCCACTCCTAATAAAGCTCACTCCAACGGTCGAATCACCGCAAGAGGGAAATAAACCTCGGCCGTTGGTCCTCAAGAATAAAGAAGAGGGGGCAAGGACGCCAGTGCGACTATTTATGCCACGTCCTTTCCCCTACGAGTCAAATAAAGCTGTACCGTGGAGATATGGGGAATCTTCACCAATAAAAGAAGAAATAACAAACATAGCCGGCATTGGGGGCACAACTAGAAGTGGAAGAATCTACTCCCCCAAGGACACACAAGAAAATGTCCTTCAAAATAAAGGAAAAAATAAAAAGACCGAAGAAGAAAAAGAAAATAAAGAATCCAAGGAGGAGACAGAGGAACTACTCCAATTTATAAGACAAAGTGAGTATTCCATTATAGACCAGCTCAACCGAACGCCCGCAAAGATCACATTGCTATCTTTGATAATGAGCTCGGAACCGCATAGAAACGCCTTGCTGAAGGTCTTGAGCGAGGCGCATGTACCTCACACAATATCCCAAGAAAAGGTCGAGAGGATCGTCGGTCACATCACAGCAAGCGATCATCTCGCCTTCACAGAGGAAGAACTCCCTCTCGAAGGGTCAAAGCACAACAAGCCCTTGCACATCTCAGTCAAGTGCAAGGAATACCTCATTGCCAAAGTTCTTGTGGATAACGGGTCGTCCCTGAACGTGATGCCCAAGTGCACACTGGAAAAGTTGACTATCCAAGGAACCCGTCTGCGCCCAAGCAGCACCATCGTTCGAGCCTTCGACGGGTCAAAACGAGAAGTAGTGGGAGAGATCAATTTGCCAATTCAAGTGGGACCCACTATCTTCAACGTCGATTTCCACGTAATGGACATTACTCCAGCATACAGTTGTCTCCTCGGCAGGCCTTGGATTCACGACGCTAAGGCAATACCTTCAACGCTCCACCAAAAAGTCAAATTCATAGTGGATGACAAACTGGTCACGGTTCAAGCAGAAGACGATATCCTGATCAGTGGACCGTCCACCCAACCTTATGTGGATGCGGCTGAAGAAGCTCTTGAAACATCTTTTCAAGCACTTAAAATTGCCAGTATAGAGCGACTTCCCGTAAATACAAAGGTAGCCCGTATGATGTTGAAGCACTGGCTACCATTCTCGCCAAGGGTCAGGGCGGATTCCCAAGGAATGAGAGAACCCCGGAATTCAAAGACAATCCTCACAAATATGGCCTAGGATATAACCCTTTCAAGGGCCGAGCGGGAAGAGCAAAGGGAAGTCCCCCTCCGCACACTCAGCGGATTTTCCGAAGTGGAGGGGTGCAAGCGTCAAAAGCCACTCTAGTCATTAGGAAACCTTTTTCTTTGTTTAAGGGATGTAAACCCCATGATTGTTAGAGATTATCCCCTGGGCGAGCCCGACCCCCGGCATTTCAGGGCACATATTCCCTTATTAATTAATAAAGAATGATTCTTTCTATTTGCTTCTCTTCTTTCTACTTCGATCGGACCACATAAATAACCCCGTCTAAGTAAACATAAAAAGAAAAAAAGAATAAGAAGCGCTTCCAAATAATCAAGCCTCCATCATTGCCATCATCATCAAGTTAGCTGATTAGAAGCACATAGAAATAAGACTTCACTTAACCCATAAAGAAAGTCACGCTTCGCCAATACTGTGAAAAAAGAAAAAAGAAAAAAAAACAACAAAAAACAAAGGAAAAGCCCAGAAAAGCCGAAGGCCAAAGAAAAGGGCAAATTACCCGGTAGGAAACCCACTAAGGGGGCTACACAAAAGATAGGGTCAACCCGGTAGGATACCCGAACAACAATAAAGGGTAACCTAGGCAAAAGTTAGGGTTACAAATAAAGGTCCGCTAGGATTCCTCCAAAATTTTACAAGAGAGAGAACCTAGACAAAAGATAGGGCCAACACACAGTATCCTAGTTCGAAAACCCAAAGGGCGATCTAGGGAAATCAACTAGCCATTTAAAAAGCAATGGAAATAAAACCTGAGAGCGCAGATACAAAAAAAGAAAGAGGAAAATGTTTGCTTAGACAAAGCCTAAACACCCAGACTTAACCTTAGCCAGCCATTCTTACAAATCCCTTTATCAAAAAAAATCAACCCTCTAAAACACAAACCATTGATTTTTACCTCCTTTATTTCTTTTCTCTTGACCCTCACGACAAAGTTCTAATAATTAATTTGGGAATATGGAGGCGTATAGTCAACAAGAGGATTGAAATCCCTAAAGCAAGGAAAAAGGGACACTACATGACAAAAGTGATCCACAAAAAAAAAAAAGAGAAAGAAGAGAAAAAAAGAAGAAGAAAGAAACTACCCGTCGGTCACAAAAAATCCGGCATGGTACAGCCAAGAGTAAAACGCAGCGAATCAGAAGGCTTTCAGCGCAACAAGACACGTTGGTTAAATCCTTCTGAAAACTTAATCAAAATAGGCATTATAGGACATCAAAACATAAAAACATTGCATGCATAGAATGTTTTTCAGACCAGGTCCTATTACTTCTTTCAAAATAAATAAATAAATAAATAATAATAAAAATAAAAATACAAAAAATGAAAAATTTCTCTTCCGCAAAACGAGACCGCCGTCCGGGACATCCAGGACCGCCATCTCGGTTACCCGACAGACGAGACCGCCGTCTGGACCAACCAGACCGCCGTCTCGTCGCCGGCAAAAACGAGACCGCCGTCTCGGTGCACCAGACTGCCGTCTCGACCTGGAAGAGAAACGAGACCGCCGTCTCATCCACCCAGACGGCGGTCTCGATTTGGAAATTTTCCCTATATATAGGGAGCGTGGCTTTGGGCTTCCTCACAACTCCTTTCGCCTCCAGAACCTCCTCTCCCTCAACTCCTGCACTCCCAGGTCCCTCTAATCAAGATGTTTGGTAGAAGCGCTTCCAGAAAGAGAAGGAGCACTGCTGGTGCTAGTAGTTCCGCAGCACCGCCACCCCAGGACCCTTCCCAGCTAGCGCCACAATACCAGGCCTGTCTTGAGAACATCCGGACCTACCGGTGGCACCCTATGCTCAAGCTGGATTTTAACATCCCGGCCGAGTTCGGATGGGAGGACGACGTCCGGGCCCATCTAGACGACGATTGGGTGGGGATTCCCGCCGCAACCACCACCTACACATGTGTACCCTCGAGCGGTGCCTGGAATTCTTAGCCTCCGTCTCCTACTCCGAGAGCCCCTCCACGGTCCCGGGCCTACAGCCCACCAAGATGGTGACATATTTTATGGGTGGGCAGTACCAGATTTCCACCCTCAGAGAATTCAACATGGCCATCGGGTTCGTCCGGCCCGAGGAGGCCATGACCCAGGAGTACCGTGACGCCATCTGCTCATGGCCCACCCACCTTACTCGCTGCCGAGATGTGGCGTGAGCTCACGGGAGCCACCACGCTGCCCACGCCGATGAGGGGATCTGCGCTTCCCCCAAGACTCCGCATCCGCCACAAGCTGCCGGCCGGAACTATACACGGGAGGAAAGAGAGTCGGGGCAAAATATCCCTCCCCGACCTCTTCATACTATACCGCATGAGCCAAAGGCGGCGCCGCAACCCCGGTACTTCTTCCCGAGAGCCCTTAAGGACTTCGGGAACAGATCTGCGGGGCCGTCCTCGTTGCTCCCCTCATCACCCCCTTAGCGAAAGGTTTGGGTGCCCCGGCCGGAAGAGCCGGCCCACAATCTGCGACCCGAATCCATCGGCGGGTCGATCTTGGTCAGCATGGGAATGCTCGATCCGCAGAGGGAACCAGCTGGCTCTCCACCCCACCCTGGATTTCGCATTGGAACTCCAGCATGTGATGCGAGAAATTCCTACATCTCCCGACGTCCGAAGACGAACAGGCAGCAGCGGCAGCCGCCCGGTATACGGACGACTTCGCCGGCATGCACCTCCACATGAATGACCTATGCCAACAGCTCAACAAGTATGACTCGTGAGGCAAGAACAGTGTCCCGAGACATGAGCAGCCTATCCCAAATAGTGGAGCAATTGTCCCAAAGGCGAGGAGGCCTTTGGCACCCGACTGGGGGAAATGTACCAGCACCAACAAAGCATGCGCTAGGATTGGGCGACTTTTCAGCAAAGGTACCAGGATGAAGTCCAAGAGCAAGAGGACTTCAGATATCATATGTACCAGCATTACCCTCCCCAGGGATCGGGCCCAGAAGATAGCCCCTAGGGATAGTAGCTCCAAAATATATATAAAATAGGGATGTAATAAAATTTCCTCATGAATGAAAATTTTATCTCATGCATCTTTTTGCCTCCCTTCGCAAAAGCCAGTGTAACAGAAAAGAAGCTTAAAAAGAAAAAAGGCACACGCTCAATAAAAAGCCAGAATCCAAAATCGCGAGAAAAAAGAGATAAAACCGCGAGAAAAAGGCAGGATTAAGCCATCACACCAACCAACAAAGTTTCGACTACCAAACAAGAGTCGAACAAAACCAAGATCCATCCGACCAACCAGCCAGGATCGGATGATCACTACCAAAAGAACAAAAACAAAAGGATCCCCGGCAATCAACAAAGGTCGGATGAACACCAACAAAATCCCCAACGTGACCCGGATGATTATTCAAGAAATCCGAAAAGCAGTCAACTCAACACAAGAGGCACTCTCCGAGAGACTCGCGCCTGATCCGCGCTCGAGCCGGATCGATAAGTCGCACTACCACCCCGATGGGGGTTCATACCCATCCGAGTCCCGCACAACGGATCGTACCACCCCGATGGGGGTTCATACCCATCCGGTCCCGCACAACGGACTGTACCACCCACGATGGGGGTTCATACCCATCCGACCCGGATCGTACCACCCGATGGGGGTTCATACCATCGGTCCCACTGACTGTACCACCCCGATGGGGGTTCATACCCATCCGAGTCCCGCACAACGGATCTGTACCAACCCGATGGGGGATTCATACCCATCAATCGAAGGATCGACTACCGTCAGAAGGAGCATCCTAAGGTTTCACATCAGCGCATGAGCTACCCGAGCAGTAAGCCGCCACCACCACCGGTCCCACACAACGGACTGCAACTACCACCCTGATGGGGGGTTCATACCCATCAACCGAAGGATCGGCTCCGTCAGAAGGAGTTCTTGAGGTCTTACCACGTTTTCACCGAAGGGATCGGCTACGTCAGAAGTAGTATCTCGGAAGTACACGAACACCAAAGTTTTCCCCAGAAGATCAACCGCCGCAAGACGGGACGTCTGAAGGGCAACCGGGCAAGAGGGTCAACTCCTTTACCCCCCAGTCGATCGTCCTGACACAGAAGGCCAGCAGTCGACTGGACAGATAAAGGGGGGGCAGCTGTAGACCCCAAATCTTGCCCGGTCTCCAAATAAAGACCAGAAGACCTCCTATTTGAAGATGGACAAGCCTAACAAGCCATTAGGAGAGACTATTAGGCCCCATACTAGGATAGGAGGGAGTTTCTGTACCAAAAAATAAGTTTTCTCGCTTCGAAGGGACAAGACCACCTTCTGGACAACCCAGACCGCCATCTCGCTTCACGTAGGAGGTGAGACCGCCGTCTCGCTTAACGAGACGATGGTCTCGCCACCTGCGAAGGACGAGATGGCGGTCTCATTCACCCAGACGGCGTTCTCGCCATTTTGACAGGTCGAGACGGCAGTCTCGTTAGACGAGACGGCGGTCTCGACCCTGTCATACGAGACCGGCGGTCTCGCCACCTGACAGCGCGAAAACCTATAAATAGGGGCTCTCCCCCCCTCATTTCCAGACACCACAGCTGCATAGCTCTCCCTTCTCTCTAAAAACTTCTCTCTAGAATCCCTCCGACGCATTTCCGGAACTTCTGAGTGCTTTCAAGAGTGATTTTCGGCGTTCGAGAGGTTTTTCGACGTCTTGTAGAGTGAAGGGCTGCCATAAAGCACCCTATTTTTAAAAAAATTAATATAAAAAGCGTGCTTCGAAGGTTCAAATTCTCTCCCTTCATCTTTACCGTTTTTATCTTAAATTATGCAATAGATATTAGGGCCATGTAGTCATACTTTTAAATTATGCAGAATAAAAAGGGCGAAAGTGTATTTTTCTAGTTTATCAATAAAATAAGCCGGCCTGTCATAGGGAACCCGAAAGGGGCGTCGTAAAGGGACTAATACTCCCTTTGCACGTAACCAACTCCCTTACCCAACTCTGGTTCTAATGACCAAAGTTGGTTTTCGAAAACCAACGCCTTTCAAAACCCCTTTTCCGATGTTTCCGGTAAAAACATCGGTGGCGACTCCATAGAACCTAAAATAAATAAGTCCTTGGGTTAGCCCGGTTATCGGACAACCCAGGGATACTTTCGAAAACCTCGCCCCTAGGTTAGCCCGATTATCGGACAGCCTAAAGGCGTTGTAACCACCAATAAAAAACGCGAAAATAAAAAGAGGGTCGAAAAAACCATCGCGTCGCTCTGACCGTCCCCCCTTTTTTTGGGAGGCGGCGACATCGCCTGTTCGCAGATGAGTGAATTGTATGTGCATTTGTTTGTTGCATTTGATTGTATAGCATAACCAAACAACAGATAAAAACAAAATTTTACAATAAACACCCTTATCTCGTACAGTCTGCCTTTTAGCTAGCCTGGTTTCAGGTTCTTTTTAAGCTAAGTAGCCACGCAGTCCGACAGAAGAGATAAGGGACGCTAACTATTCTTTCGCATAAAGCCATTTTTTATCTCGGACAGTCTGCCTTTTAGCTAGCTTGGTTTCAGGTTCTTTGTAAGCTAAGTAGCCACGCAGTCCGACAGAAGAGATAAAAGGTTATGAATAAATAAAATAAAATAATAATAATAATGAATAAAACAATTTTGACAAAGTCGTATCATTCATATTGCATCATGCCATAAGTGGAAAAACCAAGAGAAAAAATATAAATGCATGCATACGCATCATTTTAATAAATCCCTAAAAAATGGGTCTTAGAAGCGTTTTTTGGGAAAAATATTGGGCCAAATCCCCTTTGGGTATTTGTTGCTTGATTCTTCACCTTTTCTCTTCGTTTTGATATGTTGTGCGTCCAAATCGGACATCTCAGTCAAAAGTTATGCCACTTTGAACATCTACTGCCCTTTTGTACTAGTGCATGCATAAATACATTCATTTTAGGGAGCACTAGATATCCCTAAGACAATGGCGAAAGAGGCCCCGAGCACATTTCTGACCTTCGCGACAAGGAAGGGACAAGTGTACTAAGATGTGATAGTGACCCCCATTATACTTGTCAAGTCTGTGATGGGGAAGAAACAATTACACCAAGGTGGGTATGATACCCCACAAAGCGTAAGCTTTAAGGAGGATACCTAAGCCATTATCTTAAGGAATATCCATCTCATAAATCATTCATTTTAAACAATAAAAATCTTTTTGTATTCTAGAAAGCGGCTGGTATTCTTCATGCCCCTCATCCGCATGCAAAAAAAACACAAAATCCCAAACACTATCATACATCATGTTAGAAAATAAAACATGATAATGTTTAAGAAAAAACAAACACTTGCATACATGCATCCACCAAACTTCATCCTCATAATACGCATCTAACAATAGACAGTCGAAGAAGTGGACATTCCTCAATACCATGAAAAGAGGCTAGGGCATTGGCATACCATGCACGGGAAGTCAAAAAAGGAAATACATACAAATTTTAACCAATCTATGGGTTCCTTTAGGCTTTTCGCTAAAAAAAAAATGTACTTCGAAACATTACATTGAGGAATGTATACTGTCTAGATGAAATAAATAAAATTGTTTGTTTTCATCATCTCAACCGTCTATTGCATTCATGAATTGCATTCATAAATTGCATTCATTCTCATTTTAATAATAATGTCACCGTCGTCCGTTCCGACGTCTAGGGACATCTCGAACGTTTATGCGAGCGGTTGCGAAAAGATGGTTTAGACTCGCATTTTTATGTTAAAATATGTTCATTGCTTCCGAGGTGCTCAACAACTGAACTATCCTCTAATAAAAGCAAGGTTTTCGAAAAGGGGTTCTTATGGAGTCACCACCAATGTTTTGACCATAAACATTGGAAAAGGATAAAAGGCGTTGATTTTAATAAAAACCAAACTTGGCCATTATAACCAGAGTTAGGTAAGGGAGTTAGTTACGTGTGGGGAAGGTGTTAGCACCCCCACAACGCCCCCTATGACGGATTAATTCATTAAGTGAAGATTATGAGAAATTACGTTATTACCCTATTTTATTCATACAATATTTAAATATGGCTATCTACATGACTTTATTTCATATTGCATACATAAAGCAATAAATAAAGCAGTAAAAGAGAAGAGAATTGAAAAGAACCTCTGTAGCAAGCTTTATATCGCAAATCTTTTACAAAGGGGATGCGTTTCGGAAATCCCTTTCTCTACAAAGACTCTCCTCTCGAATACAAGGTCGACTCGACTAAAATTTTTAAAGAAGAATCGAATGTTGGAATATAATTCCTTAACTGATTGTTACCTTATTAAGGCAATCAGAGAGTTCATTCGAAGTAGGGAGAGAAGACAAGTACTGGGAGTTGTCTGGAGTGTGAAAAAGTGGCAAATGAGGCTCCTATTTATAGTTTTCGCAGTCTGGCAGCTTGGGACGGCTGTCCGGGGCTTGGAAATCAGGGATGAGCGTCTGGAGAGGTTGGGACGACCGTCTGGGATTTGGGACGGCTGTCCCATTCAAATTTTGGCCTTGGGACAGGCGTCTCACTTGTCCCAGGTTGTTTGGGACGGCCGTCCCAACTTTGGGACGGCTGTCTCAACTTGTTCTGGTCTGCTTTTGTGTTCTGGGACTCCCGGGAAGCTTTCCTTTCTTTATTCGGACGTCGTTTGATGCCGATAGATGTCCATTGAAGCTTTATCTTCATATAGGAAGTCTTCTTGGCCTTTATTGAGATGCCGGACGAACTTTGTCTTTGTTATAGGAGGTCTCCTTAGCCTTTATTGAGAAGTCGGGCAAAATTAGGGGTCTACAGCTGCCCCCCCCCCCCCCTTCACCTGTCTAGCTAATTTGTTGGCTTAATATGCCGACAAAATTAGTTGGTAGGGGAAGGAGTTAACCCTTTTTGCCCGGTTATCCTTCAGATGCTCCTTCATTTGAAGTTTGCTGATCCTCCGGATGATAAATATTTTGATAGGTACCAACCCCTATCTGGTTTGAGCCTTATTTTATAAGGCTTTGGTGAGTACTTACCCTCACCCGGTATGAGTCTGCATTTCACTAGACTCTTGTGGGTACCTACCCCCCACTAGGTATGAATCTGCTCTTTGCTAGATTTTGAACCATATTCCATAAGGTTCTTGTGGGTACCTACCCCCACTTGGTATGAACCTTGTTCTGCAAGGCTTTAGTGAGTACCTACCCTCACCTGGTACGAGTTCGCATTTTGCTAAACTCTTGTGGGTACTTACTTCCGAGGTGCTCAACACTTGAACTATCCTCTAATAGAAGCAAGGTATTTGCAACCCGTTTTTGTAATGCTCTGGTGAGTATTTTACTCTACCTGATGCATTTTGTTAGGTTTTGATGAGTACTTACCCTCATCCGGTACAAACCTTATTTTATAAGGCTCTGGTGGGTACCTACCCCCACCTGGTATGAATCTGCATTTTGCTAGATTCTGATGAGTATCTACCCTCATCCAGTATAATCCTTATTTTATAAGGCTCTGGTGGGTACCTACCCCCACCTGGTACGAACCCTGTTTTGCAAGGCTCTGATGGGTACCTACCTCCACCCGGTATGAACCCCGTTCTGTAAGGCTCTTGTGGGTACCTACCCCCACCTAGTATGAACCCCATTCTGCAAGGTTCTTAACGAGTCTCGTTCTGCAAGACTCTGGTGGGTACCTACCCCCACCTGGTCCGAACCCCGTTTTGCAAGGCTCTGATGGGTACCTACCCCCACCTGGTCCGAACCCCATTCTGCAAGGCTCTGATGGGTACCTACCCCCACCTGGTCCGAACCCCGTTCTGCAAGGCTCTAATGGGTACCTACCCCCACCTGGTCCGAACCCCGTTCTGCAAGGCTCTGATGGGTACCTACCCCCACCTGGTCCGAACCCCGTTCTGCAAGGCTCTGATGGGTACCTACCCCCAACTGGTCCGAACCCCGTTCTGCAAGGTTCTGATGGGTACGTACCCCCAACTGGTCCGAACCCCGTTCTGCAAGGCTCTTAGGATGCACTTTTCGGTAGTCAATCCTATGGTTATCTGGTTTTGAAGATGTGTTGGCGGCTTATTGTTTCTGATCATGCGCCCATTCCGTAGGGAGTGATTGATTTTTCTTTTTGACTTTTTTGTTTTAGTCATCCGATTTTACCGGGGATTTCGTTGTTTTTGGCTTTTTCGTTTAGCCATCCGGCTTTGTCGGGGATAAGTTATTTTTGGCTTTTCTTGTTTAGCCATCCGGTCTTGCTGGGGATTCTTTGTTGGTTGCCTCTTATTTAGGCAGGAATCCACTGGGGATTTGTTGATTTTTGTTGGTTGTGCCTTTTGATTAGGCAGATGCTTCAATAGTGGTGAAGGCTTTATGCTTTAGGCTTGTATTGCCTCTTGCATAAGTTGACTTCCCATTTCTTGGGGATATTAATTCTTTGCTCGTCTCTGAGTATGCAGAGGATTTTTGGAAGTGAAGGCTTTGCGTTTCACTAGGGATATCCATATTGGGAGTTATAGGCGATTAATTCCCTGAGGATATAAATTTGTAGTTTTGCCTTCACTGATAGGCTTGCTGGGGATTTTTCTTTTGATGATCCTTCGGGGATTTGATTTGCCCCCTAGGGAGGAATGGAGTTCTTTGACTCCTTGGATGCTGCTATTCTGAGTTGGCTTTGCCTATGCTCTTATTCCATTGGGGAATGGGTTTTTACCTTTTTCTCGCGATTATACTTTTTCGCGATTTTGAAATTTTGACTTTAAATGCGTGTGCCTTTTTTGTTTCTTTTGTGCACGCAGGCTTTTTATTATCTGCTGGGGATGAAGAGATTTTATCTCTTTTCTTCTTTTTCTCTTTTTTAGCGACCCTGGGGAATTTATTGGCTTCCTGGGGATATGACGGAGTCCTGGCTCCTGGCTTTGTGAGGCTCTTTATTGAGCGGGGTGAAGATATTTTCTTCTTTTTTGGCGATCTCGAGGAGTTTATTGGCTTCCTAGGGATCCAACTTTGATTTGATTTCTATAACGGAGTCTTGGCTCCTGGCTTTTTGAGAAGCTCTTATTTGAGCGGGGTGATGGAAATTTCTTATTTTCCCTATTTTGTAGACTTTTCTTGATATGCTCTACTTGGGGATTTTCATTCGACCTTTTTTTGTAGCGGCCTCTGTTAGGGGATGAAAAGTTTTTCTTTTCTTTCTTTTGTTACCCCCTAGTGATATGGAGGATTTGACTCCGTATTTTCTTTGATGGACTTTTGTATAGTCCTTATTCTCCTTTGGGGAATGAAGTGGAGATCCTTGTATGAGTGTGCTTGATGACTCATGTGACGATGAGGCTGAGTCGTGAGGTAATCTTTTATTTTGCCTTTGGAATAGGCAAGGATCCACTTGGGGATGCTCAAGCCTTTCTGTGGGCCTTTCTATTTTGATGGTTTCCTTCTTTTATTGGTGTAGAAGGAGGATGGTTAGAGCTATTTTCTTTGAAGCTCTTTATTTTGCTGAAATGGTTTTGATTTTGCCTTTTTCTTTCACGATTTTGATATTTATCGCGAGTTATTTGAAATCTAGCTTTTTAATATATCACGTGTGCCTTTTTATTTTATAATTTTGTACACGTGGGCTTTTTGGAATGTAAACAGAAATAACAACTTTTATTTATTACTTCTTTTCTTCTTGGCGATACATTCAAGCATTTTCAAAATACTAAAACCTATCTAAAAACTCCTCCTAGTCATCTGCCTCTGGACTGGAATGGGAGGATGGTGCTAGTGAAGGGATGCGGCGGAGTATGCGGCGTTGAAACCTTGCCTGAGTCTAGACCAAGTTCTCTATTTGGCGGTCCGTCCTATCTTGCCTCATGGTCAGCTGACTGAACTGCTGTCATATGAACTGGAACTCTCCTTCCATGTAGGCATGCTCATCATCCATACGTCGATATAAGCCGGTGAAGTCTGGATCATGTGACTGCTGCTGGGATTCCGAAGTCGCAGGGATGTCCTGTGGTGCATCGAAATCACGCATATCCATCGAAATCGAGATGATGGGGTTTAAGATAAACCCTGATCCTTGCCTACTAAGGATGTTCATGTGGACCAACATTCCGCCATTAATCGGCTCTGGTTGGAGGCTAGCTGGGAGGTCTTCTCCGTCAGTACATCCCCAATATTCAGCTAAAGGGGTGAGAAAGGGAGCCACCATGATAGCTCCTGCTGGACCAAGAGTTCTGTAATCATTGACGGCTTTCAGGAAGGCATATCCTGGGTTGCACCTATGCCCTTGATGCATACAATAGACAATGAAAAGGTCAGCCAGTGTTACCTTTCCTTGGCTCTCCTTCCGGCTATATATAGTCCCGGCTAGCAACTTATGGCATATGCGGAGCGGAGGAGAAAAAGATGCCCCTTTCAGATGTGACGGCAGAGTATGGGTTCCAGTGATTTCCTTCCACATGCTGGTGGTGGTGAGAGCAGCGGGTTTCTCAAGATACGCCGACCTGTATTCTGGTGTTCTCGTGTCTGCTCGTTGGCAGAAGCCCATTATGACATTAAATTCATCTAAGAAAGTGGTCCGGTATGCCCCGTCCATCCAGTAGGAGATGGCTTGAGTAGGTGGCACTCCGGGAGTCGTGGAAGGCATCTCCACCAGACTAACAGAAGCAAGGAATTCCAGCGTAGCAGTACGGTGGATCCGAGTAGGTGGCTCACGAAACAGAAAGTCCCATCCTATGTTATGGATGAACCTTCTAACATCTTGATCCCAGCCGAATGTAGTCAAGATTTCAAAATCCAAACATAGCATGGGATGCCAGGAAAATTGTTGGACGTTTGCCAACCGTTGTTGATGTGGCTCTGCCAGCAAAGTATTGGTGACAGGAGTTCCTCTGGCAGAGGTCCTGGTGCGCTTTCTCCTGGATGAAGCCTCTCCACGTTCCATTATATGTTCCACTCACTTAAGAATGCTAGAAGTGTGTAGAAAGGGAGGAAAAAGCAAGATAGAAGGCTTGGAATGGGGTACCAAAGCTAAGATCCGCGCCTAGCATATATAGGGAGCGCCAGGGGATTTGGGACGACAGTCTGGGTTGGGACGGCCGTCTCAATTGAAATTTTGCCTTTGGGCCAGCCAACTGAGGAGTGGGACGACCGTCCCATTCAAAAATTGACCTTGAGACGAGCGTCTAGAACTTGGGACGGGCATCCCACTTGAATTTGGTTGTTTGGGACGACTGTCCCGAGTTTTTTAGGTTAATTTTCATGTTTTTTTTTTGAGAAGGAGGATAGGACTCCATTCATTGATGTTTTAATGCATGTAATGTTTCATGATATGCATCCTATGATCTATTTCAGTTAATATTTCGAAAGTTTTAACTGATGTGCTTTGACTTCGGGCGCATTCTTGGTGTTGTACCTTTCTGTCATCATGTTTCTTGATTAACAAGCTTGGTTTTACCGATTTGCCATCTTGGACTTTTCTTGCTATGGCCGAGGAGCAATCTTTGGTTCATAGGGCAACTGCCATGTCAGTGTCCTTCTTCCTTTCTTTAGGGGTTTCAACCTTCCTATTGATCACTATGTTTCCACATTCCCCTTTATTACTTGAATGCTTTATAGTGAAATGGTCAAGAGAAGAGGAAGAAAAGGATTTTCAACGAGGGCTTGTGTTTTAGAGGGATATTTTTTGTAATAGAGGTTTCTGTAAGAATGGCTAGCCAAGGTTGGTCTGTGTTTGGGTTAGTTTAGACAAACGTTTTGTTCTTATGACGTGGCGTCGTTATTTTACTGTTGGCGGCTTTTTGTGATTGATTAACTTTCCTAGTCTGCCCTTTCAGGTTTTCAGCCTAGGATGTTGTGCTTATGTCCTAACTTTTGTCACGGTTTCCTTTTTGTTTTTATTTATTTTTTAGAAATACCTAGCAGACTTTTCGTAACCCTAACTTTTGCCCAGGCTACCCTTTATTATTGTTCGGGTTTCCTGTAGGGTTTACCCTAACTTTTGTGCAGCCCCCTTTGTGGGTTTCCCACTGGGTATTTTGCCCTTTTATTTTCTTGTCTTGGCCTTTGGCCTTGACGGGCTCTCCCTTTTTTTTGTATATATATATATATATTTTTTTGCACAACATTGTCGAAACTTGATTTTATCGAGATAACTTTTATCCGTGTTTCTAGTTAATCAATCATATTTGACTTTGCTTTGTGACGCGTTGATTGTTCTGACGCATTTTGGAACAAGACGTTTATCTAAACCTTGTTTATTAAAATGGGGTATAGATATATTTAGCAAGAAAAGAAGTAGATAGTAAGAATAGCATTCTTTTGTAATTTCGGGGAAATGTGTGCCCTAGAGATGCTCGGGGGCCGGGCATACCCCGAGGAGTGATCTCTAATAGTCACTAGGTTTACATCCCTTAGAATTGGAAGAAGGACACCTAATGACTAACGCTACCCTTTGCGCTAATACCCCTCCTTTTCGGAATATCGTCTTTGAGGGGTAAGACTTCCCTGTTTTCCGTATGGTTTGATCTTTTGTAGGGTTGTACCCTAAACCATACTTTAAAGGATTATCTTTGAAATCTGGTGGCTCTTTTATTCCTTGAGCATTCTTTCCGAGCCCCTGTCCTGGGCGATATACATGTCTTTTCATCATATGGGCCACCTTTGTATTACCAGGGAGTCTTTCTATGTTGGCAATTTCGAGCGCTTGAAAAGATGTTTCAAGAGCCTCCTCAGCCGCATCCACATATGGTTGGACAGACGGTTTGTTAATTAGAAAGTCTTGTTCAGCTTGAACTGTGACGAGTTTATCATTTGTCACAAACTTGACTTTCTGGTGGAGCGTTGAAGGTATTGCCTTAGCGCTATGAATCCAAGGTCTACCAAGGAGACAACTATATGCTGGCGTGATATCCATCTATTGCAGGACCAATTTGGATTGGTAGACTAATCTCTCCTGCTACTTCACGTCTTGATCCATCAAAGGCTCGAACAATCGTATTACTTGGGCGCATGTGGGTTCCTTGCACTGTTATTTTGTCAAGTGTGCCTTTAGGCATGACGTTTAAGGATGACCCATTATCCACAAGAACTTTGAAAATGAGATATTCCTTGCATTTGACAGAGATATGCAAGGGCTTATTGTGATTTGACCCTTCTAAAGGGAGTTCTTCATTTGTGAAGGTAAGATGATTATTGGCTGTAATGTTACCAATGATTCCTTCAAACTTGTCTTGGGATATTGCATGCGGAACGAATGATTCATTTAAAACCTTTAACAGTGCGTTTCGATGCGGCTCCGAACTCATTATAAGTGATAACAAGGTTATCTTTGCAGGAGTACGATTGAGTTGATCGATGATGGAGTACTCACTTTGTCTTATGTATTAGAGTAACTCATCTGTCTCCTCCTTGGATTCTTTTTCCTCTTCGGCCTTATTTTTTGCCTTATCTTTAGGAATATTATCTTGTAATTCCTTGGGGGAGTATATTCTTCCGCTTCTAGTCATGCCCCCAATACCGGCTATGTTGGAGATATCTTGATTGACTGACGATTCTTCTGAGTATCTCCAAGGTACAGCTTTATTTGATGAATAAGGGAAAGGACGAGGCATGAATAACCGTAAAGGCGTTATTGCATCTTCCCTTTTATCGATTGGAATAACCAACGGTGCTTGTTTGTTATCATCTTTGGGTCTATCGACCGTTGTAGAAATATTGATGACGAAAGGCTTCTTTTCCATTTATTCTGATTTGTGGAAAGCACATCAATTAATCCTTCCTTTTTATTATCTTTGTTATTAAAATGAGGAGGGATGTATGAATGTATGCAACTTATGAATGCAATAGACAGTTTAAGAAAAATCCTTTTTATTTCAATTAGAAAGTGTTTATCCTTCTATACAATGCTTTGAAGCAAGTGTTGACAAAAACGGAGAAGCTTGAAGAATCCTATAGGTAAATTAGGCTTTCTTCATAATTCATCTTCAACTATTCTCACATGATTTCTGAGCGTCTTGATTTGCTCATGTACCGCCTGGCTCATATCTTCACTATATCGACGAGCCTCTCTTATCTTTTCTTCCTGATGAACGATCAAGGCTTGTTGTTGGTCGGACCTCTCTATTACTTGGTCTTTTTCACGAAGTAATTGACCATACTGAGCTAATCCATCTCTTTCTTTATCATGTAGCTCCTCTAGGTCTTCTCTGTATCTTTCAGCGGTTTCCCACCACTTTTGTGCTTCTGACTGAGTTTCTGCTATGTCATCCTGTATTAACTTGATCGTTTTTGCCTGTTCTGCAAGCGCACTCTCAAGATGTGCTATTTCGTCATTCATGTCCCAGAATAGACTGTCTTGTTCAAGCCTCGGAATTTTATATGCTTGTTTAGTCTCTTCTTGATAGTCAGCACAATCATTCTTAAGGCGCTCTATTTCATGGTCCTTCTTTTTACATTGCCTTTTTAGACCATCTATTATAAGGGTTGCTTCTTGCTCTTTTTCGTCGAAGGCCCTCAGCTGAGCTTCCATGACTTCAACCCTTTTATTTAAGGCATTGACCTGCAATTGTAGCTTTTCACTGACTAACGTTGTAGTGATTGTAGTAGATGGATGGGGTATCCTTCTACTTTTCCTCCATTCCTCATATTCATGGGACGTAGATACCTGAACCTTTCCGAGTTCTTTCTCTCCTATATAGACTGGTCTTTCCCATGCTTTCCGGACAACAGATACTTCTTCAAAGCTATGGGAATAATGGCATAGACTCAGCCCTCTGAGCTCTTCTTGGGTTGACACAGTCTGGGTTCTCATGAGTTGTCTCATAGCCATCTTGGGAGAGTAAGCTATACAACCCCTGAGGCCTAGTAGTGGTATGCTCAGGTAATCTCCGCATCGTACAAGAATATAACCGGGTCGGAACCAAGGGCAAACCCATGATACATGCTCTATGTTCCAATTTTCTAACTCGGTTTTCCACTCTAAAGCTTGACGATGTTGAAGAGGGATTTTCGAAAAACTCCTTAAAGGATCGGGGAATACGCCCATGTAGCTTGAAGCGTAGAAGTTAGTAATGCCCCATACATATAGTAATGAAGTGCAATATCTAAGTGTTTTCCCCTGTTTCTGTCGGCAAAAATCTACTGAAAGCAGGGTATCAGCAAGAATTGCAGGTATAGGACTCTTAGAGTATACATCCCAGGCAAAGAATGCATCTATTGCAGCATGATCCACAGTGTTCACATGAAATGGGAATAATATGATTCCGAACATTGCCAATGCTAGAGTTTTGTTAAAAGTAGACCAATCTTTCTTTTCAGCCAAAGAGATTAAGTTGTCTTCCATTATGGACATTTTCCAACCTCGAATGTTCCCTTTTCCCTCTAGGATGGATTGATGAGGAGGCAGTCGTATGATAGTAGCAACCTTACTCACGGCCACATACACTCTTGAGCAGACATAGACCCCAACTGACTGAGGCCATCTAACCATGAGTTCATATTCTTCTAAGGTTGGTACTAAGTCAAACTGCGCAAACTCAAAGCAGTGCAGATTGGGATTCCAGAAGTGGACCAATGCTCTAACAAAGATCGGATCGATGCTGATTTTCAGGAGGTCAAGATTTCTTCCATAAGACTTCTCAAAATTAGCACTGACCTCCGACGACATATATGTACACAACTGTCTTAATTTCTCTACACAGCATAGAAGGATTTCCACTTTCTTTAACTGTCTATTACTGGATCCCTCCATTATCTAGAAGAAATGAAAATGCATGATATGAGGATGAGTCCTTGTGAATGCATGCATGTAAGTGTTTGTTTTTCTAAGAGTTATCATGTTTTATTCTTAATATGATACATGATAATACTTGGTTTTTCTCAAGAAACAAACTATCTATATGAATGTTTATGGATTTTGATGAAGAGAGTCCTATTTTCTTCTCTTATTATTTTTATGAACAAAGGTTGTATGAATTGTAAGACCTTTATCAAGAATCTTTTTATTTTGTAAGAGGTATTTTTATGGCTTTAAATTGTTTTTATATTTTTTATGACCCTTTATCTCTTCTGTCGGTCAACGTGGCTACTTAGCTTACAAAGAACCTGAAACCAGGCTAGCTTAACTGAAGACTGTCTGAGATAAAGGTGGTTTATCTTATCACTTTTATGATTTTTAGGGTTTTTCATTTTTTTTGTTTGTTGTATGATTACCCTATGCTAATGCATCAATACAAATGCAGCAAACGAATGCACACACAATTCATTCACCCACGAGCAGAGCCACGCTTATTTAATCACGAGGTACGGTTTTCCTGCAGAAACGTGCTTGGTTTAGGTGGTTCTAAACTGTTCTCACCAAGGCCAAAGGTCCCCAAGGTGCCCTCATTATAGGGACCTCTCAATCTCTCAATCCTCGGGTCATGCACGGAACTCCGTGTCGACATCCTTAGACCAAAAGAAGAGAGTTATCACCTTGAGTTGGTAGTTTCCGACAACGGTTGTAGCCCCGTGTGCCAACAAGCCGGTCGTATCTGCCACCCACTCCCTATAGGTATTCACTCTTGCCCCCAGGTATAGAGGGACTGTTGTGTGTAAGGGTTTTTGTGTGCAATTTATATTTCAGACAATTTGCAGAAATAATCATACAGCAGTTATTAAAGCCATACAATAAAACATACGGAGGGTAAAGGCGTAATTTCAAATCTTCACTTAGTTTGAATTTTATCCGTCACTAAATGGGATCAACTCTCTAGCTTTCCCAGTGGAGTCGCCATCTGTCACCGTCGTCCGTTCCGACGTCTAGGAACATCTCGAACGTTTATGCGAGCGGTTGCGAAAAGATGGTTTAGACTCGCATTTTTATGTTAAAATATGTTCATTACTTCCGAGGTGCTCAACAACTGAACTATCCTCTAATAAAAGCAAGGTTTTCGAAAAGGGGTTCTTAGGGAGTCGCCACCAATGTTTTGACCATAAACATTGGAAAAGGATAAAAGGCGTTGATTTTAATAAAAACCAAACTTGGCCATTATAACCAGAGTTAGGTAAGGGAGTTAGTTACGTGTGGGGAAGTGTTAGCACCCCACAACGCCCCTTTCGAGTTCCCTATGACGGATTAATTCATTAAGTGAAGATTATGAGAAATTACGCTATTATCCTATTTTATTCATACAATATTTAAATATGGGTATCTACATGACTTTATTTCATATTGCATACATAAAGCAATAAATAAAGCAGTAAAAGATAAAAGAATTGAAAAGAACCTCCGTAGCAAGCTTTATATCACAAATCTTTTACAAAGGGGATGCGTTTCGGCAATCCCTTGCTCTACAAAGACTGTCCTCTCGAATACAAGGTCGACTCGACTAAAATTTTTAAAGAAGAATCGAATGCTGGAATATAATTCCTTAACTGATTGTTACCTTATTAAGGCAATCAGAGAGTTCATTCGAAGTAGGGAGAGAAGACAAGTACTGGGAGTTGTCTGGAGTGTGAAAAAGTGGCAAATGAGCCTCCTATTTATAGTTTTCGCAGCCTGGCAGCTTGGGACGGCCGTCCGGGGCTTGGAAATCAGGGATGAACGTCTGGAGAGGTTGGGACGACCGTCTGGGATTTGGGACGGCCGTCCCATTCAAATTTTGGCCTTGGGACGGGCGTCTCACTTGTCCCAGGTTGTTTGGGACGGTCGTCCCAACTTTGGGACGACTGTCTCAACTTGTTTTGGCCTGCTTTTGTGTTCTGGGACTCCCGAGAAGCTTTCCTTTCTTTATTCGGACGTCGGTTGATGCCGATAGATGTCCATTGAAGCTTTATCTTCATATAGGAAGTCTTCTTGGCCTTTATTGAGATGCTGGACGAACTTTGTCTTTGTTATAGGAGGTCTTCGTAGCCTTTATTGAGAAGCCGGGCAAAATTAGGGGTCTACAAATAATAAGATAATAAAAAGAAATGATTAGTCGATGTGCTTTCCACGAATTGAAGTAGGATGAAGAGCAAACCTTTTGTCGTCAAGTTATCTCCAACAGTTGATCCGCCTAAGAAGGATAATAAGCATTAACCGTTGGTCATCTGAGTAAATAAGGAAAAGGGGGCAAGGATGCCGTTACATTTTGTTCACACCTCGAATCGAATAAGGTGGTACCATGGAGATACCAAAAACATCGCCCATTAACAAGGATATCTCCAGCATAGCCGGCATTGGGGGCCAGGATTAGAAGTAGAAGAATCTACTCCCCCGAGGAGCTACAAGACAATGCTCCCAAGAATAAAGGATAAATAATAAGATCGAAGAAAAACATAATCCAAAGGAGAAACTAAGAAGACTTTGGACTCATGACGCTAAGGCAGTTCTTTCAACGCTCCGCCGAAAAGACAAACTCAGGGTAGGCGACAAGCTGGTCACGGTCCGAGCTAAAAACGAGATTCGGATAAACAATTCATTTTCCCTACCTTGAATGGATGCGACTGAAAAGGATCTTTGAAATATCTTTTGCGAATATGAAAAGACTTCCCCAACGATATGAAGGTGACCCACATGGTGAGGAAATATGGATGCCGCCCAAACCAAGGGCTCATTAGAAACTCTCAAGGAATAGGGGAGCCACCAAATTTTAAAGACAATCCTTTAAAAGCATTACCCTACAAAGGATCAAGCTGCACAGAGAAAAGGGAAGTTTCCCCTCCACACCTTGAATAAGATTTTCCAAAATAGAGGGGTTCAAGCGTCAAAAGCGACTTTAGTCATTAGGTGTTCTCCTCCTGATTCTTAGGGTTTGTAAATCCAATGACTATTAGAGATTACTCCTCGGGGCTAGCCCGACCCCCGAGCATTGTAGGGCACACATTTCCCTATTAATTACAAAGAATGTCATTCTTACTATCTGTTTCTCTTCTTTCTATTCATATCTAAACCTCATTAATAACCATGTTTAAACAAACGTTTCAAAAATGCGTCAAAATGCGCCATCGTCAAAATAATCAAACCACTCATCACCACTGATTGACTTGAAACACAAATAAAGTTTTACCTCGTCGAAAGTTGTGTTTCGCCAATGTTGTGCAAAAAGAAAACAAAAATCAAAAGAAGCCCATAAAAGCTAAAGGCCAAAAAGAGAGGGCAAGATACCCTGTAGGAAACCCATAAAAGGGGGCTACGCAAAAGTTAGGGTAAACCCGCTAGGAAACCTGAACAACCATAAAGGGTAGCCTAGGAAAAAATTAGGGTTACAAAATAAAGTCCACTAGGTTCCCAAAGCAAGAAAAATGAAACCTAGACAAAAGTTAGGACATAGGACAACATCTTAGGCTGAAAACCCAAAGGGTAGACTAGGGAAGTCAATTAGTCATAGCAAGCGTCATACAATAAGACATCATTCCATAAACGAAACGTTTGCCTAAACTAGCCTAAACACTCTAACCAACCTTGATTAGTCGTGCTTACAAAAACCATTTTTGTCAAAATAAAACAATTCTAAAACACAAGTCTTTGAATTAAATATCCTTTTCCTCCTTTTCTCTTGACCCTTAACACTACGACATTCTAGTAATTAGTAGGGAAATGTGGAGATAGTAATCAATAGGAGGATTGACATCCCCCAGGAAAGGGAGGGGCGCACTGACATGGCAATTCGCTCTGAAATCAACACAATCATTATTCGGTCATGGTAAAATCAAGATGGCGAAATCGATACAATCTATCCCGTCGATGAAGGCACATAACGTCAGAAGCTCATAAGAAGTAAAAACACATTGGTTAATCCTTTTGAAAAATTAATTGAAATAGTATTATAGGATGCATATCGCAAACATTGCATGCATATGATAGGCTCTTATCTCTCAAAAAAAAAAAGAGAAAGAAAAAATGACAATAAAAAGAATAATGCCTGCTAGGAGATTCTTAGGCAAAAGTTAGGGTAGCCTGCTAGATCGAAAACCCGCAAAGGGCGGTCTAGGCAAAAGTTAGGACATTCATAAAAAAGGAAAAAGCCAGCTAAGATACCCTAGGCCAAAATTAAGGCAGCCCGCTAGACCGAAAACCCCAAAAAGGGCGGTCTAGGCAAAAGATAGGGCTAAACCAAAAAATGAATAAAAGAGAGGGGCCATTTGATGAGCCATTATTTTCCCGTATTTTCTTATCTTTATGTACTTATCTTAATTGGTGCATTGTGTTTAATTGTCTATTATTAGTGCATTTTTATTAATTGGGCTTCATTGGGCCAATAATTCAAATTTTAATTAATTTGGATCTATTTGATCTATTTTTTGCTCATTATTATTTTCAGGACAGTTTAAAGCAATTTTGGGCAAGATTGGGTCAGATGCCATGCTAACTGTCCATTAGAATCAGTTTTCTTGTTTTAACTTTTTTATGTGTTTTGTGGGCTAGTTGAACCCAAACCTAGATTAAGATTAGGGTTAGGGTTATCTATATAAAGGAGAGGCAGCCAGACATTAAGGACACCAAGGAAAAACGCAAAGCCGCATCGTGCAACCGACCTTTTCCCAGTGAGAAGGACATATCTGGAGCTACGAACCTCCAAATTCGGCGATTCAAAGTGCGTTGTAAAGCTAAGAGGCAAGGCTACAATTGTCTCTCTCATGGGCATTGTTAAATTCCAACCATAAGGTGGCCAAAATTGAAGTCTAAATTTCACTACGAAATCTGCCCTACATATGTCTCTTCTTTTGCATTTTCAATTTTCCATGGATAGCTAAATCTTTATATTGATTTTCTGAGGAAATGCAGTAGAGCTTTGAGGTTTTGTTCTTCAATTTCATTTTGTTTGTTCTCTTAACTCTTCATCTTCTAATCTCAGTATTGAATTATAATCTGTTTATGCTTAATAAACCGAAACTTATATCACAGTTTGCTTAATTCTGTGTTAGATATGAGATTATGTGATGTATGCAATGCTTAATTGTATAAGGATAATTTGGGGTTAATCTTCGCTTAGTTGGTTAATTTCATGTTGGAATAAGGGTTAAGGAAAATTTGGGATTAATCTTCGCTTAGTTGGTTAATTTCATATTGGAACAAGGGTTAAAGCTAATTTGAGATTAATCTTCGCTTAGTTGATTAATTTTGGATTAGAATATAACTTGGGATTTATCTTCGCTTAGTTGGTTAATTTCGAATTAATTTCGTAATCTAGGATAAGTGACACTGCATTAGAATCAGAAAATCAATTACATTTTAATATGTTTTTAATCCGCATTTTTATAATTTGCTTTTGTTCTGTTTCATCTAATATTTTAATTTTGAAAAACTCCCTTTTTTGTTACTGTCCTAAATTTAAAAATTGATAAGCTTTGTAGAAATTTGTGGTCTTTGGGAGACGACCTAGGAAAGCTTCCTAGTACTACATTTATCTGTTTTAATTATTTGACCAAGTACAACATCGATCAAATTTGGCGCCACTGCCAGGGACCAAGATTTTTGTCTAGGTTTTCAATTTGTATTTTTTGTTTCTGTTTTCATTTTTTGTTTTTATTTTATTTTATTTAAATATTTTATTTGATTTTCAGTTATTTAATATTTTATTTGGTTTACTCGTTATTTGGATATTTTATTTAGTTTTCGAGTTATTTAAATATTTTATTTGATTGTTAGTTTTTAATATTTTATTTGATTTACTTGTTATTTGGATATTTTATTTGATATTTAATTTAACATTCTTACTTCTCTTAATACTATTTTGATAGTCCACTGTTGTTCTAAAACTACTTTGGGTTAAAAAAAATTAAAAAAATTAAAAAATTAAAAAAAAAATTAAAAAAAAATAAAAAAAATATATATATATATATATATATATATATATAAAATAATAACAATATATATAAATAATAAATCAAAAACAATTTCATCTCTAATTTGTTTTTCTAGCTTTATTTTAAAAAAAATTATAATTTCCATTCTCATAGGAAACTCTGGATATAGTTTGGTAGTGTGAGAGTGCATGTTTAGGAGGGTTCTGGCTAGGAAAGACTTGGTACTTAAGCGTGTCCATTAGTGACCCACCTCTCTTTCCTAGGAACCTACCTGGTGTACTTGTTCACGATCTACCGTTGTCATTCCAGTAAACAACTGATTTTTTTTAGGAATTTTTTTTAACTCTTGGGAAATACATGAATTGTTGAATATAGTGCATGACTAGGAGCAATCCTGACCTTTTACAACCTTTTGATCCCGAGATAGACAGAACCTTTCATAGATTAGTTAGACATTCTAGGAATTCATCTCTTGAGTCTGAACCATTAGATAGTCATAGTGAGAGTACTACACCTAATATACCTACTTCTGATAATTTCCAAACTAATAACATGGGTGATCAACCTATTGGACCTCGTGAGAGGACTCTCAGGGAGATGGCTGCACCTAATTTCACTTATGCAAATTTATGTATCCAATACCCTGAAGAGGATGTACCATTTGTGCTTAAAACTGGACTAATCCATTTGTTGCCCAAGTTTCATGGTCGTGCAGGTGAGGATCCACACAAGCATCTCAAGGAGTTCCATATAGTCTGCTCCACCATGAAGCCACAAAATGTTCCTGAAGATCACATATACCTGAAGGCTTTTCCTTTCTCTTTGGAGGATCTTGCCAAAGACTGGTTGTACTACTTAGCTCCTGGTTCCATAACGAGCTGGGATGATCTGAAGAGAGTCTTTCTAGAGAAATTTTTCCCTGCTTCCAGGACCACTACCATCAGGAAGGATATATCAGGTATCAGGCAACAGATGGGAGAGAGCTTATATGAGTATTGGGAGAGGTTCAAGAGACTTTGTGCAAGTTGCCCTCACCACCAAGTATCAGAACAACTACTGCTACAGTACTTTTATGAGGGGATGAACACAATGGAAAGGAGTATGATAGATGCAGCTAGTGGAGGAGCTTTAGGAGACATGACACCTGCTGCTGCTAGAGGTTTAATTGAGAAGATGGCATCCAATTCCCAGCAATTTAACATGAGGAGTGATGCCATAGTCCTTAGAGGTGTACATGATGTGGGTTCATCAGATTTAGTGGAGAAGAAGCTAGAAAGTACGATTGATACCCTCACCACCCTAGTCTCCCAACTTGCTGCAAATCAAAGACTTGCACCACCTGCAAGGGTTTGTGGCATTTGTACTTCAATTGAGCATCCCACTGATTGCTGCCAATTATTGCATGAGTCTACAGGTTCTGGAGCTCCACAAGCTTATGCAGCAAACATTTTCAATAATAGGGCTCCAAACCAACAACATAATTCTGACCTCTCAAACAATAGATACAATCTGGGGTGGAGGAATCACCCAAATCTGAGATGGTCCAATCAGCAGCACCAACAGCAGCAGAATCCTTTGCCACCACCACCATTTCAGAATTCTGCTGGTCCAAGCAGGCCTTATGTGCCTCCACCAATGCAACAACAATATCAGAGGCAGCAAAATGAAGCACCAACTCCTCAACCTTCTTCACCTTCATTAGAGGAATTGGTCAAACAAATGGCTGAGATGAACATACAGTACCAACGGAAAAATGATGCCTCCATTCGAAGTTTAACCAACCAGATTGGTCAACTAGCTACCGTCGTGAATCAATTGCAAAATCAAAATTCAAACAAGCTCCCTGCACGGATCGTGGTTAATCCTAAGAATGTGAGTGCCATCACATTGAGGTTAGGGAAACAGATTGACATACCTACTCGTAACACCTCCACCCTCATCTGTAGCTGCCTCAGTTCCTGCACCTGAGCAACCAGTTGGTAGCCGAAAATTGCATATAGATGGACCTTCTTCCAGCCCCAGTTCTGATCTGCAACAGCCTCCTATCCCTCTTCCATTCCCTCCCAAAGCAATTTCAAGCAAAAAGATGGAAGAGGTCGATAAAGAGATTCTAGAGACCTTCAGGAAAGTTGAGGTGAACATACCTCTACTTGATGCCATCAAGCAAATTCCCAGATATGCTAAATTCCTGAAGGAGTTGTGCACCCACAAGAGGAAGATGAATAAGACAATCAGCGTGGGCAGAAATGTGTCTTCTTTGATAGGTAAATCTGTTCCTTACATTCTTGAGAAATGTAAGGACCCAGGTACATTCTGCATACCTTGTATTATTGGCAATAATAAATTTGAGAATGCCATGCTTGATTTGGGTACTTCAATTAATGTTATGCCTTTGTCCATTTTTAATTCTTTATCTCTTGGACCTCTGCAACCTACGGGTGTGGTGATACAACTGGCAAATAGGAGTGTAGCCCACCCTACAGGTTTCATTGAGGATGTCTTAGTTCGGGTTGGTGAACTCATTTTTCCTGCTGATTTCTATGTGCTTGATATGGAGGAGGGATTCTCCCATGGATCTGTCCCAATCATTTTAGGCAGACCATTTTTGAAAACAGCCCGAACCAAGATTGATGTGTATGATGGTACATTGTCCATGGAATTTGGTGATATTATTGTCCATTTCAATATTCTGGATGCCATGAAACATCCATCTGAGTGCCATTCTATTTTTCGTGTTGAGATCATTGATGATGTTATTGATGAGTATGTTTCTGATTTTCATTCCTTACATGCTAGGAAACATTGTTTTCTTTCTGATCTGTATACTTCTTTTGCATGCACCGAATCCGAATCTGATTTTGATACTGACATTGATCTTCATTTTAATCCTGAGTTATATTCTGAATTTAAATCTAATCATATGTCTGATGTTTTGGGTGTTGTACCTCCTATGGATATAACTTCTTTAGAGTCAGAATGCACTAACCATATTGCAGGAAGAATACATGAATCTGACTTGCAGGTTGACGTATAGGCTATGGAACCCATTCTTCTTCCCTCTCTGGTTCCTTCTATTCAGCCATCACCCACTCCAGAACTAAAGACTTTACCAGAAAACCTCAAGTACGCTTATTTGGAGGATGATGAGAAGTTTCCAGTGATCATTTCCACCTTCCTTGATGTTGTTCAAGAGGAGAAACTGTTGCATGTTCTGAAAAGGCATAAGAAAGCCATCGGCTGGACCTTGGCGGACATTCCTAGTATCAGCCCATCCACATGCATGCATAGGATATTATTGGAGGATGGAGCCAAACCAGTGAGACAGCCACAAAGACGACTCAACCCCGTGATTTTGGATGTTGTGAAGAAGGAGGTGACCAAGCTTCTTTAGGCTGGGATCATCTATCCTATATCAGATAGTCAGTGGGTGAGTCCAGTCCAGGTGGTCCCCAAGAAGACAGGCCTCACTGTTGTGAAGAATGAGAGGGATGAGCTCATTCCCACTAGAATACAAAACAGTTGGAGGGTCTGTATCGACTACCGAAGGCTCAATCAGGCAACACGAAAGGATCATTTTCCGCTGCCTTTCATTGACCAGATGCTTGAGCGTCTGGCAAGTAAATCTCATTACTGCTTTCTGGATGATTTCTCTGGTTATTTTCAGATCCTTATTGCTCCTGAGGATCAGGAGAAAACCACATTCACCTGCCCCTTTGGCACTTTTGCCTATAGGAGAATGCCTTTTGGCCTATGCAATGCCCCTGGTACCTTCCAGCGATGTATGCTTAGTATCTTTTCAGATTTCCTTGAAAATTGTATAGAGGTGTTTATGGATGATTTCACTGTGTATGGATCCTCGTTTGATGCATGCTTAGATAATCTGGATAGAGTGCTTAATAGATGCATTGAAACTAATCTTGTTCTGAATTTTGAAAAATGTCACTTCATGGTAGACCAGGGTATAGTTTTAGGGAATATTATTTCTAGTAAGGGCATAGAAGTCGATCCTGCAAAAATCTCTGTCATTTCACAATTGCCTTACCCCTCTTGCGTGCAAGAGGTTCGATCTTTTCTTGGCCATGCAGGTTTTTACAGGCAATTCATTAGAGACTTCAGTAAGAAGGCCCTTCCACTATCCAATCTGCTTAAGAAAGATATTGAATTTGATTTTGATGACAGGTGCAAAAAGGCATTTGATTGCCTCAAGGAAGCATTGACCACCACTCCTATCATCCAGGCACCTGACTGGACAATCCCATTTGAGTTGATGTGTGATGCATCTAATTATGCATTGGGGGTTGTCCTAGCATAGATAGTTGATAAGCTACCTCGGGTAATATATTATGCTTCCAGGACTTTAGATGTTGCCCAAGCAAACTATACCACCACTAAGAAAGAGCTTCTTGCCATTGTGTTTTCTCTTGATAAATTTAGATCATATTTGCTTGGTTCTCATGTTATTGTGTTCACTGACCATGCAGCTTTGAAGTACCTACTAAAGAAGGCTGAGTCAAAGCCTCGATTGATCAGGTGGATGCTTTGGCTCCAAGAATTTGATTTGGAGATCCGTGATAGGAGTGGAGCACAAAATTTGGTTACAGACCATTTGAGCATAATAGAGAGGTGTGCTGATGATGCTTCACCAATCTGGGATGACTTTCCCGACGAGGGTTTGTTTGCACTTTCTACTTCTTTTCCAACACCTTGGTTTGCAAACATTGTTAATTATCTTGTAGCTTCTGTTTTTCCTCCGTTGGCATCCAAAGCTCAATGTGATAAACTTAAGAGCGATGCTAAGTATTATATTTGGGATGACCCGTATTTGTGGAAGTTGTGCAGTGATCAGGTTACCAGGAGATGCATTCTAGACCATGAGATTGACTCGGTCCTGCAATTTTGTCATTCTTCTGCAACCGGTGGTCATCTTGGCATTCAGAGGACAGCTCGCAAGGTGCTTGACTGTGGCTTCTATTGGCCCACCATCTTCAAGGATGCGTTGAGAATTTGCAATAGTTGTGAGCAGTGTCAGAGAGCAGGAGGGTCCCTTACATGGAGATAGCAGATGCCCCAACAACCCATGTTTTTTGTGAGATGTTTGATGTCTGGGGTATCGATTTCATGGGTCCCTTCCCTGTTTCTTTTGGTTTTTATTATATTCTCCTTGTTGTTGATTATGTTTCAAAATGGGTGGAAGCCAAAGCCACCAGGACTAATGATGCTCGGGTTGTTGTGGATTTTGTTAGATCTAACATCTTTTGCAGATTTGGAGTACCCAGAGCCATTGTTAGTGATCAAGGCACCCATTTCTGTAACAGGTCCATGCAGGCCTTGCTCAAGAAGTATGGGGTTGTTCACAAAGTCTCTACACCTTACCACCCCCAAACTAATGGGCAGGCTGAAATCTCAAATAGGGAGATAAAGAAGATTTTAGAGAAGATTGTCCAGCCTAACAGAAAGGATTGGAGCAACAGACTGGAGGATGCTCTTTGGGCGCATAGGACTGCTTACAAGGCACCTATAGGGATGTCTCCCTATCGAGTTGTCTTTGGTAAGCCATGCCACCTACCAGTGGAGATAGGGCACCAAGCATATTGGGCTGTGAAATCATGCAACTTCTCACTTGATGAAGCTGGAGAGGAGAGGAAGCTATAGATAAATGAATTGGATGAGATCCGTTTGGAAGCTTATGAGAACTCCATGTTCTACAAAGAGAAAACTAAGAGATTTCATGATAGCTCCATAGCTAGGAAGGAGTTCTTTGTTGGTCAACAAGTACTATTGTACAATACCAGATTGGGTCTCATGGGTGGTAAGTTGCGTTCAAAGTGGATTGGACCTTTTATTGTTACTAATGTTTATCCTTATGGTGCAGTTGAAATTAAAAGTGAATCCACAGAAAAGAGCTTCAAGGTTAATGGCCATCGGCTGAAACCATTCCTCAGCAATCCTTCTCTAGTGGATGTAGTTGTGGAGGAGATATCCCTGATTGATCCCACTTACCTTCCACCATGACTTAGGGAGTTCTCTTTTTCCTTCTCTTTACTTTTATTGCACTTGTCCAATTGGTGATTTGACTGCTTGACTTGATGTTATGCTACATTGGGACAATTTATAGTTTAAGTGTGGGGGAGACTGTTCTTTGTTTTCTTTGTTTAGGATTTTTAGTTTTCTTTGTATTTCAGGTTCGTGTTTTGTGTACAGTTTGCATGTTTCTTTTGGATCTCTGGGTTTTGTTTAGGTTTTGGGCACTTTCTTCACTCTTGGGATAGGAGTTGCTTTATGCTTTTAGGATTGAAATCCCTGTTTTTCTCTGCTTGTCAAGTTGGTTACGATGTTTGAGAGGTTGAATTGAAGGCGACAATCTTACCCTTTGAGAGGAATTGAGCCACTACTTGTTCTTTCTTGAGTGTTATGCCTCTTGATTGCTTGCGCAGTAGCCTTGGCTTGACTCTGATTGATACTTCTTGATTCACATGCATGTTTGGAGATGATTAAGGCATTTTTGTTCTGATTAGCCTCTAGCCAAATGAGCCTACCTTGAATTAATTCCTTTGATAGCCCCTTTGAGCCTATGTTTCCCTTTATTTCTTTTGAAGCTCATTAAAAGCCTTAAGTGAAAAACCATGTGAAAGTGATGAAGATCTTATTGAAATACTTTGGCAAAGATCTCATTGATTTGATGAAGTCAAAGATGAAGTCAAAATCAACTTTGCAGTGGTCAAAAGTCACTAAGATAAAACAGTAGAAGAATTAGTGTGTCTTCAGCTATGCTTAGGTATAATCATTTTATCTTTTCTGCTGCAGGAGGTTTCTTCACTTAAAAGATTTTGCAAAATGCCTCTAAAAATGTTTTAAAGAATTAAAAACAAAGTATTTTGACAAAAGCTTTCTTAAACAAGTTTTTAACTAATACAGTTTTGAAATAAACGATTAAAATCACTTAGAATGTTCAGAGAAGTTTTTTATAGTATTTTAATCGATACAACTTGATTTTAATTGATTAAAACCACTTGGAGTTCAGGATGATCGATCAGAATACAATTATGACCGATCAGAATCAAATATGATCGATCAGAATTGAGTTATGACCGATCAGAACTTTTTTAATCGATTAAAACCACTTAAAGGTTCAGGATGATCGATCAGAATGCAGTTATGACCGATTAGAGTCAGTTATGATCGATCAGAATTTAGTTATGACCGATCAGAACTCTTTTAATCGATTAAATGTCGTTCCAATCGATTAAAACAACTTGGAAAATTTCTACAAAGCGTTTTAATCGATTAAAACTTATTTTTATCAGCTAAAATAACTTGAAAAGTTTTACAAGAAAGTTTTGCATTATTTCAATCGATTGAATCGCGAAACAATCGATTAAATCAACTTAGAAGATTTTTTGTAAAGTGTTTTAATTGATATAAACGTTGTCGTATCAGTTAAAACAAATCTGTTAAAGAATCAAGAACGTATTAATGGATTAAAAGAATTAAAACTGCACTTTTAACAGATTAAAAGAATCTTTTAACAGATTAATTAAACCAGCAGTTTTGAAAATCTTCTATAAAAACAGATTGGCTTGAACTTTTTTAACATACATTGAACATCAGTTTTTACACATCCTTGAGCAATCAATCAAGCAAACTTTAGCACTCTTTTCAAGAAAGATTCGCATCAGTTTTTGAGAAGTTCTTCGAAAATCTTTCTTGAGGCAACTTGATTTCTTTTGAAGAAGAAACACTTACGCAGAATTGCATAAAGCTGGTTTGAGCATTCTAGTTTCTTCTTTTTTCATTTCTTTACATTCTTTTTGTATTGTTTGGTGCCTGGAATTTGGGCACTCGGTCTCTCTGCAGTTGGAATTTGGTTGTAGAGGTTATCAAGAACTGGAATTTGGTTCTTGGTGAGAGGTTGAGTGCGAAGCTGGAATTTGGTTCTTGTGGTAGATTAAGTGTAAGATTGTAAATCTGTAAAACATTTGATCTAGTGGAACCCAGCTGGAATTTGGCTGGAAAGCTGGACGTAGCCCTGGTATTGGGTGAACCGAGTATAAAACACCGGTGATATCTTTCTTAACCTTTCTCTCCTTTTAATTAGTCATTGCATTTATATTGATTGATTGCTTTGTAATTCAAGAACAGATCGAAATCTTAATTTTTGAATTAGATAATCTGTTATTTGCGAAAAACTTTTAAAGATCAATTCACCCCCTCTTGATCTCGACCTACTTTTCTAACAATTGGCATCGGAGCGAGGTTCTTGAGAGTTATTCAAGTTCTTCGATCCATGGCTGAAAATAGATTATCGTTTTACGAGGAGCTTCTATTAACGAGACCTCCATTGTTTTGTGGAGCAGATTATCCTTTTTGGAAAATTAGGATGAAGATCTTTATTGAGTCTATTGATAGAAATGTTTGGGATGTAATTGCTAATGGCCCTTTAATTACGAGAAAAAGAATGGTCCAGTTTAAATGATGAGGAAAAGAAAAAAGTTCAAAATGATTGCACTGCTAAAAATATAATTACTTTTGCACTTAACATGGATGAGTTTTTCAGGGTCTCCCAATGCAAATATGCCAAGGAGATGTGGGATGTTCTTGAGGTTACTCATGAAGGGACAACAGATGTAAAAAGAGCCAGAAAGCATACTCTCATAAGAGAATATGAGTTGTTCAAAATGCAAGCTGGTGAAAGCATTGCGGATGTGCGAAGCGATTCACTCACATCATTAATCATCTAATGGGCCTAGGTAAGACCTTTGATAAAGAAGAATTAAATATTAAAGTCTTGAAATGTCTTGACGAGTCTTGGTAGCCAAAGGTCACAACAATTTTAGAGTCAAAAGATTCGTCAGTAATGACAACGACTTCTCTGTTTGGCAAACTCGAGAGAACATGAAATGGAAATCAACAGATTTAATGAACAAGAAGTCTCGAGAAGAAAAGCGAAGTATAGCACTTAAAGTTGAAGAAAAAAAATCAAGAATCAGAGGAGGAAAGTGAGAACCTTGGACTGCTTGTCAGGAAATTCAACAAGTTTCTCAAGAAAAAGATTCAAGACAAGGAAAAACATAAAAGGTATGAGAAAAAAACTGATTCTTCTAACTTTAAATGCTATGGCTGTGGTAAGCAGGGCTATGTAAGGATGGAGTGCCCAGAAAAGAACAAACATAATGACAAGAAAGAAGAAAAAGTCAAAAGAAGAGCCTATATAGCATGGGATGACAATGACTCTTCATCAACAGACAATTCTGATAATGAAGAAGCCAACTTATGTCTAATGGCAAGTCAAAATCCTCAATCCAGTAGTGTAAGTTCTAGTTCTTCTTCAAATTTAGTGAATTATGATTCATTACAAGAAACATTTAATGAAATGCATGAAGAGGCTAAGAAACTATAAAAAGAAAATGATAGGCTAAAAGGACTAAATAATTGGTTAATAAATAAAGTAGACTCTCTTGAAAAAAGAATACTTGAAGATGAAACTGATTGTGATTTCTTAAAATTAATTCATGATAATTCTGATTGTGCATGTAATAAATCCTGTAATAATTGTTCAGAATTACAAAAGAAAATTGATTTTTATCACAAACCGTTTCAAGATTTACACAAGGTCAAGCTAATCTTGACATTTTACTTGGGTCACAAAAACTAATTTTTGACAAATCTGGCATAGGATTTAAATCTAGGATGAAATTCCGAAAAACAAATGTAAATAGGAAATCATACTCTGTGATAAAATGTTTTTACTGCATGAAAAGAGGTCATTCAGTAAAATATTGTAGAATTAAAAAGTATGCTATTCCTAAAGGTAGAATGAGGAGGATTCCAAAAATTAATTCATTTCAAATAACCTAAGTGGACCCAGTAACTATAAAGGGTACCAGAAACATGCTAAATTTGTTTTGCAGGAACAAAATGCGGGAATCCCTTGGAGTTCAAAACAGTGAATCAGTTTTTTTTTCATAAACTGATTGTTTTAATTGATATAAAACAGTATTAATCGATTAAAATAACTTACAGAGGATATCAAAAAATCTGTCCGTACCATTTTAATCGATTGAAATGTCGAATTAATCGATTGAAATGTTCTCGGGATTTGAGTTTAGTTGTTTTAATCGATTAAAAAGAATTTATATCAACTAAAAATACTAAGATGTAAAATTTAATCGATTCCTTTTCGTTTTAATCGATTTAAATTTTGTTATCATTTTATTAATTTCATCCTGTACAAAAAACAATCGATTCCTTTATGAAATAATCGATTATTTCAACTGTAACAGATTTCAAACCTAATATTAAAAGATCAAATTAATAGGTTAATCGGTTGGTTAATCGATGGATTTGTTTACGAAAATTAGTTTTATAACATCAAATTAAAGATTGGTAAGCAAACCAAATTCAAAATCCCAAGTTTTTATGGTAATCAAAATCGCATAATTCTTTTAAAATTTCTTTGACCAAGTCAAACATATTCCCAAGAACAATTTAGCTGATACACCCACTGGTCAGAAATCTGTGTTTTTGTACTCAGTCAAGGGGACATGCAATTAAAGCTATTTTTGCAGGTTGTGTCTGAAGTAAACTGCAATTCACAAAAATTGGCATCCGTGAATCTTTAGTTTACTCCCGCATAGCTCATTGCTCTCTGTCTTCTCTTCCTGGTTCAATGTTCTTCTCCCTTCCTTCCTTGTACACGCATCTCTGAAACTATTCTCTGAAAATACAACAAGATGCTTAGAAGATCTAAGTCAAGAAAGAGGCAGAAAGGAGAGTCTTCCTCTGCTGGAAATCAGGGAGGCCACCTTGAAAATTGGTTCAGTGGTGATAGAGATAAGATGAATAACTTCATCACCAATTTTAGTCAAAAGCAGCTTGTTATCCCCAAATTCATAATGTTTGCGTGGCTGGATGAAGAAGGATTCACTTTATTAAGAAGGAAACTAAAGAATAAAAAACTGAAGAATTTTCTGGAATTTACTGGCAATATTCAACCAGATCTGGTAAGAGTTTTCTATGCAAATCTCACTGTCAGTGGTTCCACCTTAAGGTCTCAGGTAAAAGGAGTCAATTTGGTCATTACTCCTGACATTTGGGATGAAGTTGCTGGCCTCAAAGATGTTGGGGTAAAAATCTCTAGAGGTAATATTGTTGAATTACCAAAGTTTAACCAAACTCAATTTTTTCGAACCTGTCTTAAAGACCAAAATGAATCAGCTAAAATTTTCAATGCTGGGAAGATGAGGCTTGAATCAAGAATTCTTGCCTTCATTATTGCATGGATACTTACTCCAAGGGGGAGTAATCATGCTATACTCAATGAGGGTGATTTGGCTCTCATGTACTGCATTGAAAACAAGATTCGGGTTAACTGGGTCTATGTTATTAAAGACCACATGGTAAAAGCCAAGAGGCTTGCTGATTACAAATTACCTTATGCTTTGTTGATCAGTAAATTTTTTAGACATTTTGCAGTGGATTTAGAAGGGGAGTATGTAGAAACTCCGAAAGCATCAAATGAGGTTAATGACTCAACCCTACGAAAAATGGGGTTTATTAAAATTGATGATGAATGGATTTCGAAGGTGGATGCTGGGATGTCAGAGGGTGAGGAAGAAGATGAAGATGAAGATCAGGGCCAGATCCCTTCCTCTCCAGCTGCTGCAGAGGTTCCAGAGTCAACAAGTGGTCAAGCGTCCTATGAAAACATGGAAATTATTCCTTACATGGAGCAGCCTGACCGTGGGACTCCTCTATCTCAGTTTGAAAGAACAATGCTTTCCCAAATGGCTGCAGTGCAGGAAAATCAGAGAAAGCATATGCAGATGACATTCCAACACTTTCAGCAAACCAACCATCAATTCGCATCCCTTGGCAACCAAATTGCTGATATCTACACCAAGCTGGAAGATATGCAGCTAAATCAAGGGAATTGGGATGATTAGATTTATGGATAAAAAGGGTCCCTTCTCATCTTTTATTGCTTATTTCTTTTGATGCTTATTCTAAATTTCTGGGTCTGTAATATTACTGGTTATATACCAAGCACAATCTCTCTAGCTTTGAATTAATATAATGTAGGTTTAAATCAAATCAAACTAGCATAGATAGAATTCAACATAGATCCCTGAGAGTTTTAGCTGATACAAAATGGAATTAATCGATTAAATTGATTAAAGGAAACACTTTTCATAACAAAATAATCGATTAAAACTTCGTATCAATCGATTAAAATCATTAAACAAGAACTTTTTAATCGATTTTGTTTTGTTTTTAATCAATTTTTATTCTGGAAAGAAAAATTAAAGGCTTTAGTTAATGGTTGTTCTTGTAACATGCTACTAAAGCGTGATTCCCTTATCTTTACACGTATTAATTGTATTCATTACAAACATGTTAATGAAGATAAGTTTGAATCAACTTTGATTGATCTTTACATGAGTAAAGTATCGTATTTTTCATTTTTTTCTATTTTCAAAATCTTTTCAATACATACCTATGCATTGTTTCTCTTCTATTCCCTATTTTTTTTTATGAAGTCAAAAGGGGGAGAAATAGTTGCTTTTACTTTTGATCAATTTAAAGGGAAAAATAAACTATTAATTTAGGGGGAGCAATAATTTAGGGGGAGAAATAGGAAGATAATTCATTTTTGATTACTCACTAAATCTGTATTATCAAGTGACTTCTTTTGCAGAGTTTTTTTTCAAAAGTGGTATTTGTCTTCATCAAATAGGGGGAGACTGAAAGTGATGAAGATCTTATTGAAATACTTTGGCAAAGATCTCATTTATTTGATGAAGTCAAAGATGAAGATAAAAGCAACTTTGCAGTGGTCAAAAGTCACTAAGATAAAAGAGTAGAAGAATTAGTGTGTCTTCAACTATGCTTAGGTATAATCATTTTATCTTTTCTGCTGCATGAGGTTTCTTCACTTAAAAGATTTTGCAAAATGCCTCTAAAAATGTTTTAAACAATTAAAAACAAAGTATTTTGACAAAAGCTTTCTTAAACAAGTTTTTAACTGATACAGTTTTGAAATAAACGATTAAAATCACTTAGAATGTTCAGAGAAGTGTTTTTACAGTATTTTAATCGATACAACTTGATTTTAATCGATTAAAACCACTTGGAGTTCAGGATGATCGATCAGAATACAATTATGACCGATCAGAATCAGTTATGATCGATCAGAATTGAGTTATGACCGATCAGAACTTTTTTCATCGATTAAAACATGTTTCAATCGATTAAAACCACTTAAGGGTTTAGGATGATCGATCAGAATGCAGTTATGACCGACCAGAGTCAGTTATGATCGATCAGAATTTAGTTATGACCGATCATAACTCTTTTAATTGATTAAATCTCGTTTCAATCGATTAAAACAACTTGGAAAATTTCTACAAAGCGTTTTAATCGATTAAAACTTATTTTTATCAGCTAAAATAACTTGAAAAGTTTTATAAGAAAGTTTTGCAGTATTTCAATCGATTGAATCGCGAAACAATCAATTAAATCAACTTAGAAGATTTTTTGTAAAGTGTTTTAATTGATATAAACGTTGTCGTATCAGTTAAAACAAATCTGTTAAAGAATCAAGAACGTATTAATGGATTAAAAGAAGTTTTAACAGATTAAAACTGCACTTTTAACAGATTAAAAGAATCTTTTAACAGATTAATTAAACCAGCAGTTTTGAAAATCTTCTATAAAAACAGATTGGCTTGAACTTTTTTAACATACATTGAACATCAGTTTTTACACATCCTTGAGCAATCAATCAAGAAAACTTTAGCACTCTTTTCAAGAAAGATTCGCATCAGTTTTTGAGAAGTTCTTTGAAAATCTTTCCTGAGGCAACTTGATTTCTTTTGAAGAAGAAACACTTACAGCAGAATTGCATAAACTGGTTTGAGCATTCTAGTTTCTTCTTTTTTCATTTCTTTACATTCTTTTTGTATTGTTTGGTGCCTGGAATTTGGGCACTTGTCTCTCTGCAGCTGGAATTTGGTTGTAGAGGTTATCAAGAACTGGAATTTGGTTCTTGGTGAGAGTTTGAGTGCAGGACCTGGAATTTGGTTCTTGTGGTAGATTAAGTGTAAGATTGTAAATCTGTAAAACATTTGATCTAGTGGAACCCAGCTGGAATTTGGCTGGAAACTGGACGTAGCCCTGGTATTGGGTGAACCAGTATCAAAACACCGGTGATATCTTTCTTAACCTTTCTCTCCTTTTAATTCTGTTGCTGCATTTATATTGATTGATTGCTTTGTAATTCAAGAACAGATCAGAAATCTTAATTTTTGAATTAGATAATCTGTTATTTGCGAAAAAATTTTAAAGATCAATTCACCCCCCCCCCCCTCTTGATCTCAGCTTACTTTTCTAACACCATGATTACCTTAACCTTAGGAATTTTTGGAGCTTTGGAATTGTTTTGGAAATAAGTTATTGAATAAGTGTGGGGGTGCATTTTGTATTTCATTGGATGATGTACTGGCTAGTTGGTTATCTCTGCTATACAGTTTTTGTGTTTTCCTTTCAGTGTATTTCATGTAGTTTAAAAAAAAAAGTTATATAAAAAAAATAAATAAATAATAATAATAAAAAAAAAGAGAGAAAAAAAAAGAAGGAAAGTTGTGGTTGAGGTCAAGGCAGTAGTGGAGGTTTGATATTAGAGATTTTTAGGCATGCATCTTGTGCTTATTTTTTACTTATTCCCCATTGCTCCGCTCCTCTAGTTCCTCTGGTTCACAGCTACTTATCCCATATGATATCCTCTACCTTGTCCCTACCCCCATTACAACCTGAAAAGACCTTTTGATCTTTTTGTGCATGTGCGTTGGGTGTTGAGTTTAGAGGCTTGCCAAGTCTATATGTTGTTTGCTTTTCTTGAGTATTTTGAGAGTATACAGTAGCCTAGACACATGAGAGAGATACAGTGCATCTTGTGAGGTTTTGTCACTTTGATTCACCTTTTGACCTAATTGACCTCTTGCCAGGTTTTGAAATGCTTGGATGATTTTCATGAGTATTTGGTTTCTTTGACTCTTTGTGTGTTGGATGTTGTCTACTCCTTTCTTTTCCCAGGATTCATTAAGGATTGTGTAAATTTGTTTGTGTTTTGTGTGTCTTCTTGCTCCTTTTTATTGTGTCACTCTCTTCGATGTCTTTGGAATTGCTCCTTGCTTTGCTTCTTGATTTTGCCCGGGAATGCAAAAGGCTAAGTGTGGGGGAATTTGATGAGCCATTATTTTCCGGTATTTTCTTATCTTTATGTACTTATCTTAATTGACGCATTGTGGTTAATTGTCTATTATTAGTGCATTTTTATTAATTGGGCTTCATTGGGCCAATAATTCAAATTTTAATTAATTTGGATCTATTTGATCTAATTTTTGCTCATTATTATTTTCAGGACAGTTGAAAGCAATTTTGGGCAAAATTGGGTCAGATGCCATGCTAACTGTCCATTAGAATCATTTTTCTTGTTTTAAATTTTTTATGTGTTTTGTGGGCTAGTTGAACCCAAACCTAGATTAAGATTAGGGTTAGGGTTATCTATATAAAGGAGAGGCAACCAGACATCAAGGACACCAAGGAAAAACGCAAAGCCGCATCGCGCAACCGACCTTTGCCCAGTGAGAAGGACATATCTGGAGCTACAAAACTCCAAATTCCGCGATTCAAAGTGAGTTGTAAAACTAAGAGGCAAGGCTACAATTGTCTCTCTCATGAGAATTGTTAAATTCCAATCATAAGGTGGCCAAAATTGAAGTCGAAAGTTCACTACGAAATCTGCCCTACATATGTCTCTTCTTTTGCATTTTCGATTTTCCATGGATAGCTAAATCTTTATATTGATTTTCTGAGGAGAATGCAATAGAGCTTTGAGGTTTTGTTCTTCAATTTCATTTTGTTTGTTCTCTTAACTCTTCATCTTCTAATCTCAGTATTGAATTATAATCTGTTTATGCTTAATAAACCGAAACTTATATCACAGTTTGCTTAATTTTGTGTTAGATATGAGATTATGTGATGTATGCAATGCTTAATTGTATAAGGATAATTTGGGGTTAATCTTCGCTTAGTTGGTTAATTTCATGTTGGAATAAGGGTTAAGGAAAATTTGGGATTAATCTTCGCTTAGTTGGTTAATTTCATATTGGAACAAGGGTTAAAACTAATTTGAGATTAATCTTCGCTTAGTTGATTAATTTTGGATTAGAATATAATTTGGGATTTATCTTCGCTTAGTTGGTTAATTTCGAATTAATTTCGTAATCTATGATAAGTGACACTGCATTAGAATCAGAAAATCAATTGCATTTTAATCTGTTTTTAATCTGCATTTTTATAATCTGCTTTTGTTCTGTTTCATCTAATATTTTAATTTTGAAAAACTCCCTTTTTTGTTACTGTTCTAAATTTAAAAATTGATAAGCTTTGATAGAAATTTGTGGTCTTTGGGAGACGACCTAGGAAAGCTTCCTAGTACTACATTTATCTATTTTAATTATTTGACCGAGTACGACATCGATCACCCTTCATCATAATCATAAAAAGTCCAGCAGGAGAATGCCAGTCACTTTTCCAGATGCATCAATAAAAAAGAATAGATTGCATTTAGGGCATCCACACACAAGTAGTCGCACAAAACGACTTTGTCAATGTCAAAAATGAAAGAAATAAAAATTACTTAAGACAAATAACAAAAAACGAAAAGCATTCATGCATATAAGGAGACTAGCTCCATGTTTGTGATTGAAAACAGGATCACTGAGACTGAGTCTCCAAATAATGCCCTCAAGAAAATGGAGCAAGTCCTCAATCAAGTGACTCAGCAGAATAAGAACTTCTGAAAATCAAGAGATCCAGCTACCATCCTTCTACCCAGAAAAGAAGGCACAAGAAAGTAATAAGTCTCCAAACATTGCTCTCCCTCAAGAAAGAAGAGCGAGTTGTCATAAGAAGCTTCCAGAAGCCAAAGCTCCAATCATCACCCAATAAAAGAGGGCACAATCATCAAACATCATAAAAGAAAATCCGACGGAAAGGCTTAGTCATCCCCAAGAGGATCCCTGCCCACTCCGAAGGCAACACAAAAAATTACCCCATGGCTCAGCATCGCCATCACATGAGTCATCGAGCACACTCACCCAAAGCCTCCTCCACACTCCCCAATGGAGAATAAAGGCTTCAAGAGCCCATCATCATCAACAGTCAAAAGAGTCCAAACCATCAAGGGCTCAACAAAAATAAAGGAGAGAAAAGAAAACCTTTCATCTACAGCAGATGACAAAGAAGGCCATGACAAAGAGGGCCGAATAAAAATCCTGAAGTGGATCTCCAAAAAATTCTACAAAAAGGAATCAGAAATTCCCATCCCCCAGTGGAATAAGAGCTTCACAAGTTTTAGCTCGCATCAACATCAATCAAAGGAGCCAAGACTCCATCCCTAGAAAAGAAAAATCAGATCCCCATGAAGTCAACTAATTCCCTGGTGGATCACCAAAGAAAGAAAACCTCCTCACTAGTGGACCCCCCAAAAAGAAAGGAAAAAAGCCAGCATAATAAAAAGAGACTAAAAAGCAAAAAGGCTTACGCATTATCCCCATAAAAAAGCTAGACTTCAAAATCGCGATAAAAAAGAGATAAATCGCGAAAAAAGGCGAAATCAATCCTAACTTTTAGGCAATCAATAAAATCCCTAAGTGGGTCACCTCAGAAAAGGGAAAATCAACGAAAAAAAGGGAATCGGAAATCCCAATGAAACAAGAGTATCGGCAAAGCCATCTCATACCAACAACATCCAACAAGGAGTAAAAACTTTATTCCCTCAAGGGGGAAATCAAAATTAGATCCCCGGGAAGGCAATCAATTCCTCGGTGGATCACCAAAAAGAGAAAGATCATCCCCAGTGAGCCTACTACAAAGGCATAACTTCAGATTCATCCTCAGAATGTCATTTGCTTACGCATAGGCAAGACCTAGCAAGCAAGAGCCAGTATCCCCATATCAGCCTAGTCAGAGGCAAAACAAATGCAGCCAAAAGTCTTCACTTCCGATGAAGCATCTGCCTACTCAGAGGCATTACCAGAAACTCAATGGAGTATCTGCCTGCTCAGAGGCACCATCACAATCAAGAAATTTTTCAATGGATATCTGCCTACTCAAAAGGCCTCACCAAGATCAACAAATCGTTAGAGAATTCCTGCCTACCTAAGAGGCACTCATAAAAAATCCCCGACAACCAGCAAAGTCGGATGACCACTATCAAAGGATCAAAACAAAGAATCCCCAGCAATCAACAAGTTGGATGACTGTCAGAAGAGCTGAAAATTAGAGAATCCCCGGCACACCGGAGGACTTCACCAGAAAAATAAAAAACATTCAACACAAAGACAAGAGAACGCATCTCAGTGCTCGGCGCATGAGCTAGAGCAGTAAGCCACCACCACAGCCAAAGGGTGAGCTACCGCAAGAAGGAGCATCCGAAGGCACAAACACCAGATGGGGGTGTATACTCCTCAGGCCTTACAAAAGGGGGCTTACCGGACGGGGGTTCATACTCGTCAAACACCAGATGGGGGTGTATACTCATCAGGCCTTACAAAAGGGGGATTACCGGGCGAGGGTTCATATTCGTCAAACCAGATGGGGGTTCATACTCATCAGCCGAAAGGATCAGCGACCGCCAGAAGGAGCATCCTGGAAGCGCACCTTTTTCCCAGAAGATCAACCACCACAAAGACGGAGCATCTGAAGGACAATCGGGCAAGAGGGTCAACTCCTTTACCCTCTAGTCAATCTCCTTGGCACAACAGGCCAGCAGTCGACTAGTTGGGTAAAGGGGGGCAGCTGTAGACCCCAAATCTTGCCCGGCCTCATAATAAAGACTAGAAGACCTCCTTTTCGAAGATGGATGAAGCCTAAGTAGCCATTAGGAGAGACTATTAGGCCCCATACTAGGATAGGAGGGATTTTTGGCATAAAAATAAGGATTTTCGCCTTTTAGGGTCGAGACCGCCGTCTCGGATTCGAGACCGCCGTCTCGCCTTGCACAAATGGCGAGACCACCGTCTCGTTTGGCGAGACGACCGTCTTGCTACCTGCGAAAGGTGAGACCGCTGTCTCGTTTGGCGAGACGGCCGTCTCGCCATTCTTGCAAGGCGAGACGACCGTCCCAATTGGCGAGACGGCCGTCTCGACCTTGTCAGACGAGACGGCCCGTCTCGACCTGACAGGCGCGAATCCCTATAAATAGAGCCTCCATTCCCCTCATTCCACACAGTTCTCTCATTCTCTCTCTAGTCACATCACTAGATTCTCTCTCTAGAACCCCTCTGAAGCATTTCTGGAGTTTCTGAGCGTTTCTAAGAGTTTTTTTTAGCGTTTCGAGAGGCTTCCGACGCTGTGTAGAGTGAA
Source organism: Sphenostylis stenocarpa (assembly GCA_963425845.1). NCBI lineage: Eukaryota > Viridiplantae > Streptophyta > Magnoliopsida > Fabales > Fabaceae > Sphenostylis > Sphenostylis stenocarpa. The sequence goes on from OY731408.1 coordinate 4,115,429, forward strand.
GGGTTGCCGCAAAGCACCCTATTTTCAGAAAGAATTAATAGAAAGCTTGCTCTGGAGGTTTCTACTTTCTCCCTCTATCTTTTACCGCTTTATTTTTAAATTACGCAATAAACATTAGGGCCATGTAGTCATAGTTTAAATTCTGCAAATAAAAGGGTAAAAGCGTATTTTTTCCGGTTTAATCATTTAAATAGGTGGCCTATCATAGGGAACCCAAAAGGGGCGTCGTAAAGGAATTAACACTTCCTTTACACGTAACTAACTCCCTTACCCAACTCTGGTTCTAACGACCAAAGTTGCTTTTTCAAAAACCAACGCCTTTTTAAACCCTTTTCTGATGTTTCCGGTAAAAACATCGGTGGCGACTCCACAGAACCCTTCAAAACTAGTCCTTAGGTTAGCCCGGTTATCGGATAACCCAAGGACGCCTTTTCGAAAACCTCGGCTTTAGGTTCAGCCCGGTTATCAGATGACCTACAGGCGTTGTAACCACACCAATAAAAACGCGAAAAATGGAAAGTCGAAACCATTGCGTCGCTCCAACCGCCTCGTTTTGACGTCGGCAACACCTGGCCAGTTCTGTTCTTCTTCCTAAGAAATTTCCCAAACTTCTTAACCAACAGATTCAGATTCTCAGATTCATCTTCTTCAGAATCACTACTTTCTTCAATCGTCTTGAGAACAATGTTTCTGCTTTTCTTCTCTGCATTTTCTTGTTCTTTAAACCGATTGATCTCCAAATCGTGTGCCCTTAGCTTACCAAACAATGATGCAGTAGTCATCTCGGTTAAGTCTCTTGATTCCGATATAGTCTGTCACCTTTAGTTGCCAAGTTCTGTCCAAACATTTTAGGATTTTGATGTTTAACTCTTCCTTGTCAAATGTCTTGCCTAATCCAATTAGATGATTGACTATATGCGTGAATCTTTTTGCACATCTGCAATGGTTTCACCTTGTCTGCATTTTGAACAATTCATAATCTCTAATTAATTCATGCTTTCTTGCCCTTTTCACATCGAGGTACCCTCATGAGTGACCTCTAGAATCTCCCACATTTCTTTGGCAGAGGCACATTGAGAAACCCTGAAAAACTCATCAAGATTTAAGGCAGAGGTAATAATGTTCTTATCAGTATAATCATATTGAACTTTCCTATTTTCTGCATCAATTAATTCAGCCCAGTCTTTTTCAACAATTTTACCATCCACTGTATGAGTTGGTTTGAAAGGCCCATTAACAATTGTATCCCAAATATCCCTATCAAGAGATTCAATAAAGATTTTCATTCTAACCTTCCAGAAAGAATAATTCACACCAGCAAATAGAGGAGGCCTATTGATGGAGGCTCCTACAGAAAAATTCATCTTTCCCTCAGCCATTTAAACCTTTCTTGGACCAAATTCTTGAGTAACTTACAAGAACCAGCTCTGATACCAATTGTAAGAATTAATGGTTGAGTTCAAGAGGGGGGGTGAATTGAACTTTAGAAATCTTTTTCGAAAAACACTCTTTCTTTTGGAAGAATGATTAATCTTTATCCAATCTTTTATTAGGCAGATTTGGTTTTAAACAAAGCAAGAATATAAACAAGAAATGAGAAGAGATGAAAGCAGAAATTCAACACAAGAGTTTATACTGGTTCATTATTTCCAAGAGCTACATCCAGTTCTTGACAAATCTGCCAAGTTCCACTAATTCCAAGTGAAAATACAAACCAATAGATATACACCAATCTACCCCAAGAACTATCTTACAACACCACAAGATAGACTCTTGAATTAACCACCCAGTAACCAAACCCAGTTACTGTAACCAGTGCAGATTCAAACCCAATCTACACAATTAGACTTTGTACAAGTATATGAAAAGAATAAACCTGGACTGCAGCTTTTACAATATAGAAGTCCAGAAGCAATTTTCCTAACTCAGAACTTTCTCTCTTGATGATCTTTCAACAATCTTGATCTAAACGCCTTATGATATGAAAAGTTTATGAATGCTCAAAGAAAGGAACTAATATGAGAGCTCTAAAATTGCTTTCAAACTGTAGACCCCAAATCTTGCCCGGGCTCCAAATGAAGTCATAAAATCCCCTATTTTGAAGACGGCCAAAGCCTAACAAGCCACTAGGAGAGACTATTAGGCTCCCGTACCAAGATAGGAAGGTTTTTTGGCCCAAAAATAAAGTTTCTCGCCCTGAAGGGACGAGACCGCCGTCTGGGAATACCAGACCGCCGTCTCGTTTCAACGCCAGGACGAGACCGCCATCTCGATTTTCCAGACGGCGGTCTCGACACTCGCAAAAATGAGACGACGGTCTGGGTTTTCCAGACGGCGGTCTCGATTCTCGCCAAGTCGAGACGGCGGTCTGGATTTTCCGGACGGCGGTCTCGACCCGTGACATGAGCGAGACGGCGGTCTCGAATTACGAGACGGCGGTCTCGACCACTGTCGAGCGAGAACGGCGGTCCGGACCCCGACAGCGCGAAAAACTATAAATAGGGGCTCTCCCCCTCATTTCCACACGGAAAAACCAAGAGCTCTCCCTTCTCTCTAGAATTTCTCTCTCTAAGAATCCCTCCGAGGCATTTCGGAGTTTCGAGCGTCTTTAGGCATATACGAGTGTCCTAAATCTTCTTTAGAATCCCTCCGAGGCATTTCGGAGTTTTCCGAGAGTTGTAGAGTGAAGGGTTGCCAAAACGCACCCTCTTTTTGAATATAAAGCTTGCTTTGGAGGTGCATATCCTCATTCTCTATTCTTTGAAATTACTTGTCATTTAAATTATGCAATAGAAGCTAGGGCAATGTAGTCACATATTTAAATACCGCATAATAAAAGGGTAAAAGCGCAATTTTCCAAGTTTAATTATTCGCAAATAGCCGGCCTATCATAGGGAACCCGAAAGGGGCGTCGTAAAGGGACTAATACTCCCTTTACACGTAACTAACTCCCTTACCCAACTCTGGTTCTAATGACCAAAGTTGGTTTTCAAAAACCAACGCCTTTTCAAAACCCCTTTTCCGATGTTTATGGTAAAAATATCGGTGGCGACTCCATAGAACCCAAAATAAATAAGTCCTTGGGTTAGCCCAGTTTTCGGACAACTCAAGGACACTTTTTGAAAACCTCGTCTCCAGATTAGCCCGGTTATCGGACAACCTGAAGACGTTGTAACCACCAATAAAAAACGCGAAAACAAGAAGAAGAAGGGTCGATAAAACCATCGCGTCGCTCCGACCGCGCCCCCTCTTCGGGGAGGCGGCGACAGATGGCGACTCCACTGGGGAAGCCTAGAGAGTTGATCCCATTTAGTGATGGGCTGGCTTAAAAATAATTAAAACAAGAAAATAACGCTTTTACCCTACCTTGTATTATAACATGCTTTATTGTCTGGCTTTCAATAAACTGTTGTTTGTTTATACTTACGCAAATTGATTGAGATATAAACTGCACACAAATCCCTTGCACACTACAGTTCCTTCTATACCCGGGGCAAGTGAGAAAACCATAGGGAGTGGGTGGCGAGTACGGTTCGGCTGCAGTTAGGGCCTTGTGCCCACCGAGTGTGATCGGAAACCACCACTCAAGGTGATAACCTTCCTCTTTTGGCAACAAGACCGACTACGGCCTTAGTGTTGAGCATGGTCGGACGGCTGGAGAGTGGGGACCCTATAATGGGGGCACCTTGGGGGCCTTAGCCTGGTGAGAACAGTTAGAACCAACCCTTGCCAATGCACTTTTCTCGAGGAAAACCCTACCTCGTGATAAAAATGAATTCTCGCCTGTTCGTGGATGATCGAATTGTGTGTGCATATGTTTGTTGCATTTGACTCGTTGCATAGCATAAACAAACAACAGAACAAAATCACCAAAAAAAATATATTTTACAAATAAACACCCTTATCTCGGACAGCTCGCCTTTTAGCTAGCCTGGTTTCGGGTTCTTTGTAAGCTAAGTAGCCACGCAGTTCCGACGGAAGAGATAAGGGACGCTAAAATATCCTTTCGCATAAAGCCACATTTTATCTCGCATGATCCGCCTTTTAGCTAGCCTGGTTTCGAGTTCTTTGTAAGCTAAGTAGCCACGCGAGTTCCGACGGAAGAGATAAAAGGCTATAAAATAAAAAGCAATAAAAATCAAAATAAAAATCCAAAATAAAATAATAACAATAAAACATTTATAAAAATAATGTTGACAAAGTCGTATCATTCATATTGCATCATAAGTGGAAAAACCAAGAGAGAAAATAAATGCATAAGGAAAGTATGCATACGAATCATTTTAATAAACCCCTAAAAAATGGGTCTTAGATACGTTTTTTGGGAAAATTACTGGGCCAAATCGCCTTTGGCTATTTGCAGCTTGGTTCTTCACCCTTTTCTCTTTGTTTTGACATGCTGTGCGTCCAAATCGGACAACCCAGTCAAAAGTTATGTCGCTTTGAACATCTATTGCCCTTTTGTACTGGTGCATGCATAATAACATTCATTCTAGGGAGCACTAGATATCCCCAAGACAATGGCGAAAGAGGCCCCGAGCGCATTTGTAACCTTCGTGACAAGGAAGGGACAAGTGTACTAAGGTGAGATGGTGATTGCCATTATACTTGTCAAATCCGTAATGGGGAAGAAACCATTACACCAAGGTGGGTGGGATACCCCACAAAGCGTAAGCTTTAAGGAGGATACCTAAGTCATTGTCTTAAGGAATATCCATCTCATAAATCATTCAATAAAAATCTTTTTGCATTCTAGAAAGCGGCTGGTATTCTTCACGCCCTCATCCGCATACAAAAAAAAAACACACAAAATCCCAAACACTATCATACATCATGTTAGAAAATAAAACATGATAATGTTTAGGAAAAAACAAACACTTGCATACATGCATCCACCAAACTTCATCCTCATAACATCATCTAGAAGTAGGCGGTTGAAGAAAGTGGACATTCCTCAATACCATGTGAAGAGGATAAGGCATTCGCAAGCCATGCACGGAAGTCAAAATGAAAATAAAGGAAAATTCTAACCTCGCCTATGGGTTCATTTAGGCTTCTCCGCTTTTCATTCAAAAAATATGTACTTCAAAACATTGCATTGAGGAATGTACACTGTCTGGATGAAACAAATAAAATTGTTTGTCTCAACTGTCTACTACATTCATGAATTGCATCCATAAATTGCATTCATTCTCACTTTAATAAAAAGATAATAAAAAGAAAGGATTAGTCGATGTGCTTTCCACAAATCGAAGTAAGATGGAGAGTAAGCCTTTCGTCATCAAGTTCTCCCCAATGGTTGATCCGCCCAAGGAGGATAACAAGCCTGAACCATTGGATATCCAAGTTAATAAGGGAGAGGGGGCAAGGATGTCAAGGATGTCATCGCGTTTGTTCATGCCTCCCACATAAATGAAGTCGTACCATTGAGATGCGCAGAAACGTCTTCCATCAATGAAGATATCTCTAGCATAGCCGGCATTTGGGGGCAAAATTAAAAGTGAAAGAATCTACACCCCCAGGAGCTATAAGACAATACTCCCAAGAATAAAGGAGAAATAAAAAGATCGAAGAAAAAATCCAAAAGGAAATTGAAGAGACTTTTGGATTCACGACGCTAAGGCAATTCTTTCAACGCTCCGCCAAAGAGACAAACTCAGGGTAGGCGACAAGCTAGTCATAGTTTGAGCTAGAGACGACATTCGGATCAGCAAGTCGTTTGCCCTACCTTGAATGGATACGACTGAAAAGGACCTTTGAAATATCTTTTGCCAATATGAAAAGACTTCCCCAACAATATGAAGGTGACCCACATAATATGGATATTGCCCAAACCAAGGGCTCATTAGAAACTCTCAAGGAATAAGGGAGCCACCAGATTTTAAAGACAATCCTTTGAAGCTTTACCCTGCAAAGGATCAAGCTACACAGAGAAAAGGGAAGTCTCCCCCCTGCACCTCAAATCAGATTTTCCCAAACAAAGGGGTTTAAGCGTCAAAAGCGACTTTAGTCATTAGGTGTTCTCCTTCTAATTCTTAGGGATTGTAAATCCAATGACTATTAGAGATTACTTCTCGGGGCTAGCCCGACCCCCGAGCATTGTAGGGCACATATTTCCCTATTAATTACAAAGAATGTCATTCTTACTATCTGCTTCTCTTCTCGCTATTCATGTCTAAACCTCATTAATAATCATGTTTAAGCAAACGTTTCAAAAATGCGTCAAAATGCGCCATTGACCAAAATAAAAGTCAAATCCATCATCATCGATTGACTAGAAGCACAAAATAAAGTTTTACCTTGTCATAAATAAAGTCGTGTTTCGCCAAGTCTTGTGCAAAAAGCAAAAAAAAGAGAAAAAAAAAGAAAGAAAACAAAATCAAAAGAAGCCCATAAAAGCTAAAGGCCAAAAAGAGAGGGCAAGATACCCGGTAGGAAACCCACAAAGGGGGCTACGCAAAAGTTAGGGTAAACCCGCTAGGAAACCCGAACAACCATAAAGGGTAGCTTACGCAAAAATTAGGGTTACAAAATAAAGTCCGCTAGGTTTCCCAAAGCAACGAAAAAGAAACCTAGACAAAAGTTAGGACAAAACAAAACACAAGCATCCTAGACCGAAAACCCAAAGGGCAAACTAGGGAAGTCAATCGGTCATAACAAGCGCCATAGAATAAGACGCCACTCCATAAACAAAACGTTTGTCTAAACTAGCCTAAACACTCTAACCAACCTTGGCTAGCCGTGCTTACAAAAACCATTTTTGTCAAAATAAAACAATTCTAAAACACAAGCCTTTGAATTAAATATCCTCTTCTTTCTCTTCTCTTGACCCTTACCACTACGAAATTCTAGTAAGTAGTAGGGAAATATGGAGATAGTAATCAATAGGAGGATTGACATCCCCAAGGAAAGGGAGGGGCGCACCTGACATGGCAAGTCGCTCCGAAATCAACATAATCATTCTTCGGTCACGACAAAATCGAGACGGCAAAATTGGTACAGACCTATCCCCGTCGACAAAAGCACATGACGTCAGAAGCTCATCAGAAGTAAAAACACATTGGTTAATCCTTTTGAAAAATTAATTGAAATAGTATTATAGGATGCATATCACAAACATTGCATGCATATGATAGGCTCCTATCTCTCAAAAAAAGAAGATAAAGAAAAAATGACAATAAAAAGAATAATGCCTGCTAGGAGATTCTTAGGCAAAAGTTAGGGTAACCCGCTAGATCGAAAACCCGCAAAGGGCGGTCTAGGCAAAAGTTAGGGCATCCATAAAAAAGGAAAAAGTCCGCTAAGATATCCTAGGCAAAAATTAAGGCAGCCCGCTAGATCGAAAACCCCAAAAGGGCATTCTAGGCAAAAGATAGGGCTAAACCAAAAAATGAATAAAAGAGAAGAGCCCTTCATCATAATCATAAAAAAGTCCAGCAGGAGAATGCCAGTCACTTTTCCAGATGCATCAATAAAAAAGAATAGATTGCATTTAGGGCATCCACACACAAGTAGTCGCACAAAACGACTTTGTCAATGTCAAAAATGAAAGAAATAAAAATTACTTCAAACAAATAACAAAAAACGAAAAGCATTCATGCATATAAGGAGACTAGCTCCATGTTTGTGATTGGAAACAGGATCATTGAGTCTCCAAATAATGCCCTCAAGAAAATGGAGGAAGTCGTCAATCAAGCAACTCGGCAGAATAAGAGCTTCCAAAAATCAAGAGCTCCAGCTACCATCCTTCTACCCAGAAAAGAAGGCACAAGAAAGTAGTAAGTCTCCAAACATTGCTCTCCCTCAAGAAAGAAGAGTGAGTTGTCATAAGAAGCTTCCAGAAGCCAAAGCTCCAATCATCACCCAATAAAAGAGGGCACAATCATCAGACATCATAAAAGAAAAGCCGATGGAAAGGCCTAGTCATCCTCAACAGGATCCCTGCCCACTCTGAAGGCAACACAAAAAAAATTACCCCATGGCTCAGCACCGCCACCACATGAGTCATCAAGCACACTCACCCAAAGTCTCCTCCACACTCCCCAATGGAGAATAAAGGCTTCAAGAGCCCCTCATCATCAACAGTCAAAAGAGTCCAAACCATCAAGGGCTCAACAAAAAAGGAAAAAAGAAAAAAACCCTTGCATCCCCAGCGGATGTCCAAAAAGGCCATGACAGAGAAGGCCGAATAAAAATCCTCAAGTGGAAATTCAACAAAAAAGGAATCAGAAATTCCCGTCCCCCAGTAGAATAAGAGCTTTACAAGTATAGCTCGCATCAACATCAATCAAGGAGACAAAACTCCATCCCTAGAAAAGCAAAAATCAGATCCCCAGGAAGTCAACCAATTCCCTGGTGGATCACCAAAGAAAGAAAACGTCATCCCTAGTGGACCAACCAAAAGAAGGAAAAAGCTAGCGTAATAAAAAGAGACTAAAAAGTAAAAAGGCTTACGCATTATCCCCACAAAAGCCAGATTTCAAAATCGCGATAAAAAAGAGATAAATCGCGGAAAAAAGACGAAATCAAAACCATTGCAGCAGAATAAAAAGCTTCAAGGAAAATAGTTCTAACCTTCTACACCAATAAACGAAGGTACACCAAGAAAAAGCCAACGGAAAGGCTTGATCATCCCTAGAGAAATAAGAGCTTGAAGAAACCAGCTCTCATCAACACCAAACAAGGAGTCACAACTCCATTCCCCAAAAGGCGACCAAAATTAGATCCCCAAGGAGTCAACCAACTCCCTAGTAGATCACCAAAAAAACTTACCCAGAGAGCCTACTGCAAAGGCAAAACTTCAAACGCATATCCTCAGAAAGCTACTTGCCTAACATGGATATCCCTAGTGGAACGCATAGGCAAAACCTTGCAAGCAAAAAAGCAACATTAGCCTATTCAGAGGCAAAGAAAAAATCAAAACCAAAAGTCTTCACCTCCAAACGGAACATCTACCTACTCAGAGGCATTACCAAAAACTCAATGGATATCCGCCTACTCAAGAGGCGTCACCAAGATCAACAAATCCCCAGAGGATTCCTGCCTACCTAAGAGGCACTTATCAAAAAATCCCCGACAACCAGCAAAGTCGGATGACCACCACAAAAGATCAAAAACAAAGAATCCCCAGCAATCAACAAGCTGGACGAACACCAACAAAATCCCCAGCGCAGACCGGACGACAATTCCCAGAAAAGACAAAAAACAAAGACAGAACACATCTCAACAACGGACTGCAACTACCAGCCTGATGGGGGGTTTATACCCATCAACCGAAGGATCGGCTACCGTCAGAAGGAGTATCCCGAGGTTTTACCACGTGTCCACCAAAGGGATCGGCTACGTCAGAAGTAGTATCCTGGAAGTGCACGAACACAGAAATCACCCCCTAGAGAGTCGGCGCATGATCAGAATCAGTAAGCCGCCACCATCGCCAAAGGATCAGCTACCGCAAGAAGGGGCATCCAGAGGCACCAAACCAGACGAGGGTTCGTACTCGTCAACCAAAGGATCAGCTACCGCAAGAAGGAGCATCCGGAGGTCAAACACCAGATGGGGGTGTAAACTCATCAAGCCTTACAAAAGGGGCTTACCGGACGGGGGTTAGTACTCGTCAAACACTAGATGGGGGTGTAAACTCATCAGGCCTTACAAAAGGGGGCTTACCGGGCGGGGGTTCGTACTCGTCAAACCGGATGGGGGTTTGTACTCATCAGCCGAAGGGGTCAGCTACCGCGTCGAAGGAGCATCCCAGAGGCGCACAACACATCTCCCCAGAGGATCATCCGCCACAAGACGGCAGTCCGAAGGGTAGTCGGGCAAGAGGGTCAACTCCTTTACCTTCCTGTCTACCTGTCTGGCATAACAAAGCCAACAGTCAACTAGTCAGGTAAAGGGGGGCAGCTGTAGACCCCAAATCTTGCCCGGGCTCCAAATGAAGTCATAAAATCCCCTATTTTGAAGACGGCCAAAGCCTAACAAGCCACTAGGAGAGACTATTAGGCTCCCGTACCAAGATAGGAAGGTTTTTTGGCCCAAAAATAAAGTTTCTCGCCCTGAAGGGACGAGACCGCCGTCTGGGAATACCAGACCGCCGTCTCGTTTCAACGCCAGGACGAGACCGCCGTCTCGATTTTCCAGACGGCGGTCTCGACACTCGCAAAAACGAGACGGCGGTCTAGGTTTTCCAGACGGCGGTCTCGATTCTCGCCAAGTCGAGACGGCGGTCTGGATTTTCCAGATGGCGGTCTCGACCCCGTGACGTGAGCGAGATGGCGATCTCGAATTACGAGATGGCGGTCTCGACCCTGTCAGACGAGAACGGCGGTCTGGACCCTGACAGCGCGAAAAACTATAAATAGGGGCTCTCCCCCCCTCATTTCCACACAGAAAAACCAAGAGCTCTCCCTTCTCTCTAGAATTTCTCTCTCTAAGAATCCCTTTGAGGCATTTCCGGAGTTTCTGAGCGTCTTTAGGCATATACAGAGTGTCCTAAATCTTCTTTAGAATCCATCCGAGACATTTCCGGAGTTTTCTGAGAGTTGTAGAGTGAAGGGTTGCCAAAACGCACCCTCTTTTTGAATATAAAGATTGCTTTGGAGGTGCATATCCTCATTCTCTATTCTTTGAAATTACTGTCATTTAAATTATGCAATAGAAGCTAGGGCAATGTAGTCACATATTTAAATACCGCATAATAAAAGGGTAAAAGCGCAATTTTCCAAGTTTAATTATTCACAAATAGTCGGCCTATCATAGGGAACCCGAAAGGGGCGTCGTAAAGGGACTAATACTCCCTTTACACGTAACTAACTCCCTTACCCAACTCTGGTTCTAATGACCAAAGTTGGTTTTCGAAAACCAACGCCTTTTCAAAACCCCTTTTCTGATGTTTATGGTAAAAATATCGGTGGCGACTCCATAGAACCCAAAATAAATAAGTCCTTGGGTTAGCCCGGTTGTCGGACAACTCAAGGACACTTTTCGAAAACCTCGTCTCCAGATTAGCTCGGTTATTGGACAACCTGAAGACGTTGTAACCACCAATAAAAAACGCGAAAACAAGAAGAAGAAGGGTCAATAAAACCATCGCGTCGCTCCGACCGCGCCCCCTCTTCGGGGAGGCGACGACACAAACGTTTTCCAAAAATTGTGTGTTCAAAAGAGAAATCAAAACTGTATTTATAGAGTAAAAGAGAGAGACTGATAGATTCAATCGATTTAAAATGACGTTTCAATCGATTGATTTCATTTAAAACTCATTCAATCGATTAATTCGAGTTTTCAATGGATTGAAACAGTTAGAAGAAAAATGGTAGCTCTCTGTTTCAACAGATTAAAATATATTTCATCAGATTGAAATCCTGTGATATCTTAGAATGAAAAAATGATCTATCTGTTTCAACAGATTAAAACTTATTTCAATAGATTGAAATCCTGTGATTTCTTAGAATGAAAAAAAAATGATCTCTCTGTTTCAACAGATTAAAAATTATTTCAACAGATTGAAATTCTGAGATACTTCAAAGTGAAAAATGACATCTCTCTGTTTCAACAGATTGAACTTGATTTCACTAGATTAAAATTGTGAAACCTTTAATATGGAAAAACCATCAAGAACATTTTAACCTGTTGATTCCGCGATTCAATCAATTAAAATTTTGACTATATATGTACATTTCTCATTTTAAGTGATTTTAACAGATTGAAACTTCTTTTTAACAGATTGAAAAACCCAGTTTGTTCTTTTAATGCTTAAAGATTGTTTTTTCATGCAGTAAAATAAGTTCTATGAAATGCATCATTTATAGGTGCTTATCACAAGATCTACTGAAACTATCAAGAGATTAAATTCTAAACCTATAACCTATCTACCTACACACCCACAAAATAAACTCTATAAACTCTATATGTCTTCATGAAATCCAACAAGTGCTTCAATCTCCCCCTATTTGATGGAGACAAATAACCACTACACCTGCACAAAAAAATAACAGAACAGAGAAATATATGATTTTGTGATGTGTGTGTAGTCGCAGTTATAAGCAAATACTTCTCCCACTATTTGACTTCATCAAAAAGTGTTTAATTACAGTCCATAAGTACCACGTAGGTACCAAAAAAAAAACAAAAGAAACAAGTGAACTAAAGCATTTAAAAGGAAACTTCACTCATCACCATCCCAGGGACCCTGATTGAATTGGAGGTCTCCAATTCTGTTGAAGATATCCTCCAGTTGATTATCAATGTGCTGAAATCTGGCAATCACTAGTGAAAAAAGGGCTTTTACGTCACCCAATTGTCGTCGCATGTAAAAATATTCGACGTAAATAAAATGCGGTGGCAATTTTGTAAATAAGAGAAAAAACTTTTACGTCGCGCACCCCAGCATGTGACGTAAAAAGCCTCTTTTACATCGCAGCTAGGTGGCGCGACGTAAAAGAGGCTTTTTACGTCGCGTGCTGGGGTGCGCGACGTAAAAAGTCTCTTTTATTTCCCCCCAACCCACTCCCTGGTCTCGCGCAGCAAGGGTTTTTGAGAACGACGACAAGAACGACAACAGCTACCTCTGCACACTATTTTCGATCAGTTTGATAGTGAAAAACATCACCATTGTGTGTCATTTGACGAACTTGATATTTCTCCCTGATTGGATTCGAGTTTGAAATCATTTTTTGTCTACACTCGAGGTTAGTGTTCTATGTCATTGCTATATGTTTAAATTGAATCCATGATTGTTTTTGGGGATCTCAATCACGTTATTGTATGAATGTCTCCACTGGATTGTTATTGGAATGTAATTATTTGTCTGAGTGCATTTTCGGTTTACACACTCCATTTACGTGCTTTGTTGTTTGTATATTAATTTCTTTTTACATATAATTTTTAAATCTCTAGGAGTGACGAAACTTTATAACATAATATGAATCGAAGTTGGATGAATGCACGTCGTATTAGTGAAGAGTACAAAAAGGGAGTTGAGGAATTTTTGAAATTTGCTAGTGAAAATGGAAAAGCTATGAAAGGGACATATTATTGTCCATGTGTTCGTTGTTTGAATCAAATTCGTCATAAACTTGAGGATATACGTGATCACTTGTTTGTTTATGGTATTATTAAGAGTTATACAATATGGACATGGCATGGAGAAATATTAGACATCCCAACTGTGTCAACTACAGACAATTTTGATGAAGGGATGGATGATAATCTAGAGGATATGATACGTGATATTGGTGAAGAAAATTTTATGAAAGCACGTCTATATGATTCTTTGAAATCTGATTTTGCGCAACAATTGTACATAGGATGTAGTTTTACAAGATTATCAGCAACTTTAAAATTGTTTACTTTAAAAGCAAGAAATGGATGGACTGATAAAAGTTTCACCGAATTATTGGAGTTGTTGAAGGAGATGCTTCACGAAGATAATACATTACCTATTCGTAACTATGAGGCAAAGAAAATATTATGTCCAATGGGTTTAGAGTACAAGAAGATACATGCATGTCCTAATGATTGTATATTGTACGAAACGATTTTTCTAAATTAAAGATGTGTCGACATGTGGTTTGTCGAGGTTCAAAAACAAAGTTGAGGAAAGTAGTGGTGAGGAAGAACTAGATGGTCCCCCTGCTAAGGTGTTATGGTATTTTCCAATTATACCTAGGTTTAAAAGATTATTTGCCATAAAAGAAGATGCAAGAAACTTGACATGGCATGCAAATGGTAGAAAATGTGACAATCTTCTTTGACATCCAACTGATTCTCCACAATGGAAAAGGATTGATGAAACCTTTCCAGAATTTGGTGCGAGCCAAAAAACTTGAGAATTGGATTAGCTACAGATGGGATGAATCCTTATGGAAATTTAAGTAGTAAACATAGTTCATGGCCAGTTTTGTTGATCATTTACAATTTGCCTCCTTGGTTATGCATGAAGAGAAAATATATGATGTTATCTATGATGATTTCGGGACCTCGACAACCAGGAAATGACATAGATGTATATCTTAGTCCTTTAATTGATGATTTGAAGATGTTGTGGGAAACGAGAGTGGATGTATTTGATTCATATCACGAAGTGATTTTCAGAGTTGCGTGCAATGTTATTTTGTACTATAAATGATTTTCCAAGCATATGGTAATTTGAGCGAGTTATAGTGTGAAAGGTCATTTAGCGTGTCCTTTATGTCAAGAAGACACAAGTTATATCCAATTGAAACATGGACAAAAAATTGCGTAGAATAGGCATAGAAAGTTTCTAGTTGCTAATCATCCATATCGTAAAATGAAAAAAGCATTTAATGGATGTCAGGAGAATGCAGTTGCATCAGTACCACGCAATTGTGAACAAGTATATGATCAAGTGAAAAATATTAATATTGTGTTTGGAAAGACCCAAAAGAAATCCAATGAGAAAAACATTTGGAAGAAACAGTCTATATTCTTCAATCTTCCTTATTGGTGTAAGTTGGAAGTTAGACACTTGTATAGATGTGATGCATGTTGAAAAAAATGTTTGTGATAGTATAATTGGGACATTGCTTAACATAAAAGGAAAGACAAAAGATGGAATAAAAGCAAGACAAGATTTGGCGAGACATGGGTATACGTTCGAATTACATCCACAATCAGTTGGAAAACGCACTTACTTACCTCCAGACTTGTCATACTCTATCAAAGAAAGAAAAGAGAAGCTTTTGTGAGTGTTTACGTGAGGTCAAAGTGCCACAAGGATACTCCTCAAATGTTAAGAGTCTTGTGTCTATGCAAGAGTTGAAATTAGTTGGTTTAAAGTCTCATGATTGCCATGTGTTGATGCAACAACTTTTACCAGTGGCTATTCGAAACATCTTACCAACTTCTGTTAGAATTGCTATTACTCGGTTATGTTTGTTTTTCAACGCCATTTGTAAAAAGGTAATTGATCCAAAAAAGTTAGATGAATTAGAAAATGAAGCAATTGTAATAGTGTGCCAGTTAGAAATGTATTTTCCCCCTTCATTTTTTGATATCATGGTGCATTTGATAGTCCATTTGGTAAGGGAAATTCGGTTATGTGGTCCAATTTTTCTTAAATGGATGTATCGTGTTGAGAGATACATGAAGATCTTAAAAGGATATGTGAAGAATCAGTACAGGCCAGAAGCTTCTATTGTGGAAAGGTACATTGCAGAAGAAGCCATTGAGTTTTGTTTAGGATACATGTCGAAATCAGAACCAATAGGTATTCCTAAGATGAGACATGATGGAAGATGTGAAGGTAAGGGTACTCGAAATTTCAAGATTAAAAATATTAGTCGGAAAGAAGTTGACCAAGCACATTTATACATATTGAACAACACTATTGAAGTAATCCCTTACATATCACAACACATAACTGAAATAAAGGCAACACATCCACGAATGAATGAAAAATGGGTATTGAATGAACATAACAAAAGTTTCCTTTCTTGGTTTAAAAAAAGGGTATATGTTGAGATTAATGTTTCAGAAACACTTTTGAGACTTGCTCGTGGGCCTAATAGTGATGTCATTACATTTGGTGGGTATGACATTAATAATTATTGTTTCTACTCAAAAATAGAAGATGATAAAGGTAGAGTACAAAATAGTGGGGTCACAATTCAAGCTGAATCTATGCATTTTTCTAGTTCTAAAGACAAAAATCCTATCACAGCTTCTATGAGTTATTTTGGGGTCATACAAGAGATATGGGAAATTGATTATGTTACTTTTAGGGTGCCTGTTTTCAAGTGTAAATGGGTTGAAGGGAATACGGGTGTGTGAACAGATGACCTAGGATTTACTTTGGTTGATTTGAGTAAAGTTGGGTATAAGGATGAACCTTTTATTTTCGCATATCAAGCGAGACAAATATTTTATGTCAAGGATCCATGTAATGAGAGATGGTCAATTGTCCTTGAAGGAAGAAGCATGCACGGAATTCATGAAGATGAGTCACTAGATATACATGAAACACCTTCATTTTCAAGTAGACCTGTAGACCCCTAATTTTGCCTGGCTTCTCAATAAAAGCTAAGGAGACTTCCTACAACAAAGTGAAGCTCGCCCGGCTACTCAATAAAGGCTAAGGAGACCTCCTATAACGAAGATAAAGTTCGTCCGACATCTCAATAAAGGCCAAGAAGACTTCCTATATGAAGATAAAGCTTCAATGGACATCTATCGGCATCAACCAACGTCCAAAAATATCAAGGAAAGCTTCTCGGGGTCCCAAAACACAAAAACTGGACAAAACAGGTCGAGACAGCCGTCCCAATGTTGGGACAGCCGTCCCAAATAACCTAGGACAGGTGAGACGCCCGTCCCAAATGTGGGACGGTCGTCCCAAGGCTTAAATTCAAATGGGACGGCCGTCCCAAAGTCCAGACGGCCGTCCCAACTTCCTGAGACACTCATCCCTGTTTTCTGAGTCCCGGACGGCCGTCCCGAGGTGCCAGGCTGCGAAAACTATAAATAGGAGGCTCATTTGCCACTTTTCCACACTCGAGACAACTCCTAGTACTTGTCTTTTCTCTTCCTTCTTCGAATGAACTCTCTGATTGTCTTAATAAGGTAACAATCAGTTAAGGAATCATATTCCGGCATTCGATTCTTCTGTAAAAATTTAGTCGAGTCGATCTTGTATTCGGAGAGGAGAGTCTTTGTAGAGCGGGGGATTGCCAAAACGCATCCTCATTGTAAAAGATTTGCAATACAAAGCTTGCTACGGAGGTTCTTTTCATTTCTCTTCTCCTTTATTGCTTTATTTATTGTTTTATGTATGCAATCATGTAGATAGCCATATTTAAATATTGTATGAATAAAATAGGGTAATAGCGTAATTTCTTATAATCTTCACTTAATGAATTAATCCGTCATAGGGAACCCGAAAGGAGCGTTGTGGGGTGCTAACACCTTCCCCACACGTAACTAACTCCCTTACCCAACTCTGGTTATAATGGCCATAGTTTGGTTTTTATTAAAATCAACGCCTTTATCCTTTTCCAATGTTTATGGTCAAAACATTGGTGGCGACTCCATAAGAACCCCTTTTCGAAAACCTTACTTTTATTAGAGGATAGTTCAGTTGTTGAGCACCTCGGAAGCAATGAACATATTTTAACATAAAAACGCGAGTCTAAACCATCTTTTCGCGACCGCTCGCATAAACGTTCGAGATGTCCCTAGATGTCGGAACGGATGGCGGCGACAGATGGCGACTCCACTGGGGAAGCTAGAGAGTTGATCCCATTTAGTGACGGATAAATTCAAACTAAGTAAAGATTTGAAATTACGCCTTTACCCTTTTCTGTATTTTTATTGTATGGCTTTAATAATTGCTGTATGATTATTTTTTGTAAATTGTTTGAAATATAAATTGCACACAAAAACCCTTGCACACAACAGTCCCTCTATACCCGGGGGCAAGAGTGAATACCTATAGGGAGTGGGTGGCAGATACGACCGGCTTGTTGGCACACGGGGCTACAACCGTTGTCGGAAACCACCAACTCAAGGTGATAACTCTCTTCTTTTGGTCTAAGGATGTCGCCACGGAGTTCTGTGCATGACCCGAGGACTGAGAGATTGAGAGGTCCCTATAATGGGGGAACCTTGGAGACCTTTGGCCTTGGTGAGAACAGTTTAGAACCACCCAAACCAAGCACGTTTCTGCAGGAAAACCCTACCTCGTGATTAAATAAGCGTGGCTCTGCTCGTGGATGTATGAATTGTGTGTGCATTTGTTTGTTGCATTTGTATTGATGCATTAGCATAGGGTAATCATACAACAAAAATAGTGAAAAACCCTAAGAATCATAAAAAGTGATAAGATAAACCAACTTTATCTCGGACAGTCTTCAGTTAAGCTAGCCTGGTTTCAGGTTCTTTATAAGCTAAGTAGCCACGTTGACCGACAGAAGAGATAAAGGGTCATAAAAAATATAAAAACAAATTAAAGCCATAAAAATGCCTTTTTTATAATAAAAAGATTCTTGGCAAAGTCGTATCATTCATACCACATCATCCAATAAGTGGTAAAACTAAGAGAGAAAACCAATGCACTAAGAAAAGTATGCATAAACATCATCATAATAAAGTCTCTCATAAGCACATTCATTATACGATGTATTAGATATCCTTAGACAATAGTGAAAGAGATCCAAGTGCGTTTATCACCTTCCTAGAAGAGATAAGTGCGCTAAGGTATGTTGGCAGCCTTTTAAAAAAAAGGAAGTTAACACACTAAGGTGGGTATGGTACCCTTAAAACATAGGCTTTTGAGAAGATACCAAAGCTATTGTCTAAGGCATATCTATTTCACACTAATCATTTTAAATAAAAAGCTATAATAAAAATCTTTAAATCATTTAGAAAGTGGCTGGTCTTCTACCTGTTCTCACTCGCGCTCAAAAAGCCAAGAAGATGGAGCAATTAGAGGAGCAGAACCGTATGCTCACCACTGAGTTTAATGCCATAAAGGAGCAGGTGCCGCAATTAAAGGAGTGGTTAGAGAAACAAAACCACAGGCTCACCACTGAGCTTAACTTCGTAAAAGAGCAGATATCGTATCTAATGGAACTAATACGCCAACAATGCCTCTACAATGAGGTTTCCAAACAACAAATTTCTGCCCTAGAAGAGAAATTAAGGGCATTAGAGGGATACAACTTTGACGTAAAGGAGGTAACCGATGTACGCCTCGTCGAAAATACTCGATTCCCTCCAAAGTTTAAGAAATCCCACGCATCATTCAAGAAGCCCTTTGGAAAGAAAAAGGAGGGAAGTGTAAATGCCATCAACCTCACTACCCCTTCTTCCTCTTCACAACCATCTAGGCAGTCACGCAGACAAGAGAAGAAATTCACTCCCATTCCAACCTCCTATGGAAGTCTACTGCAAGAATTGATAAAGGACCATCTCCTAGCATATGTCCCTCCAAAGAAAATGGAGCCACCATATCCAGAATGGTATAAGCTGAACGAAAAATGCAATTATCATTCGGATGCTCCGGGACACTTCGTGGATAACTGCATGGCCTTAAAACACAAGGTCTAGAATCTGATAGATGCAGGGTGGATTACCTTTGATGCATCTACTCCAAAAATGGATGATCAGCCTCTATCACAACCAGAATAGTGAGCTTGGGTAGAGAAGGCCAGCTAACTAGGGCTTCCCATTTTGTGCATCTTTTGGTTAAAAGAACTAAAAAATAAAAATAAAAGCTTCTGATGCATCTCTCGTGGTCTCTATCCATGGCCACGAGATCTTTTGATTAAAGGGACTCTGTATATATTTCTCTTTTGATCAATACAATGAGGCATTTTACATAATGTGCATATTCTTTTCATTCTTTTCTCTCTCATTCCAAAATAATTAAATAAAATCTAAACCCAAATATAGACCATATAAACAGTCATGTCTGTGATTGAAAACTCTCTGTGGGATCTGAAAGCCGAAGGCGAATGGATTGAGTCAGACAGTGAGGAGGGGACCATTTCCCCGGACATGCAAAGACTGTTGGAAAAATAAGCTCAATTGATACAGCCCCATAAGGAAAAAACTAAGGCCTTCAATTTGGGACAAGGAGACAATAAGAAAGAAGTAAATGTCGATACCCAAATTGATAATGTTAGGGAAGGGGCAATAACACCTTTGCGCTTATACATCGGAAAAGGTTGTACCGTGGATATGCATACAAGAATCGTCCATTAATAAAGATAACTCCAATATAGCCATCATTGGGGGCAGGACGATAAGCAAAAAAAAAAAAAAAAATTAGTCACCCAAGGAGCTACAAGATAATGCTCCTAAAAACAAAGGAAAAATAAAGAAACCGAAGAGGAAAAGGAAAAGAATCCAAGGGGAAGATTAAGTAGACCTAAGATTAACGGTGCTAGGGCAGTTTCTTCAATGCTCCACCGAAAAATCAAATTCGTGGTAGGCGACACGTTGATCATGGTTCAAGCTTAAGACTACATTCGAATCAGCGAGTCGTCCACCATACCTTAAATGGATGCGGATGAAGAAGACATTTGAAAATATGGAAAGACTTCCTAGTAATATAAAAGTGGCCCATATAATGGAGAGATATGGATACAGCCCAGGACAAGGGCTTGGAAAGGATGCTCAAAGTATAAGAGAGCCATCAGATTTTAAGGATAATCCTTTAAAGTACGACCCTACAAAAGATCAAGTCGTACAAGGAAAAGAGAAGTCTCCCCTTCACACCTTAAAGACGGTCTTCCGAAAAGGAGGGGTATTAGCGCAAAGGGTAGCGTTAGTCATTAGGTGTCCTTCTTCCGATTCTAAGGGATGTAAACCCAATGACTATTAGAGATCACTCCTCGGGGTGTGCCCGACCCCCGAGCATCTTTAGGGCACGCATTTTCCCTAAAATTACAAAAGAATGTTATTCTTACTATCTGCTTCTCTTCTTGCTAAATATGTCTATACCCCATTAAATAACCATGTTTAGACAAACGTTTTAAAATGCGTCAAAATAATCAAAGCGTTATAAACAAAATGAAGTCCGCTAGGTATCCCAAAAAATGGAAAGGGGAACCTAGACAAAAGTTAGGACATAACACAAAATCCTAGGCTGAAAACCCAAAAGGGTGGACTAGGAAAGTTAATCAGTCACAAATAGGCGCCATAAAGTAATCAGTTGAAGACGCCATCTCATAAAAACAAAACGTTTATTTAAACTAGCCTAAACACCGACCAACCTTGGCTAGCCATTCTTACAAAAACTATTATTTCAAAAAAAAAATCCCACTAAAACACAAGCCTTTGCAATAAATCCCTTTTCTTTCTCTTCTCTTGACCATTCACTATAAAGCATTCAAGTAATTGACTGGGAAATGTGGAAATATAGTGATCAATAGGAGGATTGAAATCCCTAAGGAAAGGAAGAAGGGCATTGATATGGCAGTTGCTCTACATTCAAAATGATTACTCTTCGATTATAGCAAAGATCCGAGATGGCAAATCAGTACAGCTAATCATGTTGATAAAAGCACAGGATGATGGAAGTAAACTTAACAGAAGCTGAATGGGTTCAAAGCCGATATGACCAGCTAAACCTTATTGAAGAAAAATGGCTGAATATGATATGTCATGGACAAGCCTATTAAAGGAAAATAAAAAAAGGCTTACAAAAAAGGTCAACCCTCATATTTACCATAAGAAGGATTTAATGGTAAATAAGTTGCTTCCAACCCAGAAGAATAAAATTGGAAAATGGGCAGTGAACTATGAACGACCCCTTATGGTCAAATGAGCTTTCTCGGAAGGGGCTCTTATCCTCGCCAATATGGATGGAAAAGAACTTCAACACCTAATCAACTCTGGTACGGTGAAGAAGTATTATGCTTGAAGACATTGCTCAAGACCCGTCAGGAATGAAAACCCAGAAAGGGCATCCCTGGGCAAAAGATAGGGTCCATATTCCTCGCTAGGATACGTCCTAGGCAAAAAGTAGAGGTAAAAATAAAAGAAGAAAAAAAAACTAACTAAGAGCAATGGTTACCTCAGTCAAGCGGCTAAGGTAACATTCTTCCAGAAGCAAGCAGTCTGCATAGTCTTCACTCTGAGCTCAGGCATCTCAACTAAAGCAATTAGGAGAACCAGGGGGCAGATATCATGGACATGACTATTTAAGCCTATACAGTATGGCCAACCCTGACCACCCATTCTTCTAAATACCTTTTGAAATCCTTCTATAAAAGAAATAAACTTTTGCTCATTTATCAATAAAATTCCCTTTCATTTCCTTTCTCTTGACCAAATATTATGGAAATGCCTCTTTATTGATAAATCATAAATATGCGCAAAGACCTTTAATCAAAGATCAAGCATTCATCTAAAAAAGGGAAGCATAAAAAATAATAAAAGAATAAAAGCCTGCTAGGATATTCTTAGGAAAAAACTAGGGTAGCCTGCTAGATCGGAAACCCCAAAAGAACGGTCTAGGCAAAAGATAAGGCAAAAGCCCCCTAAGATATTCTAGGCAAAAATTAAGGCAGCTCGCTAGATCGAAAACCCGTAAAGGGCGGTCTAGGCAAAAGATAAGGCTAAAACCAAGAGATGGATAAAAAGAGGAGCCCATCATCATGGTCATAAAGGAGGAGCCCATCGGCACATTCATGAGAAGCCAACGTGTGAAGGCCAGTTACTTTCTAAATGCATCAAAAATAAATAAACAATAGATTGCATTTAGGACATCCACACACAAAGTAGTTGCATAATACGACTTTGTCAAAATCAAGAAAAAATATTTTTCTTCAAACAAGAATAATAAACATGTATATAGGAGGATAGTCTCCATACTTGTGATTGAAAACAGGAGGCGCCAGAATTTAGTCTCCATATGAAAATCAAAATCGCGAAAGGCGAAATCAAAACCGTTTCAGCAGAATAAAGAGCTTCAAGGAAACTAGCTCTAACCTTCTACACCAATAAAAGAAGGTACATCGAAAAAAGAGGCCAACAGAAAGGCTCGATGATCCCCAAGTGGATCCTTGCCTACTCCAGAGGCAAAACAAAAAGATTACCTCACGACTCAGCTTCATCGCCACATGAGTCATCAGGCAAACTCATCCAGAATCTCCGCCATTTCCCCAAAGGAGAATAAGGACTACACAAGAGTCCATCAAAGAAAACACGGAGTCAAATCCCCCATATCACCAGGGGGCAACGAAAAAGAAAGAAAAAGAAAAACTTTTCATTCCCCAATAAGAGGCCACGAAAAAGGCCAAATAAAAATCTCCAAGTAGAGCATTTCAGAAAAGTCTACAAAAAGAGGAAAACAAGAAAATTTTTCCATCTTCATCCAGCTCAAATAAGAGCTTCGCAAAACCAGGAGCCAGGACTCCATCATCAAAATTGGATCCCCAGGAAACCGACAGACTCCTCGGTAAATCCCAAAAAAGAGAAAAGATGAAATTCTCTTCATCCTACTCAATAAAGAGCTTCACAAAAGTCGGAGCCAAGACTCCATCATAAAAAATCAAATCAAGGATTGGATCCCCAAGAAGTAAAGGAAAAATTCCCCAGGGATCACCAAAAAGAAAAGAGAAAAAATATCTTTTCATCCAAAGAAAAAGCCAATATGCATAAAAAGGCGCACATATGTAAAAGCCAAATCGCGAAAAAGAGATACAAATCGCGAGAAAAAGATAAAAACCCATTCCCCAGCGGAATAAGAGCATAGGCAAAGCCAGCTCAAACAACCAGCATCCAACAAGGAGTCAAAAACTCCATATCCCCCTAGGGGGCAAGTCAAAATAGAACTCCGGGAAAACAATCAAATCCCCGGCAGATCACCAAAAAGAAAAATTATCCCCCAACAAGCCTACCAATAGAGGCAAACTACAAATTCATATCCTCAGGGAGTTAATCACCTGGAACACCTAATATGAATATCCCCAGCAAAGTGCAAAGCCTTCACTCCCAAGAAAAGCCTCTGCCGACTCAAAGGCACTCAAAGGCAATCAAAGAGCCAATATCCCCAAGAAACGGGAAATCAACCTATGCAAGAGGCAATACAAGCACAAAGCTTTCAAAAAAGCATCTGCCTACTTAGAGGTATTATCAAAAGCAAATATCCTCAAGTGGAACATCATCCTATTCAGAGGCGAAAAAACAACAAAGCCTTCACCACTATTGAAGCATCTGCCTAAAAACAAGAGGCACAATAAAAAATCAACAAATCCCCAGTGGATTATCGCCTAAATAAAAGGCAACCAGTAAAGAATCCCCGGCAAAGCCGGATGGCTAAACAAAAAAGCCAAAAACAAGGAATCCCCGGCCAAGACCGGATGGCTAAAAAGCCAAAAACAAAGAATCTCCGGCAAAGCTGGATAGCTAAACGAAAAAGCCAAAAACAATGAAATCCCCGGTAAAACCGGATGACCAAAACAAAAAAGTCACAAAGAAAAATCAATCATTCCCCACGGAATAGGCGCATGATTAGAAACAATAAGCCGCCAACACATCTCCAAAAAAACCAGATGACCATAGGATGGATTACCAAAAAGTGCATCCTAAGAGCATTGTAAAACGGGGTTCAGACCAGGTGGGGGTAGGTACCCATCAGAATCTGTCAAAATGCAGATTCGAACCAGGTGGGGGTAGGTACTCATCAGAATCTGTCAAAATGAAGATTCAGACCAGGTGAGGGTAGGTACCCATCAGAGCCTTGCAAAACAGGGATCGGACCGGGTGGGGGTTGGTACCCATCGGAATCTGTCAAAATGCGGATTCGGACTAGGTGGGGGTAGGTACCCATCGAGCCTTGCAAAACGGGGTTCGGACCAGGTGGGGGTAGGTACCCATCAGAATCTGTCAAAATGCAGATTTGGACCAGGTGGGGGTAGGTACCCATCAGAATCTGTCAAAATGCAGATTCGGACCAGGTGGGGGTAGGTACCCATCAGAATTTGTCAAAATGCAAATTCGGACCAGGTGGGGGTTGGTACCCATCAGAATCTGTCAAAATGCAGATTCGGACCAGGTGGGGGTAGGTACCCATCAGAATTTGTCAAAATGCAGATTCTGACCAGGTGGGGGTAGGTACCCATCAGAATTTGTCGAAATGCAAATTCGGACCAGGTGGGGGTTTGTACCCATCACAATCTGTCAAAATGCATATTCGGACCAGGTGGGGGTAGGTACCCATCAGAATCTATCAAAATGCAGATTCGGACCAGGTGGGGGTAGGTACCCATCAGAGCCTTGCAAAACGGGGTTCGGACCAGGTGGGGGTAGGTACCCATCAGAATTTGTCAAAATGCAAATTCGGACCAGGTGGGGGTTGGTACCCATCAGAATCTGTCAAAATGCAGATTCGGACCAGGTGGGGGTAGGTACCCATCAGAATCTGTCAAAATGCAAATTCGGACCAGGTGGGGGTTGGTACCCATCAGAATCTGTCAAAATGCAAATTCGGACCAAATGAGGGTAGGTACTCATCAGAATCTAGCAAAATGCAGATTCGTACCAGGTGGGGGTAGGTACCCACCAAAGCCTTATAAAATAAGGTTTGTACCGGATGAGGGTAAGTACTCATCAAAACCTAACAAAATGCATCAGGTAGAGTAAAATACTCACCAGAGCATTACAAAAATGGGTTGCAAATACCTTGCCTCTATTAGAGGATAGTTCAAGTGTTGAGCACTTCGGAGGTAAGTACTCACAAGAGTTTAGCAAAATGCGAACTCGTACTGGGTGAGGGTAGGTACTCACCAAAGCCTTGCAGAACAAGGTTCATACCTAGTGGGGGTAGGTACCCACAAGATTGTAGTAAAATGCAGACTCATACCGGGTGAGGGTAAGTACTCACCAGAGCCTTATCAAGTAAGGCTCAAACCAGATCGGGGTTGGTACCTATCAAAAATATTTATCATCCGGAGGATCAGCAAACTTCAAACGAAGGAGCATGTGAAGGATAACCGGGCAAAAAGGGTTAACTCCTTCCCCTACCAACTAATTTTGTCGGCATATCAAGCCAACAAATTAGCTAGGCAGGTGAAGGGGGGGCAGCTATAGACCGCTAATTTTGCCCGACTTCTCAATAAAAGCTAAGGAGACTTCCTACAACAAAGCGAAGCTCGCCCGACTACTCAATAAAGGCTAAGGAGACCTCCTATAACGAAGATAAAGTTAGTCCGGCATCTCAATAAAGGCCAAGAAGACTTCCTATATGAAGATAAAACTTCAATGGACATCTATCGGCATCAACCAATGTCCGAAAATAGCAAGGAAAGCTTCCCGGGGTCCCAGAACACAAAAACTAGACAAACAGGTCGAGATAGCCGTCCCAAAGTT
Organism: Sphenostylis stenocarpa; assembly: GCA_963425845.1. Taxonomy (NCBI): domain Eukaryota; kingdom Viridiplantae; phylum Streptophyta; class Magnoliopsida; order Fabales; family Fabaceae; genus Sphenostylis; species Sphenostylis stenocarpa. The sequence goes on from OY731408.1 coordinate 4,141,265, forward strand.
GGGACAGCTGTCCCAAATAACCTAGGACAGGTGAGACGCCCGTCCCAAATGTGGGATGGCCATCCCAACTTCCTGAGACGCTCATCCCTGTTTTCTGAGTCCCGGACGGCCGTCCCGAGGTGTCAGGCTGCGAAAACTATAAATAGGAGGCTCATTTGCCACTTTTCCACACTCGAGACAACTCCCAGTACTTGTCTTTTCTCTTCCTTCTTCGAATGAACTCTCTGATTGCCTTAATAAGGTAACAATCAGTTAAGGAATCATATTCCGGCATTCGATTCTTCTGTAAAAATTTAGTCGAGTCGATCTTGTATTCGGAGAGGAGAGTCTTTGTAGAGCGGGGGATTGCCAAAACGCATCCTCATTGTAAAAGATTTGCAATACAAAGCTTGCTACGGAGGTTCTTTTCATTTCTCTTCTCCTTTATTGCTTTATTTATTGTTTTATGTATGCAATCATGTAGATAGCCATATTTAAATATTGTATGAATAAAATAGGGTAATAGCGTAATTTCTTATAATCTTTACTTAATGAATTAATCCGTCATAGGGAACCCGAAAGGGGCGTTGTGGGGTGCTAACACCTTCCCCACACGTAACTAACTCCCTTACCCAACTCTGGTTATAATGGCCATAGTTTGGTTTTTATTAAAATCAACGCCTTTTATCCTTTTCCAATGTTTATGGTCAAAACATTGGTGGCGACTCCATAAGAACCCCTTTTCGAAAACCTTGCTTTTATTAGAGGATAGTTCAGTTGTTGAGCACCTCGGAAGCAATGAACATATTTTAACATAAAAACGCGAGTCTAAACCATCTTTTCGTGACCGCTCGCATAAACGTTCGAGATGTCCCTAGACGTCGGAACGGACGGCGGTGACAAGACCATTTGATGACATAGTTGACAATGAATTTGATGACATACATGCAATTCGAAGTGATCATGATGAAGGGATATGGGAAAACATACCAACATAATAGGTGTTTATCTTCACATTTTCTAGTTCTTTTTATTCAAACTTATAAAGTATGTTGACTTCATATTGTTTTGTTTTTCAGGATATGTCGGATTCCACATCTGGTACTGGTAGTGGTAGTGGCAGTGGTAGGAGCAGAAGTGGAGGTAAAGGTAGATCTGTCACTCGGTTAAAGGGGTTGACAGCAAGGAGGGTAGCTAGAGAGAAAACTCAAGTTGAAGTTGATCCACGTTCTGGTAAGGCATCTGGCCCAAATGTTGCTAAGTTTAAGAGCTATTTGGGACTACTAGCTCGACACCATGTTCCGATTACTACTCCATCTTGGGATGATGTAGAGGAAACCGAGAAGAACCTCATGTGGCAGGATGTTCAGGTATTTCTATATTTGTTGAATACTTTATATATCATTATTAATTGAATTTAACATTTATTGGTCATTTCACAGCAAAATTTTGATGTTCCTAACACTGAGGTGATGAGGAAGAAGGTTTTATCCTCCATTGCCATTAGATGGAGGGACTTTAAGACTTTCTTGACACGGGAGTATGTATTTGGAAAGTTTCAAGATTAATCTCCCTGTCTAAAGTATCAAATTAGTGAGGAGGATTGGTTACAGTTTTGTGCCAACCGAATGGATCCCTCTTGGCAGGATAAAAGACGTGTTGCCCAACAACGTCAGAGGTTGAATGATGCACCCCATGTATTGTCACGAGGAGGGTATGCATTATTGGAGCAACGTCTCATGAAAGCCAGAGAACAGTCAACAGGAGTTGAGTCTACTCACCTTGCATCTCCACCCCCTCGCTATGAGATGTGGAAGGCAGCCCGGACAAAATCTGATGGACAAATGACTTCTGAGTCTGCACGAATCATTGCTCAGAAAATTGTAAGTTATAATGTCAATTTGAATTGATTCTAATGTGAAAGTTAGTGTATGACTTAATTATTGTTAATATGTTGTAGGATGAATTAGTTGAGCAGAGCACCCAAGGATCATTTATTCCTCATGGTCGACAAGATATATTGGCGAAAGCCATAGGAAAACCAGATTACTCAGGACGTGTGTGTGGTGCTGGTGGATCCTGGGGCCTTCGTGATTACTTTGGTCCAACATCATGAAGGACCACTACTGACTCTTGCAGCCAGGAGGCCTTGCATAAAATGGAGATGCAGTTTGAAGAAAAGTTGAATCAAATAAGGCAGTCCTTGCAGCAAGAGTTTGATGAGAAAATTGAATCTCTCGCCCGCTCTCAGCAACAGACTCAAGGAACACCTCAAACAATTGAACATGATGTTGTTCGAGTCAGCACTAAAGGGAGTTGTGATGCTACTGCTGCTGATCCTTCAGGAGAATATACTCAGACTGATGCATCACACCAGTGTAAGTTATATGTTGAAGATGACCCCCCGCGTCTAGTGGCTATTGGTCGAGTTTTTGAGGGTGGTTTAACCATCCATGGTTTCCCTCTACGAGCAGACTGGACACGAGTAGTAGTTGATGAAGTTCATGATGCTAATGCTCCAAGTGCCTTTTCCTAATGAAGAGATTCAATTAGTGGGGCAGGCAAGCGGGACATTCTTGGCTTGGCCAAGACGTTTGGTTATGTCACTATCAGCACGAGACCAAGGTAATATATATATATATATATATATATATATATTGTCTATTTTCTCTTTTATAGTATTATAATTATATAAATGTTTAATTAATTGTTATCTTTTGTTTAGGAGGACTTGCGTCGTGCTAAGCATAAAAAACAACCTATTATTGATGAGGATTTGACAGAATGTGATGATGATCCCATCTCTATGTTGTTGACCATATTACCACGGTTGAGGAAGAGACCGTGTCGGATACAATGGGATGTTAGAGTGTTTGGAATTGACAATTCCAGTGTTCCATTATACATTTCCTTGCCCGATGCTTTAGAAATTGTCTGGGGGAAATTGTATGTTAAACATTTCCATCATACAATTGTGGGCAATGTAAGTCATTCTCATTTATGTTTCTAAGATTATAATAATTATATTCAACTTATAATTAATTATTTTAGGTACATTGACAAATTGAGTGTGGAACAAGAAAAATCCGAAGTATACGGATTTATTGAGCCTCAATCCATCCAAAAATCTGGAAATACAAAGGTTGGAATCCAACAATATATGCAAACATGGATGAGTGACTCAAAAAGACATATATATTTGGCTCCATACATTGAAGGGTTAGTATTTTAATTTGTATTTTAATTTATATTTTTGTAACTAATTTTTATGTCATACAATGTAGGTCCCATTGGCAGTTAATTGTAATCATACCACGGGATTACACTTGTGGTGTGGTTTTGTTCATTACATCGGAAATCGAGTCAAGAAATGAAAAGCTTATTACAAGGGTAACTTTATCTTTTATTCATTAATTATGTTTTTAAATTGTAAATACATATTGAATAATATATGACTTTTTTTCACTTAGAATCGTGTCTAGAACTAATGTTCTAAGTGGAAAACCTAGAACAAAGACTTTGTAGTTCATTTATCCTAAGGTTAGAAACTTATTTATATAAGTGAATACCATAATTATTGTTTGTATTTAAATTTTGAAAATAACATTATGTTTTTTTGCATCATTTCAGTGTAATAAGCAAACAGACTCGTTTGAATGTGGTTACTATGTTATGTATTGGATGAGAGCCATTGTTTGTGCGAGTATAATTGATTCTTGGACGGAGGTAATTCTTTTTAACATTAGTTAAGTTTATTTAACTTTATTCATGTTGCATGTTTACAAGAGTCAAATTAATGTTTCAGGTATTTCAAGATCCATCTTCATTACCAGAATATGATATTACCCAAATTCGGGAACAATGGGCAAAATTTTTTGTTCAACAATTCTAGTACATAATTTGTTAAGTTCTTGTTCATATTATATTGTGTGTATTATGTAGTTTAGGTAGCTTAGTTTGTATTAACTTTTAGTTTGTAATAGATTTTTTCGTTTGTATGTTTGTATTATATTCTTTTATTATGTAGTTTGAATTATATAATATTATATTTTTAATTTACTTGCTACAGAAAATTGAACCTCTGGACTGTCTGGTTGTAATATATATTTGCAGGTTTTAGTTGTAAAACAGAATCAACCCAATTTAAAAAAAAAACAACAAATTTACGTCGCGTATACCAATATGCGACGTAAATTTGTTATTTTTTTTTTAATTTCTGAAAGTTTTTACGTTTGTTTAGTGGTATATGCAACGCAAAATTACGTCGGGTCTTGATAATTGATGTAAATTTACGTCGGGCTAAAGGGTCCAATGTAAATTTACGTCTCCCGTTTTAACGTCAGTCTTAAATACGACATAAAAAGCCCTAAATACCTGACGTAAAAGCCCCTTTTTGCACTAGTGAATGGAGTCTTCATAGAGTCGATGCTGGCGAGCTTGCAGAGCAAATGTCATCTCCATGTGCCTCCTTTGATTTGTTTGCATTTCATTCATCTGATGCAGCATAGTCCTTTCAAACTGTGAGAGAGGCGTGCCACGGTTAGGTTGTGCCACAAAATGAATCACTTCCAATGGAGACTGCTCTTCCATAACATCTTCCATAGGGTCTGTTTGTCTTGCTTCAGCAGCACTTGGAGCACCAATATTCTCATCTTCTTCCTCTTCTTCTTCTTCTTCTTCTTCTACTTCTTCTTCTCTCCCAGCTTCTTCTTTCGAAATCCAATCACCATCAATCTTGATGAATCCCATTTTATGAAGGATGGAGTTGTTAATCTCATTTGTGGGGCGAACGGTTTCAACCAATTATCCTTCCAAGTCAACACCAAAATGAGTTAAAAATTTAGAAATTAAGATTGCATAAGGATACCTAAAATCACTTAGCCTTTTTGTTTTGATCATATGGTCCTTGATGACAAATACCCAGTTTACTCTGATTCTGTGGTGGATACAGTACATCAGTACCAAATCCCCTTCATTCAGTATTGCATGATTGCTCCCCCTGGGAGTAAGCTGCCAGGCCACTATGAACGCAAGAATTCTTTCTTCAAGGTTAAGCTTTCCAGTGTTGAAGGAACTCACAGAGCCACACTTATTTCTCAAACACGAGCGAAAGTATTGGACTTTGTTGAATTCTTCTACATCAGAGGTATATCCTTTAGTGACTTTTACTCCTTCATCCTTGAGTCCAACAACATTTTGAAAGAATTAATGGTTGAGTTCAAGAGGGGGGGTGAATTGAACTTTAGAAAACTTTTTCGCAAAACTTACTTTCTCTTGGAAGAATGAATTATCTTTATTTAATTCTTGTGTAGGTAAGATTGATTTTAATCACAACAAGTATATAGACAAGAAATAAAGGAGATGAAAGAAGAAATTCAACACAACAATTTATACTGGTTCACTCTTCACCAGAGCTACATCCAGTTCTTGACAAATCTGCCAAGTTCCACTAATACCAAGTGAAAAATTACAACCAGTAGATACTCACCAATCTACCCCAAGAACTATCTTACAAACCCACAAGATAGACTCTTGAAAACCTCCTAGTAACCAAATCCAGTTACTGTAACATGTGCAGATCCAAAATCCAATCTGCACAACCACACTTTACACAAGAGTATGAAAAGAAAAAACGTGGACTGAAGCTTTATCAATACAATTGTCCAGAAGCAATTCTAACTCAGCACTTTCTCTCTTTGATTAACACCAATCTTGATCAAAGCACCTTATGATATGAAAAGATTCTAAATGCTCAAATAAAGTCACGGATATGATTGCTCAAAGATTGCTTTCAAATGTTTTCTCAAATTGTATATATCAAAAGATAGATCAAATCTGTATTTATAGAGTAAAAGAGAGAACCAGAACGTTTGATCTGGTAAAAACTGGTTCAGAGAAGCAAATGATTGATCAGAATATCATTATGATCGATTAGAACAAGTTATGATCGATCAGAATCAAATTATGATCGATCAGAATGCATTTCAATCGATTAAAACAACGATTCAATCGATTGATTTCATTTAAAACTTCATTCAATCGATTGATTCGTGTTTTCAATGGATTGAAATAGCTTAATGAAGAATGACAACTCTCTGTTTCAATCGATTTAAAAAACCTTTCAACAGATTGAAATTCTATAGACTCTTAGTCAAAAAAACAGTCTCTCTGTTTTAACAGATTGAAAAGTATTTCAACAGATTGAAGTTTTGAAAAAACACATAGACTGAAAAAATGGTCTCTCTGTTTCAACAGATTAAAAAATATTTCAACAGATTGAAAATGTGAAAACTTTAATACATGAAAAATCATTAAGACATTTTAACCTGTTGATTCTGCGATTCAACCAATTGAAATTTCGAATCTATAAGAATATTCCTTATGTTAAGTGATTTTAACAGATTGAAATTTCTTTTCAACAGATTGAAAAACTTAGTTTGTTCTTTTAATGCTTAAATGTTAGTTTTTCATGCAGAAAAATGATTTCAATGAGATGCATCATTTTAAGGCGCTTATCACAAGATTTATTAGCCTATCAAGAGATTAAGTTTCTAAACTTCTAACTTATCCCTCTACACACCCACAAACTAAACTATATCAACTCAAATATGTCTTCATCAAATCCACCAAGTGCTTCAATCTCCCCCTATTTGATGGAGACAAATATCTACTGCACCTGCACAATTCAATAACATAATAGAGACATATATGATTTTGTGGTGTGTGTGTAGTGACAGTTTTAAGCAAACACTTCTCCCCCTATTTGACTGCATCAAATAAAGTGTTTTAGTTACAGTCCAATAGTACCACGTAGGTACCAACATCTGATGTAGCATGGTTCTTTCGAACTGCGAGAGAGGCGTGCCACAGTCAGGTTGTGGAATATATGGAATCATTTCTAAAGGACACTGCTCTTCCATCGGGTCTGATGATCTTGTTGCAGAAGTACCCGGGACACCAGTATTGACATCTTCCTCTTGCTCTTCTTCTTCAATTTCTTCTTCTCTTCCTGCTTCTTCTTTGGAAATCCATTCACCGTCAATTTTAATGAATCCCATTTTATGAAGGACAGAGTTATTGATCTCATTTGTTGGACGAACAGTTTCAACTAATTCACCTTCCAAATCAACACCAAAATGAGTTAAAAACTTAGAAATTAATATAGCATAAGGATATATGAAATCACTTAGCCGCTTAGCTTTGATCATGTGGTCCTTGATGACAAAAACCTAGTTCACCCTTATTCCGTGGTGAATGCAAGTACATCGATACCAAATCTCCTTCATTTAGTATCGCATGATTGCTCCCCCTGGGTGTGAGCTGCCAGGACATAATGAACGCGAGCACCCTTTCCTCAAGCTTCAACTTTCTAGTGTTGAAGGAACTTACGGAGTCATGCCTATTCTTCAGACAAGAACGAAAGTACTGAACTTTGTTAAATTCTTCTACTTTCGAGGTATACCCTTTGGTGACTTTTACACCTTCATCCTTGAGTCCAGCAACCTCTTTCCAGACATTGGGAGTAATTTCAATGTCCACTCCTTTGACTTGAGTTTTTAGAGTAGACCCTTCAAATGACAAGTTGGTGAAAAAGACTTTAAATAGGTCGGGGTAAATCCTACCATTTAGCTCCGAAACTTCGAAGTTTCGATGTTGCGATAGTTTCCGAACCCCTCCGAAACCTTCAAGATCAAACCATGAAAATTTTAGAACCTTGGGTATATTGATTTGTTTCCTGCTCATTTCATGAATGAACAAATCCATCTTCTCTTGGTTCCCATTGAACCATGATTCAATGTGCCCTTCTACTGATGTTCCTTGCACAGCAGCAGAGGACTCTCCTTTGCTGAACTTCTTCCTTCCGGATTGGGTGCGTTTGAGCATGCTGATTTGTGGAATGAACAGAAGAAAAACAGAGAAGAGAGAATGTTTCACGAGGAAAAGTATAAGCTTTTCAAACACTACTGTATGAGAACACACGGTCCCTTCATCTTCACGGTTTTTTCTTTAATGTATTACTGCTTCTCTGCTTCAGCTGCAGGGATGGTAAAGGTGGAGAGAGAGAATATTTTTACTGTACACCTTAATTACCCTCACATCTGATATCCAATCAGAGTCAATCAGCTTTTATTGGATAACTCTGATATTTAAGAGAGTAGTTGAAGGAAATCCCGTTGTAAATGCTTTCAACCCAATCTGCAGTAATTGTTTAGAGGCAGAGCATACACTACTATCCCTAGAAAAAATTAACTAGTTGATTTTTCATGAAATCAATTGTTTTTGTAATTGCAAATTTATCAGAAGTAAAATAAATCGATTGAGTCGAAGATCTAATCGATTGTTTTTGTGAAAGAAAAACATGCAGAGCATCAAAAGTGAAATAAATCGATTGAATCAATGATTTAATCGATTGATTTATAACAAAAACATGCAGAGCTACAAAGTTATTGAAATAAATCGATTAACACCTCATTTAACCGATTGAACTGGTAACATATCATTAACAGAGATAGAGAATCAGAAAATCAACAGATTATTTCTCAATTTCAATCTATTAAAACACATAATTTCAAGATTTTCAGAAAATTTTAATCGATTGAGCATGTTATCAACCTGTTAAAAATTCATAATCATCATAAAGAATCAGTTATTCAATACTAGTTATATCCAGAATTCCTAATTCAGTTCTAAGCATATTAAGTCTATCTCTAGGAAGTGGTTTAGTAAATAAGTCAGCTAACTGTTTTTCAGATTCAATGAATAAAATTTCACAATCACCCCTAGATACATGCTCTCTAATAAAGTGATGTCTAATTTCAATATGCTTAGTTCTAGAGTGTTGAATAGGATTCTTGGTCGATTTATTGCACTAGTATTATCACAAACCGGAGGTACCGTGTTAAGAGCCACTCCATAATCTTTCAGCTTGTTGTTTGAGATAGATACTTTGAGCACAACAACTCCCAGCTGCAATGTATTCAGACTTCGCAGTTGAAAGAGCAACACATGCTTGCTTTTTGTCTGTGCCAGGATATGAGACTCGCTTCCTAGTAAATGACATGTACCGGAGGTACTTTTTCTCGTCCAATCTACATCCCGCAAAGTCGAATCGGAAAATCCAACAAGTTTAAGAGATGCACCTTCAGGATACCATAGTCCGACATTAACGGTTCCTTTAAGGTACTTCAGAATCCTTTTAGCAGCGGTAAGATGTGATTCCTTTGGGTTTGCCTGAAATCTAGCACAAAGGCACACACTAAACATAATGTCAGGCCTACTAGCAATCAGATATAGCAGAGAACCAATCAAACCTCTATATTTAGTTTGATCAACAAATTTCCCTTTTTCATCTAAATCTAGACAGCAATTAGTAGACATGGGTGTAGAGGATTCTTTGCAATTGTGCATATCAAATTTCTTCAACAATTCATTGCAGTATTTAGATTGACTTAGGAATATGCCATTTTTTAATTGCTTAACCTGGAGACCAAGGAAGAAATTCAATTCTCCCATCATAGACATTTCAAATTCACTTTGCATTTCCTTAACAAACTTATTACATAATGCATTATTAGTAGAACCGAAAATGATATCATCAACATACACCTGCACCAGAATAATGTCAGATCCAGATTTCTGAATGAATAAGGTTTTATCAACTTCACCTCGTTTGTATCCTTGATCAATTAAGAAGTTACTTAACCTCTCATACCATTGTCTAGGAGCTTGCTTTAAACCATAAAGAGCCTTCTTCAATTTGTAGACATGGTCAGGATGCTTGTGATTTTCAAAACCAGGAGGTTGAGAAATATAAACTTCTTCATTGATGAGTCCATTTAGAAAGGCACTCTTGACATCGATCTGTAGTAATCTGAAACCACTTATACAAGCATAAGCTAATAATAATTTGACAGCTTCAAGTCTACCTACAGGTGCAAAGGTTTCATCAAAATCAATACCCTCCTGTTGATTATACCCTTTGGCTACCAACCTAGCTTTATTTCTAATGATAATGCCGTGTTCATCTAGTTTGTTTTTGAATACCCACTTAGTACCAATTACATTGATATCTTTAGTTTTAGGAACTAATTCCCACACGTTATTCCTTTCAAACTGATTAAGCTCATCATGCATGGCACTAACCCAGTATTCATCATATAATTCTTCTTTAACAGTTTTAGGTTCTATTTGTGAAATAAATGCCATATGATTGCAGAATTGATTAAGAGAATGTCTAGTGGATACTCCCTTATTGATTTGCCCGATGACATTGTCTAGAGAAAGATCTCTTGGAACAATCCATTCTTTAGGAAGCTCTTCCAGGACATCTTCTTCCTGTTCTTCAGTAATTCTTGGTGGATCAGCTTTTGCAGGATCAACTGATTGATCACCTTCTTCAACAGTAAGCTGATCTGAGCTACTGGGATATTTTAACTGATAAGAATTATCAGTTAAATCTTCATCATATGCAGTACCTGTTGTTCTGTTCTGCAACACTCGAGGAGACTCATTAAAAACAACATGTACTTCAACAAGAAGAATATTGTGAATGGTTACTAATTCACCATCTCCAATATCTCCAGAACCTAGAATTCTTCCCTTGTTGTTGTCTCCATAAGTCACGTGACCTCCATTCTTCAATCTCAGTTTCTGGAATTTTGAAATGTCACCTGTCATGTGCCTTGAGCATCCGCTGTCCAGGTACCAAAGGGACTCTTGTTGTTGTTCCTGAAAAACAAAGCATCAAGTATTTGGTACCCTTAAGTATTTTGGGTCCTTAGGAGTCAAATTTTCTGTTTAACATGTTTTGGAACCCATCTCTTTCTGCCTTGTGGCACAAAATATTTCCTAGCATGACAAAATTTTACAGTATGTCCTTTCTTCATGCAGTAATGACAAGATGAGAAAGGGGATGTTGTTGATTTTCTAAAGGAAAAGAAGTTCAAATACTTTTTTGTTTTCACCCTAACCTTAGGTTTGTACCCGATTCCAGTATGTTCAAAGACACAGTTTTGAGACCCAAGAAGTGCATCTAAATTTTCTTTACCTTGAGTAAATTTTGACAAAGTTTTAGTCAAGTAATCAACCTTATTCTGTAGAAGAGTACACTTTTCACAATTCTTGTTAGCAGCAGCATTATCAGCAGATGAATAGATTATTTCAAGATGTTCTATATCTGTTTTGCTTTCTAATAACTCTTTTTCCAGAATTTTAACCCTATTTTCTAACCAGTTGTTTAGTCCTTTTAACCGATTATTTGTATGAGATAAATTTATGGCTTCACTATGCATTTCATTGAAAGCATTTAGTAATGTGCTGTAATTCATTTCATTTTCTGTGGGAGTTGAACTTACATGTGATGAAGAGGATTCACAACCAACCATCAAACATAGGTTCACCTCTTCACCTTCGGATGTAGAACTGGAGGATGAATCATTATCTTGCCAAGCTATGTAGGCCTTTTTCCCTTTGTATTTTGACTCTTTCTTGTTCTGATTCTTGGTCTTCTCCGGACATTCACTTCTTATGTGTCCTTGCTTACCACAAGAATAACAAGTAACAGTATTTTGAATGGAGTCAGTCTTTTTATCAGTGTACCTTTTAACTTGCCCAGTTCTGTTCTTCCTTCTAAGAAATTTTCCAAACTTCTTAACCAACAGAGTTAGATTCTCAGATTCATCTTCTTCAGACTCACTGTTTTCTTCAATCGTCTTGAGAACAATGTTTCTGCTTTTCTTCTCTGCATTCTCTTGTTCTTTGAATCGATTGATTTCCAACTCATGTTCCCTTAACTTACCAAATGTAGACCCCAAATCTTGCCCGGGCTCCAAATAAAGTCAGAAGATCCCCTATTTTGAAGACGGCTGAAGCCTAACAAGCCACTAGGAGAGACTATTAGGCTCCCGTACCAAGATAGGAAGGTTTTTTGGGCCGAAAAATAAGTTTTCTCGCCTCGGAGGGACGAGACCGCCTTCTGGATGACCCAGACCGCCGTTTCGCCTCGCGTAGCAAGCGAGACCGCCGTCTCGTCTAACGAGACCGGGGTCTCGTTGCCTACGAAAACGAGACCGCGGTCTCGTTCACCCAAACCGGGGTCTCGTTGACTACGAAAACGAGACGGCGGTCTCGTTCACCCAGACCGGGGGTCTCGTTACCTACGAAAACGAGACGGTGGTCTCGTTCACCCGCACCCGGCCTCGTTTCCTACGAAGAACGAGACGGCGGTCTCGTTCACCCGCACCCCGGCCTCGTTTCCCGTGAAGAACGAGACGACGGTCTCGTTGGACGAGACGACGGTCTCGACCTCGTCGGACGAGACCGGCGGTCTCGCCATCCGACGACGCGAAAACCTATAAATAGGGGCTCTCCCCCCTCATTTTCACACACCACGACTCGCATAGCTCTCCCTTCTCTCTAGAACTTCTCTCTAGAATCCCTCCGACGCATTTCCGGAGTTTCGAGTGTTTTAAAGAGTGATTTTCGGCGTTCGAGAGGTTTCCGACGTCTTGTAGAGTGAAGGGCTGCCATAAAGCACCCTATTTTTTCTAGAGAATTAATATAAAAAGCGTGCTTCGGAGGTTCAAATTCTCTCTTTCCACCTTTACCGCTTTTATCTTAAATTATGCAAGTAGACAGTAGGGCCATGTAGTCATACTTTTAAATTCCGCAGAATAAAAAGGGCAAAAGTGCGTTTTTCTAGTTTATCAATAAAAATAAGCCGGCCTATCATAGGGAACCCGAAGGGGCGTCGCAAAGGGACTAATACTCCCTTTGCACGTAACCAACTCCCTTACCCAACTCGGTTCTAATGACCAAAGTTGGTTTTCGAAAACCAACGCCTTTTTAAACCCCTTTTCCGATGTTTATGGTAAAAATATCGGTGGCGACTCCATAGAACCCAAAATAAATAAGTCCTTGGATTAGCCCGATTATCGGACAGATCCAAGGACACTTTTCGAAAACCTCGCCCCTAGGTTAGCCCGGTTGTCGGACAACCTAAAGGCGTTGTAACCACCAATAAAAAACGCGAAAACAAGAGGGTCGATAAAACCATCGCGTCGCTCCGACCGCCTCGTTTTTTATGGCGGCGACGGATGGCGACTCCACTCGGGGAAGCCTAGAGAGTTAATCCCATTTAGTGATGGGCCGGCTTAAACAATAAATAAACCAAGAAAATAACGCTTTTGCCCTTAACTTGTATTATAACATGCTTTATTGTTTGGCTTTCAATAAACTCGTTGTTTGATTATACTTACGCAATTGCTTGATATATAAATTGCACACAATCCCTTGCACACAACAGTTCCCCCTATACCCGGGGCAAGAGAGATAACCATAGGGAGTGGGTGGCAGTACGGTTCACTGCAGTTAGGGCCTTGTGCCCACCGGTGTGATCGGAAACCACCACTCAAGGTGATAACCTTCCTCTTTTGGCAACAAGACCGACTCGACCTTAGTGTCGAGCATGGTCGGACGGCTGGAGAGTGGGGACCCTATAATGGGGGCACCTTGGGGGCCTTAGCCTGGTGAGAACAGCTAGAACCTACCCTAAACCAATGCACTTTTCTCAGGAGAACCCTACCTCATGATAAAAACGGAATCTCGCCTGTTCGGGGATGATCGAATTGTGTGTGCATATATTTGTCGCATTTGTATGTTGCATAGCATAAGCGAACAACGTAACAAAATCGCAAAAAATATTTTACAAATAAACACCCTTATCTCGGACGATCCGCCTTTTAGCTAGCTCTGGTTTCGAGTTCTTTGTAAGCTAAGTAGCCACGCAGCTCCGACAGTAAGAGATAAGGGACGATAAATAATTCTTTCACATAAAGCCATATTTTATCTCGGCATACCTGCCTTTTAGCTAGCCTGGTTTCAGGTTCTTTGTAAGCTAAGTAGCCACGCTAGCTCCGACGTAAGAGATAAAAGGCTATAAAATAAACAAATAGAAACAATAACAATATAAAAATCCATTTTTCCAAAGTTCACAAATAATACCTGGTCCAAAAATATGGCATTCATAAAAACATTCATATAGATAGTTTATTTTTCCAAAAAAATAAATAAATGCAAAAACCATACATCATGTAGAAAAAACATGATAAAATAGCAAAATAAACACTCACATACAATAAACATCATCTTCATCAAATCATACATTTTGGTTTAGAAAATGGAGGGGACAAGTAGACAAGTGGGGAAGGTAGACATTCTCTGAAGCCACACCGAGAGGCTAGAGCGGCTTAGTACGATGATGCCACCGGAGGTCCGCGCCGATTTTGAAAAGTCCTATGGACTGGATTTTGGACCTTCTGAAAATCGAGTGTCGACCAAGTCTTTCTCGTGGTACTCGGTTCATTTTTGGAACTCCAGGATGCGATGCTTTGAATTTCCGCAGTTCGACATGGTGCCCACTTTAGAGGAGTATGAAATAATGTTGAAATGGCCCAAATCACTCGGGGTCCATATCCGTCATGAGGCGTATACTCCGCAAAGCACCGGCCGCTGCCCTTATCCATCTACCATATCGACAAAGTACCCCGATAAAAAGGGGAACACCCAAGGATGGAGAGTAACAATGTTAGAAGACCACTTGTCCTACCCGGGCTGAAAGGGCGACTGGGTTGCCTTCAACAAAACCCCGGCGCTATTAATCTTCGAACAATCCTCGTTCCCCTTCCAACTCGACACCGGCCGACCACGCCGTCATGGATGCTTTCTTCGCCTGGGACGTGAACTCGAAGAGTCGCTTGCCCGCTATTCTTGCCGACACCTTGCTTTCGGTAGACTTTTGCCGTCGAAGCAAGGGAGAACACTTCGCCGTCGCTCTTCGCCGCTTTATGTGTGGAGCATCACGCACCTCTATGCCTCCAGCCATATGGGGATATTCCCCGACCCCTTGAGAAGCTTCTCCAAGATCCCCCTCCAACGACGCCCGACCGTAGAATGGAGGGATGAGTTAGAACGTAAGGACGCCAACAACATATCTTGGGTCCGCCCTTGGTTCCGACCCGGCCCAGCTCTCGTCGGATGTGGGAACTATCCGAATGTACCTTTGATAGGACTCGGGGTTGTATAGCCTACTCACCTAGAGTAGCTATGAGGCAACTCATGAGGACTCAAACTATTATCTCCCAAGGGGAACTCTGAGGACCGTGCTTCTTTGGAGACCCGTGCACAATCGCCAACTCATTGACCGTGAGGAAAGCATGGGAGAAGCCGGTCCACATGGGAGACAGAGAGCTAGGAAAAGCTTCGGTAACCGTCACCGATGACTATGAGGCATGGAGAAGAAGAAGAGAGATGGCCCGACCATCCACCACACCCGCTCCAATCACCAACGACGAAGAGCTGCAGTGCACAAGTCAATGCCTTGACCCGGAGGTTAGAGATAATGGGAGCCCGGATACGGTCCCTTGAAGAAAAAGAACAAGCCTCTATCCTCACGATTGACGGCCTACGAGGCAAGGCAAGAAAAAGGATCATGAAATAGAACGCCTCAAGGACCAATGTGCCGACGCCAACGAACAAGCTATCCGAGCATCCAAATCCGCCGGAACCAGCTTCGGATAGCCAACCGCAAGAGATAACCGCCAAAACAAGACACCTTGAGGCGAAGCAGCTCAGAGAAGCTCAAACGATCAAGGAGTTATCGGAACAACTCCTCCAGGCCCGGCTAGACCTCCGCCAAGAGCGAGAGAACAACAGAAACTCAGCCGAGGTATTTATGAGCTGCGCATTAAAGAGAAAAGCGGGCTAGCTCAATATGACCAAGTGCTACAAGAAAAGGACCGAGCCGTCGCAAGGCTCGACGAACTAGAAGCTTTGGTCATACATCAAGAGGCGAAGATCAAGGACGCTCGACAATACAGCGAAGAAATGAGCCAAGCGATCCACAAGCAAAGCGAAGCGCTCGCTCAACACGTCCGGAAGCCGAAAAAGAATTACAAAGAAAACAAGACCCACCTGTGGGTTTCTTTAGGCTTTTCCGTTTTTGCCAAAAGACGCTTCGTAGTTTGGAATAGGAGAATGTACACCTTCCAAATGAATTAATGAAATCTTCTTCTTCAACACTTGTCTACTTGCATGCATAAGCATTCATTTGCATATCTTAAATTCCCTCCTTCACGCTTAATAAATAAGATAATAAAAGGGAAGGATTAACTAACACGTCTTCCAACTCGAAGAATGGAGAGAAAGCCACTCCTAATAAAGCTCACCCCAACGGTCGAATCATCGCAAGAGGAAAATAAGCCTCGGCCGTTGGTCCTCAAAAATAAAGAAGAAGGGGCAAGGACACCAAGTGCGACTTTTTATGCCACGTCCTTTCCCCTACGAATCGAATAAAGCCGTACCGTGGAGATATGGGGAATCTTCACCAATAAAGGAAGAAATAACGAACATAGCCGGCATTGGGGGCACGACTAGAAGTGGAAGAATCTACTCCCCCAAGGACACACAAGAAGATGTCCTTCAAAATAAAGGAAAAAATAAGAGGACCGAAGGAGAAAAAGAAAATAAAGAATCCAAGGAGGAGACAGAAGAATTACTCCAATTTATAAGACAAAGCGAGTATTCCATTATTGACCAGCTTAATCATACACCTGCAAAGATCACGTTGCTATCTTTGATAATGAGCTTGGAACCGCACCGGAACGCCCTGCTGAAGGTCTTGAGCGAGGCACACGTACCTCACACAATATCTCAAGAGAAGGTCGAGAGGATCGTCGGTCACATTACGGCAAGCAATCACCTTGCCTTCACAGGAGGAAGAACTCCTTTTGAAGGGTCAAAACACAACAAGCCCTTGCATATCTCGATCAAATGCAAGGAGTACCTCATCGCCAAGGTTCTTGTGGATAACGGGTCGTCCTTGAATGTAATGCCAAAATGCACACTCGGATAAGTTAACCATCCAGGGGCCCGTCTCGCACCCAAGTAGCACCATCGTTCGAGCCTTCGACGGATCAAAGCGAGAAGTAGTTGGAGAAATTAATTTGCCAATCCAGATTGGACCCACTATCTTTGACATCGATTTCCATGTAATGGACATAACTCCAAAGATATAGCCGTCTCCTCGGTAGGCCTTGGATTCATGATGCTAAGGCAAGACCTTCGACGCTCCACCAAAAAGTCAAATTTATAGTGGAGGATAAACTGGTCACGGTCCAAGCGAAGACGATATCCCGATCGGTGGACCATCCACCCAACCCTACGTGGATGCAGCCGAAGAGGCACTTGAAACGTCTTTTCAAGCGCTCGAAATTGCCAACATAGAGCGACTTCCCGTAAACACCAAAGTAGCCCGTATGATGTTGAAACATGGCTACCATCCTGGCCAAGGACCGGGGGCGGATTCCCAAGGAACGAGGGAACCCCCGTAATTCAAAGACAATCCTCACAAGTATGGCCTAGGATATAACCCATTCAAGGGTCAAGCGGGAAGAATAAAAGGGAGGTCTCCTCTCCGCACACTCAAGCGGATTTTCCGAAGTGGAGGAGTGCAGAGCGCCAAGAGCCACTCTAGTCATTAGGAAACCTTTTTCTTTGTTTAAGGGATGTAAACCCCATGATTGTTAGAGACTATCCCCTGGGCGAGCCCGACCCCCGGGCATTTCAGAGCACATATTCCTTCATTAAGTAATAAAGAATGATTCTTTCTATCTCGCTTCTCTTCTTTCTACTTTTGACTAGACCACATAAATGACCCTGTCTAAGTAAACAAAAAGAAAAAGAAAAAAAAAGAATAAGAAGCGCTCCCAAATGATCGGACCATTGCTCTCATCATCAAGTTAGCTGATTAGAAACACATAAAAATAAAGACTTCACCTAAGACATAAAGAAAGTCACGCTCCGCCGATACTGTGAACCAAAAGATGAATCCATAAAAAGAAAAAGCCCAAAGAAGCCAAAGGCCAAAGAAAAGGGCAAAATTACCCGGTAGGAAACCCACTAAGGGGGCTACACAAAAGTTAGGGTCAACCTGGTAGGATACCCGAATGACAATAAAGGGTAGCCTAGGCAAAAGTTAGGGTTACAAATAAAGGTCCGCTAGGATTTCTCCAAAATTTTACAAGAGAGTAAACCTAGACAAAAGTTAGGGCCAACACACAGTATCCTAGTTCGAAAACCCAAAGGGCGATCTAGGGAAATCAACCAGCTATCCAAAAGCGATGGAAATAAAACCAAAGAGCGCAAATAAAAACAAATACAAAAAGAAAAGAGAGAGGGAAAATGTTTGCTTAGACAAAAGCTTAAACACTCATGCTTAACCTTTAACCAGACCATTCTTACAAATTCTTTATCAATAAAAATCAACCCTCTAAAACACAAACCATTGATTTTTACCTCATCTTACTTCTTTTCTCTTGACCCTCACGACAATATTCTAATAATTAATTTAGGAATATGGAGGCATATAGTCAACAAGAGGATTGAAACCCCTAAAGCAAGGAAAAAGGGACACTACATGACGAAAAGTGCTCTACCAAAAGAAAAAAATCAACAAAAAAAGAAGGAAAGAAAGAAAGAGATTATCCTTCGGTCACAAAAATCCGGCATGGTACAGACCAAAAAGGAAAAATGCGATGAATCGAAGGCTTTCAAGACAACAAGGCACGTCGGTTAAATCCTTCCGAAAACTTAATCAAAATAGGCATTATAGGACATCAAAACATAAAAACATTGCATGCATAAAATGTTTTTAGACCAGGTCCTATTACTCCTTTCCAAAAAAAATAACAAAAGAGCAATAAAAATACAAAAAATGAAAATTTTCTCTTCGCGAAACGAGACCGCCGTCTCGTCCAACGAGACCGCCGTCTCGGTTGCTCTGACGTAACGAGACCGCCGTATGGGCCAACCGGAACGCCGTCTCGTTGTCGGCAAAATGAGAACGCCGTCTCGTCCAACGAGACCGCCGTCTCGGTTGCTCGACAGAACAAGACCGCCGTATGGGCCAACCGGAACGCCGTCTCGTTGTCGGCAGAAATGAGAACGCCGTCTCGTTGCACCGCGACCGCCGTCTCGTCCCGAAGAAAAATGAGACCGCCGTCTCGTCCACCCGGACGGCGGTCTCGATCTCGAAAATTTTCCCTATATATAGGGGGCGCGTCTTTGGGCTTCCTCACAACTCATTTTGGCCCCGGAACCTCCTCTCCCTCAACTCCCGCACTCCCAAGCCCCCTCTAGTCAATATGTTTGGAAGAAGCGCTTCTAGAAAGAGAAGGGGCACTGCTGGTGCTAGTAGTTCCGCAACACCGCTATCCCAGGACCCTTCACGGCTTACGCCACAACACCAGGCCCGTCTTGAGAATATCCGGACCTACCAGGTGGCACCCTATGCTCAAGCCGGATTTTAACATACCTGGCCGAGTTCGGATGGGAGGACGACGTCCGGGCCCACCTAGACGAGCATTGGGTGGGGATTCCTGCCGCACCCACCACCTACACATGTTTACCCGCAGGCGGTGCTGGAATTTTTAGCCTCCGTCTCCTACTCCGAGAGCCCCTCCACTCGTCCCGGGTCTACCACCCACTCGGATGGTAACCTACTTTATGAATGGGCAGTACCAGACTTCCACCCTCAAAGAATTCAACGTGGACATCGGGTTCATCCGGCCCGAGGAGGCCATGACCCAGGGAGTACCGTGACGCCATCTCGCTCACGGCCCGCCCACCTTCACTGCTGCGGAGATGTGGCGCGAGCTCACGGGGGCCACCACATTGCCCACGCCGATGAGGGATCTCGCGCTTCCCCCAAGCACTCCGCATCCGCCACAAGCTGCCAGGCTGGAACTATCCATGGGAGGAAGGAAAGTCAAGGCAAGATATCCCTCCCCGACCTCTTCATACTATACTTCATGAACCGGAGGCGGCGCCGCAACCCCGGGTACTTCTTCCCGAGAGCCCTCGGGGACTTCGGGAACGGATCTGCGGGGCGTCCTCGTTGCTCCCCTCATCACCCCCTTAGCGAAAGGATTGGGTGCCCTGGCCGGGAAGAGCCGGCCCATAACCCGCGACCCGAATCAATCGGCGGAACGATCTTGGTCGGCATGGGAATGCTCGATCCGCAGAGGGAGCCAGCTGGCTCTCCACCCCACCCCGGATTTCGCCTTAGAGCTCCAGGATGTGATGCGGCCGTGCCCACATCCCCTGGTTCCCAGCAGACAGCAGAAGCAGCAGCAGCAGCAGCAGCAGCCGCCCCGGTATTCAGACGACTTTGCTGGCATGCACCTCCACATGGACGACCTGTGCCGGCAGCTCGATGGTATGACTGTGAGACAAGAACAGGTGTCCCAGAGGCGTGAGCAGCTATTCCAAACAGTGGAGCAATTGTCCCAAAGGCAAGAGGCCTTTGACACCCGACTGGGGGAGATGTACCAGTACCAACAAAGCATGCGCCAAGATCGGGCGACTTTTCAGCGAGAGGTACCGGGATGAAGTCCAAGAGATGGAGGACTTCGGATACCATATGTACCAAGCATTACCCTCCCCAGGAATCAGGCCCAGAAGATAGCCCTTAGGGATAGTAGCTCCAAAAATAGGGTTGTAATAAAATTTCCCCAATAAATAAAATTTTATTTCATGCATCTTTTTGCCACCCTTTCCAAAAGTCGACGTAACAAAAAGAAAACTAAGAGTAAAAGACATACGCTCAAAGAAAAAAGCCAAAATCCTAAATCGCGAGAAAAGAGAGATAAACCGCGAGAACAAGGCAGGGATTAAGCCATCGCACCAACCAATAAAGTTTCGACCACCGAGCAAAAGCCAAACAAAACCAAGATCCATCCAACCAACCAGATGGATTGGAAGATCACTACCAAAAGAACAAAAACAAAGGACCCCGGCAATCAGCAAAGGCCGATTGATCACCAACAAAATCCCGGCATGGCCCGGATGACTATTCAAGAAATCAGAAAAGCAGTCAAATCAACACAAGCAGCACTCTCCAGAGAGCTGCGCCTGATCTGCGCTCGAGCCGGATCAGTAAGTCGCATTACCACCCCGATGGGGGTTCATACCCATCCGGTCCCGCACAACGGACCGTACCGCCCGATGGGGGCTCGTACCCATCCGAGTCCCGCACAACGGACTCGCAACTACCAGCCTGATGGGGGGTTTATACTCATCAACCGAAGGATCGGCTACGTCGAGAGTAGTATCCGGAGGTTCCACCACGTGTCCATCGAAGGGATCGGCTACGTCAGAAGTAGTATCCTGGAAGTGCACGAGCACAGAAATCATTCCCCAGAGAGTCGGCGCATGAGCCACCCGAGCAGTAAGCCGCCACTACCACCAGTCCTACGCAGTGGACTGTACCAGCCAGATAGGGGGTTCATACCTATCAACCAGCACACAAGAAGCGCCTAACCGGCGCATGGGCCACATGAACTGTAAGCCGCCATTACCACCCTGATGGGGGGTTCATACCCATCCGGTCCCACACAACGGACCGTACCAGCCTGATGGGGGGTTTATACCCATCAACCGAAGGATCGGCTACGTCGGAAGTAGTATCCGGAGGTTCTACCACGTGTTCACCAAAGGGATCGGCTACGTCAAAAATAGTATCTCGGAGGTACACGACCACAACATCTCCCCGAGGATCATCCGCCACAAGACGGCAGATCCGAAGGGTAACCGGCAAGAGGGTCAACTCCTTTACCTTCCTGTCAACTGTCTGGCACAACAGCCAACAATCAACTAGTCGGGTAAAGGGGGCAGCTGTAGACCCCAAATCTTGCCCGGGCTCCAAATAAAGTCAGAAGATCCCCTATTTTGAAGACGGCTGAAGCCTAACAAGCCACTAGGAGAGACTATTAGGCTCCCGTACCAAGATAGGAAGGTTTTTTGGGCCGAAAAATAAGTTTTCTCGCCTCGGAGGGACGAGACCGCCTTCTGGATGACCCAGACCGCCGTTTCGCCTCGCGTAGCAAGCGAGACCGCCGTCTCGTCTAACGAGACCGGGGTCTCGTTGCCGGGGGTCTCGTTGCCTACGAAAACGAGACCGCGGTCTCGTTCACCCAAACCGGGGTCTCGTTGACTACGAAAACGAGACGGCAGTCTCGTTCACCTGCACCGGGGTCTCGTTACCTACGAAAACGAGACGGCGGTCTCGTTCACCCGCACCCGGTCTCGTTTCCTACGAAGAACGAGACGGCGGTCTCGTTCACCCGCACCCGGTCTCGTTTCCTATGAAGAACGAGACGGCGGTCTCGTTGGACGAGACGGCGGTCTCGCTGACAGACGCGTCTCGACCTGCGACGAGACCGGCGGTCTCGCCATCCGACAGCGCGAAAACCTATAAATAGGGGCTCTCCCCCTCATTTTCACACACCACAGCTCGCATAGCTCTTCCTTCTCTCTAGAACTTCTCTCTAGAATCCCTCCGACGCATTTCCGGAGTTTCGAGTGTTTTAAAGAGTGATTTTCGGCGTTCGAGAGGTTTCCGACGTCTTGTAGAGTGAAGGGTCGCCATAAAGCACCCTATTTTTTCCAGAGAATTAATATAAAAAGCGTGCTTCGGAGGTTCAAATTCTCTCTTTCCACCTTTACCGCTTTTATCTTAAATTATGCAGTAGACAGTAGGGCCATGTAGTCATACTTTTAAATTCCGCAGAATAAAAAGGGCAAAAGTGCGTTTTTCTAGTTTATCAATAAAAATAAGCCGGCCTATCATAGGGAACCCGAAAGGGGCGTCGCAAAGGGACTAATACTCCCTTTGCACGTAACCAACTCCCTTACCCAACTCTGGTTCTAATGACCAAAGTTGGTTTTCGAAAACCAACGCCTTTTTAAACCCCTTTTCCGATGTTTATGGTAAAAATATCGGTGGCGACTCCATAGAACCCAAAATAAATAAGTCCTTGGATTAGCCCGGTTATCGGACAGTCCAAGGACACTTTTCAAAAACCTCGCCCCTAGGTTAGCCCAGTTGTCGGACAACCTAAAGGCGTTGTAACCACCAATAAAAACGCGAAAACAAGAGGGTCGATAAAACCATCGCGTCGCTCCGACCGCCTCGTTTTTGACGGCGGCGACACCAAATAGTGAAGCAGTAGTCATTTCAGTCAAATCTCTTGATTCTGATATAGCTGTCACCTTTGGTTGCCAAGTTCTGTCAAAACACTTCAAGATTTTGATGTTCAACTCTTCCTTGTCAAAAGTCTTTCCTAGCCCGATTAAATGATTGACTATGTGCATGAATCTTTTATGTACATCTGCAATTGTTTCTCCTTGCTACATTTTAAACAATTCATAGTCCCTGATTAACTCATGCTTTCTTGCCCTTTTCACGTCAGATGTACCCTCATGTGTGACCTCTAGAATTTCCCACATCTCTTTGGCAGAGGCACATTGAGACACCCTGAAAAACTCATCAAGATTTAAAGCAGAGGTAATAATATTTTTAGCAGTATAATCATATTGGACTCTCCTATTTTCTGCATCAGTCAATTCAGCCCAATTTTTCTCAACTACTTTACCATCCACTGTATGAGTTGGTTTGTAAGGACCATTCATAATTGTTTCCCAAATACCTCTATCAAGAGATTCAATACAGATTTTCATTCTAACCTTCCAGAAAGAATAATTCACACCATAAAAAAGAGGAGGCCTATTTATGGAGGCTCCTTCTGAAAAATTCATCTTTCCCTCAGCCATTCTTAGACCGAATTCTTGAGTAACTTACAAGAACCAGCTCTGGTACCAATTGAAAGAATTAATGGTTGAGTTCAAGAGGGAGGGGGGTGAATTGAACTTTAGAAAACTTTTTCGCAAAACTTACTTTCTCTTGGAAGAATGAATTATCTTTATTTAATTCTTGTGTAGGTAAGATTGATTTTAATCACAACAAGTATATAGACAAGAAATAAAGGAGATGAAAGAAGAAATTCAACACAACAATTTATACTGGTTCACTCTTCACCAGAGCTACATCCAGTTCTTGAAAAATCTGTCAAGTTCCACTAATACCAAGTGAAAAATTACAACCAGTAGATACTCACCAATCTACCCCAAGAACTATCTTACAAACCCACAAGATAGACTCTTGAAAACCTCCCAGTAACCAAATCCAGTTACTGTAACACGTGCAGATCCAAAATCCAATCTGCACAACCACACTTTACACAAGAGTATGAAAAGAAAAAACCTGGACTGAAGCTTTATCAATACAATTGTCCCGAAGCAATTCTAACTCATCACTTTCTCTCTTTGATTAACACCAATCTTGATCAAAGCACCTTATGATATGAAAAGATTATAAATGCTCAAAGAAAGTCACGGATATGATTGCTCAAAGATTGCTTTCAAATGTTTTCTCAAATTGTATATATCAAAAGATAGATCAAATTTGTATTTATAGAGTAAAAGAGAGAACCAGAACGTTTGATCTGGTAAAAACTGGTTCAGAGAAGCAAATGATCGATCAGAACATCATTATGATCGATTAGAACAAGTTATGATTGATCAGAATCAAATTATGATCGATTAGAATGCATTTCAATCGATTAAAACGACGATTCAATCGATTGATTTCATTTAAAACTTCATTCAATCGATTGATTCGTGTTTTCAATGGATTGAAATAGCTTAATGAAGAATGACAACTCTCTGTTTCAATCGATTTAAAAAACCTTTCAACAGATTGAAATTCTGTAGACTCTTAGTCAAAAAAATAGTCTCTCTGTTTTAACAGATTGAAAAGTATTTCAACAGATTGAAGTTTTGAAAAAACACTTAGACTGAAAAAATGGTCTCTCTGTTTCAACAGATTAAAAAATATTTCAACAGATTGAAAATGCAAACCCTTTAATACATGAAAAATCATTAAGACATTTTAACCTGTTGATTCTGCGATTCAACCAATTGAAATTTCAAATCTATAAGAATATTCCTTATGTTAAGTGATTTTAACAGATTGAAATTTCTTTTCAACAGATTGAAAAACTTAGTTTGTTCTTTTAATGCTTAAATGTTAGTTTTTCATGCAGAAAAATGATTTCAATGAGATGCATCATTTTAAAGCGCTTATCACAAGATTTATTAGCCTATCAAGAGATTAAGTTTCTAAACTTCTAACTTATCCCTGTAGACCCCTAATTTTGCCCGGCCTCTCAAAATAAAAGCTAGAGGAGCTTCGCCCAAAGATGGAGTTCATCCGGCTTTCCAAAACGAGAAGGACCTCCCACAACAAAAGACGGAGTTCACTCATTCACACAATAAAGGCCAAAAGAGACTTCCTACACAAAGACAAAGCTCGCCCCGACATCTTAATGAAGGCCAAGAAGACTTCCTATATGAAGATAAAGCTTCAACAGACACACATCGGCATCAATCTATGTCCGAAAAAGGAAAGGAAAGCTTCCCGGGGTCCCAAAACGCGAAGACTGGACAAAACAGGCCGAGACCACCATCCCAGGGTTGGGACGGTCGTCCCAACTGCAATTAAGCAGTTGGGACGCGCGTCCCGAATGTGGGACGGCCGTCCCAAACCCTGGGGGTCTCGACCTTCGTTAAATTGCATTTGGGACGGCCGTCCCAACCCGGACCGGCCGTCCCGGATTGCCACAACGTGAAAACGCGTTTGGGACGGCCGTCCCAACCCGGACGGCCGTCCCAAAGTGCTAGGCAGCGAAAAATGCTATAAATAGGAGCCTCATTTGTCTCATTTCACACACCTCGGACACTAGAGCATTTCCTGGACTTGTCTTCTTCTCTCCCTCTCTCGAATGATCTTTCCGATTGCCTTTAATAGGTAACAATCGCTTAAGGAATTTGTATTCCGACATTCGATTCTTCTAGAAATTTTAGTCGAGTCGAGTCCGTAATCGAGAGGAGAGTTGTCTGTAGAGCGAAGGACTGCCGAAACACGTCCTCTTTGTAAAAGACTTATAATATAAAGCTTGCTACGGAGGTTTTTTCTCAATTCTCTTCTTCTTTACTGCTTTATTTACTTCTGTATGCAATGTAGATAAATCATGTAGATAGCCATATTTATTAAATAAATAAAATAAGGGTAAATGCGTAATTTCTCATAATCTGGACTTAAATGAATTAATCCGTCATAGGGAACCCGAAAGGGGCGTTGTGGGGTGCTAATACCTTCCCCACACGTAACTAACTCCCTTACCCGACTCTGGTTATAATGGCCAAGTTGGTTTTTATTAAAATCAATGCCTTTTTCTCCTTTTCCAATGTTTATGGTCAAAACATTGGTGGCGACTCCAAAAGAACCCTTTTCAAAAACCTTGCTTCTATTAGAGGATAGTTCAGTGTTGAGCACCTCGGAAGCAATGAACACAATTTTAACAAAAAATGCGAGTCTCAGTCATCTTTTCGCGACCGCTCGCAGAACGTTCGAGACGTCCCCCGGACGTCGGAACGGACGGCGGCGACAGATGGCGACTCCACTGGGGAAGCTAGAGAGTTGATCCCATTTAGTGACGGATAAATTCTAACTAAGTAAAGATTTGAAATTACGCCTTTACCTTTGTCTGTATTTTATTGTATGGCTTTAAATAACTGCTGTATGATTATTTCTGCAATTGTTTGAAATATAAATTGCACACAAAAACCCTTGCACACAACAGTCCCTCTATACCCGGGGGCAAGAGTGATTACCTATAGGGAGTGGGTGGCAGATACGATCGGTTAGTTGGCACACGGGGCTACTACCGTTGTCGGAAAACCACCAACTCAAGGTGATAACTCTCTTCTTTTGATCTAAGGATGTCGACACGGAGTTCCGTGCATGACCCGAGGATTGAGAGTTGAGAGGTCCCTATAATGGGGGCACCTTGGGGACCTTTGGCCTGGTGAGAACAGTTAGAACCACCTAAACCAAACACGTTTCTGCAGGAAAACCCTACCTCGTGATTAAATAAGCGTGGCTCTGCTCGGGGATGTACGAATTGTGTGTGCATTTGTTTGCTGCATTTGTATTGATGCATTAGCATAGGGTAATCATACAACAAACAAAAAATGAAAAACCCTAAAAATCACAAAAAGTGAAAAGATAAAAGGCCTTTATCTCGGACAGTCTTTAGTTAAGCTAGCCTGGTTTCAGGTTCTTTGTAAGCTAAGTAGCCACGTTGACCGACAGAAGAGATAAAGGGTCATAAAAAATATAAAAACAATTAAAGCAATAAAAATGTCTTTTACTTTAAAAAGATTCTTGGCAAAGTCGTATCATTCATACCACATCATCCAATAAGTGGTAAAACCAAGAGAGAAAATAAATGCACTAAGAAAAGTCTGCATAAACATCATTATAATAAATCTCTCATACATAAACACATTCATTCTAGGATACACCAATCATTTAAAAAACTATAATAAAATTGTTAAAATCATTTAGAAAGTGGCTGGTCTTCCGCTCGTCCTCACTCGTGCTCAGAAAGCCAAGAAGATGGAACATCTGGAAGAACAAAACCGAAAGCTCACTACTGAGCTTAATACACTAAAAGATCAAATGGCTCAAATGCTCGGAAATGATGCGCCAGCAGAATATCCATAAGGAGGGTCCTCGAGTGGACAAGCCTCTCACCAAGAAGAAGAAGAGGGACCCAATGATGAGCACAACCAATCTGATACAAGGGCGGTGCATATTCATGCTCCGAAGTATCAAAACAACATCCGATCGCCCTTGAAGAAAGATTGAGAGCCGTGGAAGGGCATAATTTTGATGTTAAAGAGGCGGCTGATATGTGCCTCGTCAAAGATATCCAATTCCCGAGCAAGTTTAAATCTCCAGACTTCCCAAAATACATGGGAATAACCTGCCCCAAAAGCCATCTTACGATGTACTGCCGTAAGATGGCTGCACATGCTGATAATGAGAAACTCCTGATCCACTGCTTTCAGGAGAGCTTAGCTAAATCAGCCCTAAACTGGTATATGCAGCTGGAAGGGAACCAAATCCAAACCTGGAGACATCTGGCAGATGCTTTCCTTCGTCGCTACAAATACAATATTGATCTGACCCCTGAAAGATCAGATCTACAACTGTTAAGCAAGAAAAACGACGAATCCTTCAAAGCATATGCCCAAAGATGGAGGGAATTGGCAGCACAAGTAGAACCTCCTTTGTCCGACAAAGAAACCACGTCCATGTTCATCAATTCTCTGACTGGTCCCTATTATGACAAAATGATAGGGAACACATCAACACTCTTTGCGGACGTAGTCATTATAGGAGAAAGAGTAGAACAAGGCCTCGAAGAGCGGAAGAATTACACAGCAGAACTCCTCCAACTCTTCTACTCAATTCATTAAAAGAGCTTCGGAAAAAGAAGGAGGGAACCGTAAATGCAATTAACTTAACCACTCCTTCTTCTTCCTCGCAGCAGACCAAGCCGCGCAGGCAAGAGAGGAAATTCACTTCCATACCTACCTCATACGGAAATCTGCTGCTAAAATTGCTGGATGCCAAACTCCTAGTGCGCGTCCCTCCCAAGAAAATGGAGCCACCATATCCAGAATGGTATAAGACAAACGAAAAATGCAATTATCATTCAGACGCTCCGGGACATTCTGTGGATAACTGTATGGCCTTAAAGCACAAGGTCCAAGATTTAATAGACGCAGGATGGATTACTTTTGACGCGTCAACTCCAAAGGTGGATGACCAGCCCTTATCAAAGCCCGAATGAAAGACGGGATAAGGAAGACCAGCTATATAGGGCTCATCATTTTTATCATCTCTAAAAATGTAATAAAAAAATATATGAAAATATATCGAAAAACTTCCGATGTATTTCTCGTGATCCCTGCCCATGATCACGAGATTTTTGGTTAATAAGGGCTTTGTAAATATTTTGTTTCTATCAATACAATGAGGCATTTTTCATAATGTTCATATTCTCTTTCATTCTTTTCTCTCTCATACATCTAATAAAGGAATCTAAAACAAAGCATAACCCATACAGTCATGTCTATAACTGAAAACTCCCTGGAAGATCTGAAAGCTGAAGACGAATGGATTGAGTCAGACAGTGAGGAGGGGACCATCTCCCCGGACATGCAGAGACTGTTGGAAAAAGAATTTCAATCAATACAGCCCCATCAAGAGAAAACTGAGGCTATCAATTTGGGACAGGAAGATAATGTAAAAGAAGTAAATATCGGTACCCAAATTGATGATGATGTCAAAGAAAGGTTAATACAACTATTAAGAGAATATATGGATGTGTTTGCTTGGTCCTACCATGATATGCCCGGAATCGATAAAAGTATAGTGGAGCATCGATTACCGTTAAAAGAAGGATTTCGACCTGTTAAGCAGAAACTCAGAAGAGTAAAACCAGAATGGTCCTTAAAAATTAAGGAAGAAGTAGAAAAACAGTTGGACGCCAATTTTCTAATTGTATCAAAATACCCTGAATGGTTGGCCAACATTGTGCCAGTCATAAAGAAAAATGGAAAAATCAGAGTATGCGTAGATTACGTGGATTTAAACCGTGCAAGCCCAAAAGATGATTTTCCCTTACCACATATTGATATGCCTGGTAGATCACACCGCTACAAATACTCTCTATTCTTTTATGGATGGATATGCGAGGTATAACCAGATTAAATTGGCTGTCGAAGATAGAGAAAAACTTCCTTCATTACGCCGTGGGGTACATTCTCGCTATAGAGTGATGCCTTTTGGACTCAAGAACGCAGGGGCTACTTACCAAAGGGCTATGGTCACGCTATTTCATGATATGATTCACAAAGAAATCGAAGTATATGTGGATGATATGATCACCAAGTCCAAAAATGAAATAGATCACCTCCAATACTTAAAGAAGTTATTCAATCGACTTCGAAAATACCAGATTAAGCTCAACCCGGCTAAATGCACATTCGGAGTACGATCAGGAAAACTCCTTGGGTTTATTGTTAGTAAAAGAGGAATTGAGGTGGACCCCGATAAAACAAAGGCAATCATAGAAATGCCCCCACCAAGGACGAAAAAAGAAATCGGAGGGTTCTTGGGCCGAATAAACTACATCGCACGGTTCATTGCGCAATTAACGGACAAATGCACGCCTATCTTCAAGTTATTGCGTAAAAACCAACCGAAAGTTTGGAACGACGAATGTCAACAAGCTTTCGAAAAAATCAAAATGTGCCTAACCAATCCCCCGGTACTGGTACCACCTGTGGAAGGAAAGCCCCTGATTCTTTACCTTTCAGTACTCGACGAATCCATGGGATGTGTGCTCGGTCAACAAGATGATACGGGTAAAAAAGAACAAGCCATATATTACCTCAGTAAAAAATTTCTAAACTATGAGACCCGTTATACACCACTCGAAAAACATGTTGTGCATTGGTGTGGGCAACTCAACGTCTTCGACAATATATGGCCGGACATACAACTTGGTTGATTTCCAAAATGGACCCAATCAAATATCTCGTTTGAAAAACCCGTTTTGACCGGAAGGATAGCCAGATGGCAGGTACTCTTATCGAATTTGATATCGTTCATGTCACTCAAAAAGCTATCAAAGGAAGTCCTTTAGCGAGACTATCTCGGCACATGGACCAATAGACGAATATCAATCCCTACAAGATGATTTTCCAGATGAGTACATAATGCACATCCAACATGAAGAACTTGAGAATAATGAGTGGATCATGTTCTTCGATGGAGCTTCAAATTTACTAGGACACGGGATCGGAGCTATTTTAATATCTCCCGAAAAGAAGTATATCCCAGTAACAGCCAGATTAAACTTTGATTGCACAAACAATATGGCAGAATACGAAGCCTGTGCTCTAGGTATTCAAGCAGCTCTGGATCATGGGGTGACTAAACTCAAAGTATTTGGTGACTCTTCCCTTGTTATTTACCAACTCAAGGGTGAATGGGAAACTAGAAATTCCAAGTTAATCCCTTATCTGGAACACATTCGTAACATGACTTCAAAAATGGAAAACATCGGCTTCGAGTATGTCCCTCGGAAGACAACCAAATTGCGGATGCACCGGCAACATTATCATCCATGTTCGCATTAGAGCAAGAACATGAGATGCCCATCATCCAAGTCAAAAGGTACAATAAAAAAGCCTTTTGTATGATGATAGACAGTGAAAAAGATGAAACCCCTTGGTATCATGACATAAGGCGATACTTGACGAAGGGTGAATACCCCGAGGGAATCAGTGACAATGATAAAAGGATTATTCGGAAGAGGGCCATAGGGTTTATATTGATAGGAGAAACCCTTTATAAAAAGAACTTTGACTCTACTTTGCTAAGATGCGTCAATCTCAAAGAATCCCAGAAACTGATTAGGGAAATACATGAAGGAGCCTTCGGGACGCACGCTCCGGGGCATATCATGGCTAGGAAAATCCTCAGGGCGGGATATTTTTGGTCCACAATGGAAAAGGACTCGTCATCGATATGCCGAGAAAATGTCACAAGTGTCAAATACATACGGACAACGTGCATGTTCCACCGGTACCTCTCAATGTTATGGCCATCCCATGGCCATTTGCCATGTGGGGCATGGATGTTATTGGTCCCATTGAACATAAGGCATCCAATGGTCATCGATCTATTCTGGTGGCTATTGACTACTTCACTAAATGGGTAGAAGCTGCATCCTACGCGCATGTGACTAAAAAGGTAGTGGTCACCTTTGTTCAAAAGAATATCATATGTCGATATGGTATCCCGCATCGTCTCATTACCGATAACGGGTCCAATTTGAATAATAAGATGATGGAAGAACTATGTCAAGATTTCAAAATTCAACACCATAATTCTTCTCCTTATCGGCCCAAAATGAATGGCGCGGTCGAAGCAGCCAATAAAAACATCAAGAAGATTGTTCAAAAGATGGTTAAAACCTATAGAGATTGGCATGAAATGTTACCTTTTGCTCTTCATGGTTATCGAACATCTATACGGACTTCAACAGGGGCTACTCCATTTTCCCTGGTATATGGTGTGGAGGCCGTGTTACCAATAGAAGTCGAAATACCTTCCTTGCGAATCATAATGGAAGCAAAACTAACGAAGCCGAATGGGTTCAAAGTCGATACGATCAATTAAACCTTATCGATGAAAAGCGGCTAAATGCTATATGTCATGGACAAGCCTATCAAAAGAAGATCAAAAAGGCTTATGATAAAAAGGTCCACCCTCATACTTATCAAGAAGGGGATCTAGTTATAAAGAAATTGCTTCCAGCCCAGAAGGATAAAATTGGAAAATGGGCAGCAAATTACGAAGGACCCTTTGTGGTCAAAAGAGCTTTCTCAGGAGGGGCACTTATCCTCACCAATATGGATGGAGAGGAACTTCGACACCCAATCAACTCGGACGCGGTGAAGAAGTATTATGCTTGAAGACATTGCTCATGACCCGTCAGGAATGAAAATCCGCAAAGGACATTCCTGGGCAAAAGATAGGGTCCATATCCCTCGCTAGGATACGTCCTAGGCAAAAAGTAGAGGTAATAAAAAAAAAAAAAAAAGAAACTAAGAGCAATGGTTACTTTAGTCGAAAACCGAAAGGCGGCTAAAGTAACATTCTTCCGTAAGCAAGCGATCCGCATGGTCTTCACTCCGAGTTCAGGCATTTCAACCGAAGCAATTAGGAGAACCAGGGGGCGATATCATGGACATGACTGTTTAAGCCTATACAGTATAGCCAACCCTGACTACCCATTCTTCTAAATACCTTTTGTAATCCTTCTGTAAAAGAAATAAACTTTTGCTCATTTATCAATAAAAATTCCTTTTCATTTCCTTTCTCTTGACCAAATATTATGGAAATGCCTCTTTATTGATAAATCATAAATATGCGCAAAGACTTTTAATCAAAGATCAAGCATGCATCTAAAAAGAGGAAGCATAAAAATAATGATAGAATAAATGCCTGCTAGGATATTCTTAGGTAAAAACTAGGGTAGCCTGCTAGATCGGAAACCCCAAAAGAACAATCTAGGCAAAAGATAAGGCAAAAAACCCCTAAGATATTTTAGGCAAAAATTAAGGCAGCCCGCTAGGTCGAAAACCTGTAAAGGGCGGCCTAGGCAAAAGATAGGGCTAAAACTAAAAGATGAGTAAAAGATGAGCCCATCATTAAGGTCATAAAAAGAGGAGCCCATCGGCGTATTCATGAGAAGCCAACGGGAGAAGGCCAGTTACTTTCTAAATGTATCAAAATAAACATCAGATTGCATTTAGGACATTCACACACAAAGTAATTGCATAATACGACTTTGTCAAAATTAAGAAAAATAATTTCCTTCAAACAAAAATAAATAAACATGCATATAAGGAGGATAGCCTCCATGCTTGTGATTGAAAATAGGAGGCGCCAAAATCTAGCCTCTAAATAAAAATCAAAATCGCGAAAGGCGAAATCAAAAACCTCAACAAAATAAGGAGCTTCAAGGAAAATAGCTCCAACCACCAACCTTCTACACCAACAAGAGGAGGTACCTCAATAGGAAAAAGCCAATAGAAAAGCTCGATAAATCCCCAAGTGGATCCTTGCCTACTCCAAAGGCAACACAAAAATTATTTCATGACTCAGCATCATCACTTGAGTCATCAAACATAAATCATTTAAAGCCGCAATGAACATCCTTCCATCCAAGAAAAAGGAAGTCATCAATGTAGAAAAGCCAACGGAAAGGCTTAATTATCCCCAAATGGATCCTTGCCTACTCCAGAGGCAAAACAAAAGGATTACCTCACGACTCAGCTTCGTCGCCACATGAGTCATCAAGCACACTCATGCAAGAGTCTCCGCTTCATCCCCCAATGGAGAACAAGGACTACATAAGATTCCATCAAAGAAAAATGGAGTCGAAATCCCCCACATCACTGGGGGGCAACAAAAAGAAAAAAATCTTTCCACGACGGAGGCCACTACAGAAAGGCCACATGAAAATCCCCAAAAAGAACGCGTCAAGAAAGTTCTACAAAAAGACAAAAAGAGGAAAATAAAATTTTTCCATCTTCCCGTTCAAATAAAAGCTTCGCAAAGCCAGGAGCCAAGACTCCATCATCAAAGTCGGATCCCCAGGGAGCCAACAAATTCCCCAGGGCCACTAAAAAGGAAAGAGAAGAAAAGAAAACCTCTTCATCCCCAGCAGATAATAAAAGGTTTGCGTGTACAAAAGGAAAAAGGCACACGCATTTAAAATCAAAAATCCAAAATCACGAAAAAACATAATCTCGAGAAAAAAGCAAAAAAAACATTCCCAACGGAATAAGAGCTTAAGCAATAACCAGCTCAAACAACAGCAGCCAAATAAGGAGTCAAAAAAAAAAAAAAAAAACTCCATTTCCCCATAGACGGACAATTCAAGATAGATCTCCGGGATGAAATTAATTCCCCCAATAGATCGCAAAACAAGAAAATTTTTCCCCAGTAAGCCTATCAGCAAGGGCAAATTACAAAATTCATATCCTCAGGGAGTTAACCTTTCGGAACACCCAATATGAATATCCCCAGCGAAGTGAAAAATCTTCACTCCCAAGAATGCCTATGCTTACTCGGAGACAAGCAGAAAGCCAATATCCCCAAGAAATGGGAAATCAACCTATAAGAGGTAATACAAGCACAAAAGCTTTCAAAAGCATCCACCTACTCAGAGGTATTATCAAAAACAAATATCCTCAAGTAGAACATCGACCTATTCGAGAGGCAATCCAAAACCTAAGTCTTCACTATTGAAGCATATGCCTAAATCAAGAGGCACAACCAAATAGAAATCACATCCCCAGGTGGGCTCTTGCCTAAACAAAAGGCACAATCAACAAAAAGCTCAAATCCCCAAAGGATTTCCGCCTGATCAAGAGGCGCAACCAAACAAGAATCTCCCCAAGTGGATTTCCACCTAATCAAGAGGCACAACTAATAGAAATCAAAATCCCCAAAGGATTCCTGCCTAAACAAAGAGCAACCAACAAAGAATCCCCAGCAAAGCCGGATGGCTAAACAGAAAAGCCAGAAACAAAGAATCCCCGGCAAAAGCCGGACGGCTAAAAGAAAAGCCAAAATACAGAAATCCCCGGTCAAGACCAGATGGCTAAAAGAAAAAGCCAAAACAATAAAATCCCCATGGCGAAACAGAAAAGCCAAAATCAAAGAATCCCCGGCAAAAGCCGGACGGCTAAAACAAGAAAAGCCAAAATACAGAAATCCCCGGTCAAGACCGGATGGCTAAAAGAAAAAGCCAAAACAATAAAATCCCCATGGCGAAACAGAAAAGCCAAAATCAAAGAATCCCCGGCAAAAGCCGGACGGCTAAAACAAGAAAAGCCAAAATACAGAAATCCCTGGTAAAACCAGATGACTAAAAAAGAAAAGTCAAAAAGAAAAATCAATTACTCCCCAGGGGCGCATGAACAAGAACAATAAGTCGCCAACAATTTCCAAAAACAGATGATCATAGGATCGACTACAAAAAAAGTTCATCCTATAAGCCTTGTGAAAAAGGCTTATCATTCACACCGGGTGGGGGTGTATACTCACCTAAGCCTTGCAAAAAAGGCTTATCATTCACACCGGGTGGGGGTGTGTACTCACCTAAACCTTGCAAAAAAGGTTTATCATTCACACCGGGTGGGGGTGTGTACTCACCTAAACCTTGCAAAAAAGGTTTATCATTCACACCAGGTGGGGGTGTGTACTCACCTAAGCCTTGCAAAAAAGGCTTATCATTCACACCGGGTGGGGGTGTGTACTCACCTAAACCTTGCAAAAAAGGTTTATCATTCACACCGGGTGGGGGTGTGTACTCACCTAAGCCTTGCGAAAAAGGTTTATCATTCACACCGGGTGGGGGTGTGTACTCACCTAAGCCTTGTGAAAAAGGCTTATCATTCACACCGGGTGGGGGTGTGTACTCACCTACGCTTTGCGAAAAAGGCTTATCATTCACACCGGGTGGGGGTGTGTACTCACCTAAGCCTTGCAAAAAAGGCTTATCATTCACACCGGGTGGGGGTGTATACTCACCTAAGCCTTGCAGAACGAGGCTTATCATTCATACCGGATGAGGGTAAGTACTCATCAAAATTTAGCAGAATGCATTAGGTGGAGTAAAAATACTCACCTAAGCATTTCAAAAATGGGTTGCTAAGACTGTACTTCTATTAAGAGGATAGTTCAGTGTTGAGCGCCTCGGGAGTAAGTACCCACAAAAGTTTAGCAAAATGCTAACTCATACCAGGTGAGGGTAGGTACTCACCAAAACCTTGCAGAACAAGGTTCATACCTAGTGGGGGTAGATACTCACAAAAGTCTAGTAAAATACGGACTTATACCGGGTGAGGGTAAGTACTCACCAAAGTCTTAGAAAAGAAGGCTCAAACCGAGATAGGGGTTAGTACCTATCAAAATATTTATCATCCGGAGGATCGACAAGGAACAACGATCCGAAGGACAGTACGGCAAGAGGGTTAACTCCTTCCCCTACCAACTAATTTTGGTGGCATGTTAAAAACCAACGAATTAGTTAGGCAGGTGAAGGGGGGGCAGCTGTAGACCCCTAATTTTGCCCGGCCTCTCAAAATAAAAGCTAGAGGAGCTTCGCCCAAAGATGGAGTTCATCCGGCTTTCCAAAACGAGAAGGACCTCCCACAACAAAAGACGGAGTTCACTCATTCACACAATAAAGGCCAAAAGAGACTTCCTACACAAAGACAAAGCTCGCCCGGCATCTTAATGAAGGCCAAGAAGACTTCCTATATGAAGATAAAGCTTCAACGGACACACATCGGCATCAATCTATGTCCGAAAAAGGAAAGGAAAGCTTCCGGGGTCCCAAAACGCGAAGACTCGGACAAAACAGGCCGAGACCACCATCCCGGGGTTGGGACGGCCGTCCCAACTGCAATTAGCGGTTGGGACGCGCGTCCCGAATGTGGGACGGCCGTCCCAAACCCCGGGGTCTCGGCCTTCGTTAAATTGCATTTGGGACGGCCGTCCCAACCCAGGCATCGGCCGTCCCAGATTGCCACAACGTGAAAAACGCGTTTGGGATGGCTGTCCCAACCCAGACGGCCGTCCCAAAGTGCCAGGCAGCGAAAAATGCTATAAATAGGAGCCTCATTTGTCTCATTTCACACACCTCGACACACCGAGCATTTCCTGGACTTGTCTTCTTCTCTCCCTCTCTCGAATGATCTTTCCGATTGCCTTTAATAGGTAACAATCAGTTAAGGAATTTGTATTCCGGCATTCGATTCTTCTAGAAATTTTAGTCGAGTCGAGTCTGTAATCGAGAGGAGAGTTGCTGTAGAGCGAAGGACTGCCGAAACGCGTCCTCTTTGTAAAAGACTTATAATATAAAGCTTGCTACGGAGGTTTTTTCTCAATTCTCTTCTTCTTTACTGCTTTATTTACTTCTGTATGCAATGTAGATAAATCATGTAGATAGCCATATTTATTAAATAAATAAAATAAGGGTAAATGCGTAATTTCTCATAATCTGGACTTAAATGAATTAATCCGTCATAGGGAACCCGAAAGGGGCGTTGTGGGGTGCTAATACCTTCCCCACACGTAACTAACTCTCTTACCCGACTCTGGTTATAATGGCCAAGTTGGTTTTTATTAAAATCAATGCCTTTTTCTCCTTTTCCAATGTTTATGGTCAAAACATTGGTGGCGACTCCAAAAGAACCCTTTTCAAAAACCTTGCTTCTATTAGAGGATAGTTCAGTGTTGAGCACCTCGGAAGCAATGAACACAATTTTAACAAAAAATGCGAGTCTCAGTCATCTTTTCGCGACCGCTCGCAGAACGTTCGAGACGTCCCCCGGACGTCGGAACGGACGGCGGCGACAATCCCTCTTCACACCCACAAACTAAACTATATCAACTCAAATATGTCTTTATCAAATCCACCAAGTGCTTCACATTTTTCCAGACAGTGGGAGTAATCTCTATTTCCACTCCTTTAACTTGAGTTTTGAGTGTAGAACCTTCAAATGACAGATTAGTAAAGAAAACTTTGATAAGGTCAGGATAGATTCTACCATTGAGCTCAAGGAACTTCTGAAGTTTCTGGTGTTGCAGCAGCTTTCGAACACCTCTGAACCCTTCAGCATCCAACCACGAGAATTTCAGAACCTTGGGAATATTAATCTGTTTTCTGCTCATTTCGTGAATGAATAATTCCATCTTTTCTTGGTTCCCATTGAACCAGGTTTCAATGCGCCCTCCTCTTGATGTTTCTTGCACAGCAGCTGAGGATTCTCCTTTGCTGAACTTCCTCCTCCCATATTTGGTGCGCTTGAACATGTTGTTTTGAGAGATGAACCGAAAAACAGAGAAGAGAGAATATTTTTTTCAAGGAGAGAGTACAAGATTTTTGAATCACTATCGCATGCTAAAAGGAATGAGAGAAACCGGACCCTTCATCTACTTTGAATAGTCAATTTTGTCTTTTTGTGAATTACTGCAGTTCTGCTCCATGTGTCAGAGATGGTAAAGGCAGAGAGAGAGTTGTTACTGTGATACTCGATTACCTTCACATCTAATTTCCAATCACAGTCTTTCAGCTTTTATTGGGTAACTATTACATTTAAGAGAGTAGCTGAAGTTGTTTCCAGTTGCAAAGGCACACATCTCAATCTGCAGTAAGTGATTAGAGGCAACACATACACTACTAACCCTAGAAAAAATTAACCAATTGATTTTCCATAAAATCAATTGATTTTCAATTAATGATATAGATGTAGATCATCAAAAGTAAAATAAATCGATTGAATCGAAGATTTAATTGATTGATTCAGAAAAGAAAAACATGCAGAGCTACAGAGTTATTGAAATAAATCGAATAAAAACTTATTTAATCGATTAAACTGGCAATACATCATGAACAGAGATTGAGAATCAGGAAATCAACAGATTATTTCGCAATTTCAATCGATTAAAACACATAATTTCAAAATTTTCATACAATTTAATCGATTGAACATATTATCAACCTGTTAAAAATCAAAAAATCATAATAAAAAATCAATTATTCAATACTAGATAGATCCAAAATTCCTAATTCAGTTCTAAGCATATTAAGTCTATCTCTAGGAAGTGGTTTTGTGAACAAGTCAGCTAATTGTTTCTCAGTATCAATGAATAAAATTTCACAATCACCCCTAGAAACATGTTCTCTAATAAAGTGATGTCTGATTTCAATATGCTTAGTTCTAGAGTGTTGAATAGGATTTTTAGTTAGATTAATTGCACTAGTATTATCACAAACCAGAGGTACCATGTTGAGAAATACTCCATAATCTTTCGATTGTTGTTTAAGGTAGATACTCTGAGAACAACAACTCCCAGCTGCAATGTATTCAACTTCTGCAGTTGAAAGAGCTACACATGCTTGTTTTTTGCTGTGCCATGATATGAGACTGCTTCCCAGTAAATGACATGTACCAGAGGTACTTTTCCTATCCAATCTACATCCTGCAAAGTCAGAATCAGAAAATCTAACAAGTTTAAGAGAGGCACCTTCAGGATACCATAGTCCAACATTAATGGTTCCTTTAAGGTACTTGAGAATCCTTTTAGCAACGGTGAGGTGAGATTCCTTTATATTTGCCTCGAAATCTAGCACAAAGGCAAACACTGAACATAATG
The DNA here is from genome assembly GCA_963425845.1 of Sphenostylis stenocarpa. Classification (NCBI taxonomy): domain Eukaryota; kingdom Viridiplantae; phylum Streptophyta; class Magnoliopsida; order Fabales; family Fabaceae; genus Sphenostylis; species Sphenostylis stenocarpa. The sequence continues at coordinate 4,180,863 of OY731408.1, forward strand.
TCAGGCCTACTAGCAGTCAGATATAGAAGAGATCCAATCAAACCTCTATATTTAGTTTGATCAACAAATTTCCCTTTTTCATCTAAATCTAGACAACAGTTAGTAGACATGGGTGTGGAGGATTCTTTGCAATTATGCATATCAAATTTCTTCAACAACTCATTACAATATTTAGATTGATTTAGGAAAATACCATTCCTTAATTGCTTAACCTGGAGACCAAGGAAGAAATTCAACTCTCCCATCGTAGACATTTCAAATTCACTTTGCATTTTCTTAACAAACTTATTACACAAGGCTTTATTAGTAGAACCAAAAATGATATCATCAACATAAACCTGCACCAGAATAATGTCAGATCCAGATTTCTTAATGAATAAGGTTTTTTCAACTTCACCTCGTTTGTATCCTTGATCAATTAAGAAATTACTTAGCCTCTCATACCATTGTCTAAGAGCATGCTTTAATCCATAAAGAGCCTTTTTCAGCTTGTAGACATGGTCAGGATGTTTATGGTTTTCAAAACCAGGAGGCTGAGAAACATAGACTTCTTCATTGATGAGTCCATTTAGAAAGGCACTCTTGACATCCATCTGAAGTAATCTGAAACCACTAGTACAAGCATAAGCTAATAACACTCTAACAACTTCAAGTCTAGCTACAGGTGCAAAGGTTTCATCGAAATCAATTCCTTCCTGTTGATTATATCCTTTGGCTACCAATTTAGCTTTATTTCTAGTAATAATGTCGTGTTCATCTAATTTGTTTTTTAATACCCACTTAGTACCAATTACATTGATATCTTTGGATTTAGGAACTAATTCCCACACATTATTTCTTTCAAACTGATTAAGCTCATCATGCATGGCACTAACCCAATATTCATCATTTAATGCATCCTTAACAGTTTTACGTTCAATTTGTGAAATGAATGCCATATAATTGCAGAATTGATTAAGAGAATGTCTAGTGGATACTCCCTTATTGATTTGCCTAATGACATTGTCTAGAGAAAGATCTCTTGGGACAATCCATTCTTTAGGAAGCTCGTCCAAGATATCTTCTTCCTGTTCTTCAACAATTCTTTCTGGTGGATCAGCTTTTGTAGGATCAATTGATTGATCACCTTCTTCGACAATATACTGATCTGAACCACTAGGATGTTTTAACTGAGAAGAATTATCAGTTAATTCGTCATCATCTGCAGTACCTATTGTTTTACTCTGCAACACTTGAGGAGACTCATTAAAAACAACATGTATTGATTCTTCAATAGATTTTAGTCTTAAATTATAGACTCTATATGCATGACTGTTAGAAGAATAGCCAAGAAAGATCCCTTTATCAGATTTTTCATCAAACTTGCCAATATTTTCTTTCCCATTGTTTAAAACAAAACATGTACATCCAAAAACCCTGAAATAGTTTATGTTGGGTTTTCTTCCTTTGTAAAGTTCATATGGGGTTTTCTTAAGAATGAGTCTAATCAAAACTCTATTCAAAACATGACAAGCTGTGTTTACAGCATTTGCCCAAAAGTATTTAGGTAAGGCATTTTCACAAAGCATTGTTCTAGCTAGTTCCACAATGGATATGTTCTTTCTTTCCACAACACCATTCCGTTGAGGAGTTCTTGGAGCAGAAAAGTTGTGCTTTATGCCATACTTTTCACAGAATAATTCAAACTTTTCATTTACAAATTCTCCACCATTGTCACTTTGAATAGAAGTAATGAAATAACCTTTCTCATTATGTAAAACCTTGGCAAGCTTTTTAAAAGATTTGAAAGAATCAGATTTGGATTTTAGAAAAATAGTCCAAGTAAATCTGGAAAAATCATCAACAATTACCATGATATAGAGATTACCACCTAGGCTTTTATTTCTTGAAGGACCAACCAAATCCATGTGAAGTAGTTCCAAACGTCTACAAGTAGAGACAATGTTTTTGTTTGAAAAGGATTTTCTAGTTTGTTTACCTTTTAAACAAGCTTCACAAATTTTGTCTTTCAGAATTTGAAGCTTAGGTAGTCCAGAAACTAAATCTTTAGTAATCAGTTTGTCAAGATGATTAAGATGAATATGTGCAAACCTTCTATGCCATAACCACGATTCTTCTTCTTTAGTAAGAAGACAACTTTGAGATGAGATAGAAATGCTTGATATCTAGCATGTAAATGTTATTTAATCTCTTACAAACCAACATTACCGTGTCAGATTTTGGCTCACAGATTAGTCAAATTTCTAGTTTGAAGATAACCTTGTGACCAAGATCACATAACTGACTTATACTGATTAAGTTCTGCTTGAGACCTTCAACAAGAAGAACATTGTGAATGGTCACGGTTCCACCATCTCCTATATCTCCAGAACCTAAGATTCTTCCCTTGTTGTTATCTCCATATGTCATGTGACCTCCATTCTTCAATCTTAGTTTCTGGAATTTGGAAATATCACCTGTCATATGCCTTGAGCATCTGCTGTCCAAGTACCAAAGTGATTCTTGCTGCTGTTCCTGAAAAATCAAGCATCAAGTATTTGGTACCCTTAAATACTTTGGGTCCTTAGTGGTCAAATTTTCTGTTTAACATATCTTGGAACCCATCTCATTTTACCCTGTGGCACAAAGTGTTTTCTAATATGACAGAATTTTACAGTATGCCCTTTTTTCATACAATAATGACAAGATGAGAAAGGAGATGCAGTTGATTTTCTAAAAGAAAAGAAGTTAAAATACCTTTTAGTTTTAACCCCAAACTTAGGTTTGTACCCAATTCCAGTATGATCAAAAACACAGTTTTGAGACCCAAGAAGTGTATCTAAATTTTCTTTACCTTGAGTAAACTTAGATAAGGTTTTAATCAAATACTAAACCTTATTCTACAGAGAGATACACTTTTCACAATTGTTGTTAGCAGCAGCATTATCAGAAGATGAATTATTGTAGATTATTTCAAGATGTTCCATATCTGTTCTGCTTTCTAATAGTTCTTCTTTCAGAACTTTAACCCTATTCTCTAACCGAGTTATTTAGTCTTTTTAACCGATTATTTGTATAGGATAAATTCCTAGCTTCATCATGCATTTCATTGAAAGCAAGTTAGTAATGTGTTGTAATTCATTTCATTTTCTGTGGGGGTTGAACTTACATGGGATGAAGAGGATTCATGACCAACCATTAAGCATAGATTCACTTCTTCACCTTCGGATACGTAACTAGAGGATGAATCATTGTCTTGCCAAGCTATGTAGGCCTTTTTCCCTTTGTACTTCATCTCTTTCTTGTTTTGATTCTTGGATTTTTCTCGACATTCACTTCTTATGTGTCCCCGCTTACCACAAGAATAACAAGTATAAGTATTTTGAATAGAATAAGTTCTTTTATCAGTGTACCTTTTAACCTCGGCGAGTTATGTTCTTCTTCCTAAGAAATTTCCCAAACTTCTTAACCAACAGATTCATATTCTCAGATTCATCTTCTTCGTAATCACTACTTTCTTCAATCGTCTTGAGAACAATGTTTCTGCTTTTCTTCTCTCGCATTTTCTTGTTCTTTAAACCGATTGATCTCCAACTCGTGTTCCCTTAGCTTACCAAACAATGATGCAGTAGTCATCTCGGTTAAGTCTCTTGATTCCGATATAGCCTGTCACCTTTGGTTGCCAAGTTCTCGTCCAAACATTTTAGGATTTTGATGTTTAACTCTTCCTTGTCAAATGTCTTGCCTAATCCAATTAGATGATTGACTATATGCGTGAATCTTTTTCGCACATCCGCAATGGTTTCACCTTGCTTCATTTTGAACAATTTATAGTCTCTAATTAATTCATGCTTTCTTGCCCTTTTCACATCGGAGGTACCCTCATGAGTGACCTCTAGAATCTCCCACATTTCTTTGGCAGAGGCACATTGAGAAACCCCGAAAAACTCATCAAGATTTAAGGCGAGAGGTAATAATGTTCTTATCAGGATAATCGTATTGAACTTTCCTATTTTCTCGCATCGAGTTAATTCAACCTAGTCTTTTTCAACAATTTTACCATCCACTGCATGAGTTGGTTTGAAAGGCCCATTAACAATTGTATCCCAAATACCCCTATCAAGAGATTCAATAAAGATTTTCATTCTAACCTTCCAGAAAGAATAATTCACACCAGCAAATAGAGGAGGCCTATTGATGGAGGCTCCTTCAGAAAAATTCATCTTTCCCTCAGCCATTTAAACCTTTCTTGGACCGAATTCTTGAGTAACTTACATGAACCAGCTCTGATACCAATTGTAAGAATTAATGGTTGAGTTCAAGAGGGGGGGTGAATTGAACTTTAGAAATCTTTTTCGAAAAACACTCTTTCTTTTGGAAGAATGATTAATCTTTATCCAATCTTTTATTAGGCGGATTTGGTTTTAAACAAAGCAAGAATATAAACAAGAAATGAGAAGAGATGAAAGCAGAAATTCAACACAAGAGTTTATACTGGTTCACTCTTTCCAAGAGCTACATCCAGTTCTTGACAAATATGCCAAGTTCCACTAATTCCAAGTGAAAATACAAACCAGTAGATATACACCAATCTACCCCAAGAACTATCTTACAACACCACAAGATAGACTCTTGAATTAACCACCCAATAACCAAACCCAGTTACTGTAACCAGTGCAGATTCAAACCCAATCGACACAATTAGACTTTGTACAAGTATATGAAAAGAATAAACCTGGACTGCAACTTTTACAATATAGAAGTCCAGAAGCAATTTTCCTAACTCAGAACTTCCTCTCTTGATGATCTTTCAACAATCTTGATCTAAACGCCTTATGATATGAAAAGTTTATGAATGCTCAGAGAAAGGCACTAATATGAGAGCTCTAAGATTGCTTTCAAACGTTTTCCAAAATTTGCGTGTTCAAAAGGGAAATCAAAACTGTATTTATAGAGTAAAAGAGAGAGACTGATAGATTCAATCAATTTAATCAATCGATTGATTTCATTTAAAACTCATTCAATCGGTTAATTCGAGTTTTCAATGGATTGAAACAGTTACAAGAAAAATGGTAGCTCTCTATTGTTAGAAAAGTAGTTTTAGATCAAGAGGGGGGGTGAATTGATCTTTGAAAGTTTTTCGCAAATAACAGATTATCTAATTCGAAAATTAAGTTTACAGATCTGTTCTTGAATCTCAAAGCAATCAATCAAAATAATGCAGCAACAGAATTTAAAGGAGAGAAAGGTTAAGAAAGATATCACCGGTATTTTATACTGGTTCACCCAATACCAGGGCTACGTCCAGTCTCCAGCCAAATTCCAGCTGGGTTCCACTCGATTAAATGTTTTACAGATTCAACAATCTTACACCTAATCTATCACAAGAACCAAATTCTAGTTCCTGCACTCAAACTCTCACCCAGAACCAAATTCCAGTTCTTGATAACCTCTACAACCAAATTCCAGCTACAGAGAAACCAGTGCCCAAATTCCAGGCACCAACACCTAACCTTTCACCAAGAACCAAATTCCAGTTCTTGACAACCTCTACAACCAAATTCCAACTGCAGAGAAACCAGTACCCAAATTCCAGGCACCACACAGTACAAAAGAATGAAAAAGAATTGAAAAAGAAGAAACTAGAAAGCTCAAACCAGTTTATACTATTCTGCAGTGAGTTTCATCTTCAAAGAAATGCAAGTTGCCTCAAGAAAGATTTTCAAAGAAATACTCAAAAACTGACGCGAATCTTTCTTGAAAAAGAGTGCTTAAGTTTGCTTGAATGATTGCTTAAGGATGTGTAAAAACTGATGTTTAAAAAGTTCCAAGCAACTCTGATTTTATAGAATATTTTCAAAACTACTGCATTAATTAATCTGTTAAAATATCCATTTAATCTGTTAAAAGAGTCGTTTCAATCTGTTAAAAGTCCTTTTAATCCATTAATACGTTCTTGATTCTTTAACAGATTTGTTTTAACTGATACGACAACGTTTATATCAGTTAAAACACTTTACAGAAAATCTTCTAAGTATATTTAATCGATTGTTTCACGATTCAATCGATTTAAATACTGTAAAACTTTCTTGTAAAACTTTTCAAGTTATTTTAACTGATACAAATAGGTTTTAATCGATTATAACTCTATACATAATTTTTCCAAGTTGTTTTAATCGGTTAAAACGTGTTTCAATCGATTGAAAGAGTTCTGATCGGTCATAACTCAATTCTGATCGATCATAACTGATTCTGATCAGTCATAATTGCATTCTGATCTATCATCCTGAACATTTAAGTGATTTTAATCGATTGAAACATGTTTTAATCGATTGAAAAAATTCTGATCGCTCATAATTCAAATCTGATCGATCACATCTGATTCTGATCGGTCATATTTGTATTATGATCGATCATAATGAGTTATAAATGGTTTTAATCGATTAAAATCAAGTTGTATCGATTAAAATATTGTAAAAACACTTCTTTGAACATTCTAAATGATTTTAATTGGTTCTTTCAAAACTATATCAGTTAAAAACATGTTTGAGAAAGCTTTTGTCAAAATACTTTGTTTTTAATTGTTTAAAATGATTTTAGAGGCATTTTGCAAAATCATTTAAGTGAAGAAACCTCATGCAGCATAAAAGATAAAATTATTTTACCTAAGCATTCTGTAGACACACTAATCCTTCTACTCTTTTATCTAAGTGACTTGTTGACCGCTGCAAAGTTGACTTTTGACTTTATCTTTGACTTCATCAAATCAATGAGATCTTTGCCAAATTATTTCAATAAGATCTTCATTACTTTCAGTCTCCCCCTATTTGATGAAGACAAACACCATTTTGAAAAAAAAAAACTCTGCAAGAAAAGTCACTTGAAAATTCAGATTAGTGAGAAATTAAAAAATGTATTAATGTCCTATTTCTCCCCCTAAAACCTATTTCTCCTCTCTAAAATGTTTCTCCCCTTAAATTAAGAGTTGTTTAAATTGATCCTAAGCAACTATTTCTCCCCCTTTTGACTTCATCAAAAATAGGGAACATAAGAGAAATAATGAAATGCAAAGGTATATAACAGTTTGGGTTTTTTTGAAAATAAAAGGAAATCAATACTTTACTCATGTAAAGATCAATCAAAGTTGATTCAAACCTATCTTCATTAACACGTTTGTAATGAATACAATTAACACGTGTAAAGATAAGGGAATCACGCTTTAGTAGCATGTTACAAGAACAACCATTAACTAAAGCCTTTAATTTTTCTTTCCAGAATAAGAATAGATTAAAAACAGGACAGAATCGATTAAAATGTTCTTGTTAATGATTTTAATTGATTGAAATAAAATTTTGATCGATTAAAACCTTTAAGAATTTCAAAGATATGAAACATTAGTGCATTTAATCGATTAATTCAACTTTTAATCGATTAAAACAGTAAAGAAAAATGTTGTATAAATTCTTTTAATCGATTTAAAAGATTTTTTATTGATTAAAACACCCAATTTTGAAAACTATGAAATGTTTGAAACGAATTTATCATCATTAATCTAGTAGATGCTTTGTAAAACTAATCATCTAGAAGGGTGTTTAACAACAATATCAACTACATTGATTAAATTTTCACTAATAGATCCATCAAAATCACAATAAGATCTTATTTAGCTAATTATACTGATGTAAGCTAATTTTTAAAGATTTTAATCAATTGATACTGAAGTTATAATCGATTGTTTTGTTATGAAAAATGTTCCCTTTAATCAATTTAATCGATTAATTCGATCTTGTATCATCGAAGCTCTCGGGGATCTATATTGAATTCTATCAATGCTAGTTTGAATTAAATTAAACCTACATTATATTAATTCAAAGCTAAAGATAATGTGCCTGGTATATAACTAGTAATATTACAGACCCAGAAAAATAAGCATAAATAATAAGCAGTAAAGAAAGATGAGAAGGGACCCTTTTTATCCATACTTCCCTGATTATTTGTGTCAGATATCAAAATTCATGACTCAGTCATTTGATCCCTACCAACTTTAAAAGGCCATAGGCTTCACTTTTTTGCTAGAACCAATTTTGCTTTATCAACCATTAAGACACCAACAATTGTCTCTCCCGTATCGACAATAGACACGAAACTTTTCCCGTAAAGTAATCTTTTGCATGGCATTTACTTGTTACTATTGTCCGTATTACATCCACGGTTGACCTTACAATGGAATTATCATCTACTACACATTAGAGGCAAAACCATGTACTCGACTGACGTACTTTCAGTATCAAATCCCACACGAATGCACGATACCATAAATCGCATGAATCATAGGTTAATGATGTACCGAGATCAGACTCTCCTTTAATAGTAGCCAACCCATTTCAAACCTTGCAGTCATCACCATTCAAGTAAATAACTGCATTCTTAATGTAGTATGAAGGAAATGATAGCGTGTTATTCCTCCCTTCAAATGGATCAGTCATCATTATCTCTGAGGAATGAATTTTCTTCAACTTTGTTGTTTCCAGTGGTATCATATACTCGGAACACATGCATACAAAACAGAACTAGTGATGACAGAGAATCCAGTAACTCCCCGGTCAATAACCATATCCATACATATTTCATACATCACTATTATCATGGGCATCAAAAAGCATCGTATTCGTCACGAAATTTGCCTTCATTGAGGGAAGACAGTTATGTTGGTTCCACAATAACATCTGAAACTTCTTTAGAATCACTGAAAAGATCCTCTTGTTGGTTTGTTGTTAAGGATGCCAGATCATTTATCCCTGTACTTCCAACAAAACACACATACCATGTGCCAATTTTAGCTTTCCATTCAATTCTTCAATTGCTGACACAGATTGGTTTCTTTAGTGTCACCTCGTGACTTTGATTATTAAAACGAATTATCAAAGTTGCACAATTCCAATGAATTTCACCAAGAGTCTTGAACCTATGCATGCCCAAAATTATTCCAAATATATTGCTAGGTAATATCAAGAAATCTAATGTAGACGTGTGTTCATTGAATCTCCAAGTTATCTGTTCACACTTTCTAGTAATCAACAACTTATTATCAGAAGCAACCATCACTAAAAAATCCTTGATAAACTATGTTTTCAGTCCCACCAACTTGACCCATTTGTCACTAGTGTCCATAAGAAAAGGGACAGTCTACTTCTTGATAATTCCTTTGATTTGCAACGTATTACCGTGCAGCATTCCATGTAAAGTATTACGAGAAATGTAGACATCTACAGCTTGAATCATGTCTATGTTGTTGTCAAAATAAAAAACTTTTCCATTCATGGATAACAGTAATAACTTTCCCACATTATGCCACTAGTCTAGTTTCCAATTCAAAGATTTGTTCAACCTTCACTAATCATGAAAATTTGTGCCATTGAAAGGAAATTGGATATGGGCACGTTCCATAACAGACTACTCGAATTTAGACATGTTCGAAACTCATTCGTCATTATTCATGACTGAAAGAAAATAAATTCTCTAATGTATACTACAGTGAAACCAGGGATTTCTTTGTTGCTTCTGATCATGTTTGCAGCAGAGAATTGAGAGGAGATTTTGAAAATATGAAAATAGAAGAAAGATGATAAGTTGAGAAATGATAAGTTCAGAACCTGGTTTGATGAAGAAACAGATTTCAAATTTTTGAAATTCAAAGAGATAATACTGCAATGTTTCAGCTTTAACTGCAATTGTCCCCTTTACCAAAGACAGAGGCAAATTTCTGGACGTTGGGCACATCAACTATTTTGTTCTTTGAAAGATTTTTGACTTGGTGAAAGAATATTTAAAAGCATTATGCAGATTTTGATTACCATAAGAAAACTTGGGATTTTGAATTTGATTTGCTTACCAATCTTTAATTGGATGCTATAAAACTAATTTTCAGAAACAAATCAATCGATTAACCAACTAATTAACTGTTAATTTGATCTTTTAATATTAAGTTTGAAACTGCTACAGTGAAATAATCGATTATTTTATAAAGGAATCGATTGTTTCTTGTACAGGATGAAATTAATAAAATGATAACAGAATTTAAATCGATTAAAACGAAAAGGAATTGATTAAATTTTACATCTTAGTATTTTTAGTTGATATAAATTCTTTTTAATCGATTAAAACAGCTAAACTCAAATCCTGAGAACATTTCAATCGATTAATTCGACATTTCAATCGATTAAAATGGTACGGACAGATTTTCGGATATCCTCCGTAAGTTATTTTAATCGATTAATATTGTTTTATATCAATTAAAACAATCAGCTTTATGAAAAAAAAACCTCGATTCGCTACTTTGAACTCCAAGGGATTCCCGGATTTTGTTCCTGCAAAACAAATTTAGCATGTTTCTGGTACCCTTTATAGTTACTGGGTCCAACTAGGTTATTTGAAATGACTTTACCTTTGGAATTCATTTCATTATTCCTTTAGGAATGGCATATTTCTTAATTCTACAATATTTAACAGAATGCCCTTTTTTCATATAGTAAAAACATTTGACAAACGGAGACGAAACAAATTTACTATATGCAAAATAATTTTTAAATGGTCTGGTTTTCTTTCCAATAGACGGTGTAAAACCTATGCCACCACGGTCAATAACTAATTTCTGAGAATTAAGTATTGTATCAAGACTAGTCTTTCCTTGTGCTAATTTAGCTGCAGTTTTTACTAAGTATGATACTTGTTTTTGTAACTCAGGACAATTTTTGCAATCTTTAATATTACACATGCATTTAGAATTATTATCTAATTCCAGATTTTCATTCTTGGTTTCTTCATCAACTATTTTCTTTTCAAGAATAGTGATCTTGTTTTCTAATAACCTATTCATGCTTTTTAATCTTTTGTTTTCAGTTTCTAATTTTTTTGCTACTGCATGTATTTCATAAAAAGCATCTTGTAATGAACTATAATTCATAGAGTCGAACTTACACTCGGTTATTGGTGAATCCGAGTTGACCATTAAGCATTTCTCTGTTGTTTCTTCATAGGTCATTTCAAGAATCTTCCACATTTGTGCAGCAGTCTGACAATGTGCTATCCTGAAAAAATTGTTTCTGTTAACTGCCGATAAGATGATATTTTTGGCAATACAATCATCTTGAATTAATTTCTTTTCACAGTCATTTAGGCTACATCAATCTTTATTAAAAATATCAGTTTCTTGTTCAATGATATTCCAAACATTTATACTAATAGATTCAATAAAGATCTTCATCCTAATTTTCCAAAAAGGATAATCTGTTCCACAAAACAGTGGAGGTCTATCAATACACGCACCCTGAGAAAATTTGTTTCCAGCCATGGATCGAAGAACTTGAATAACTTTCAAGCACCTCGCTCTGATGCCAATGTTAGAAAAGTAGTTTTAGATCAAGAGGGGGGGTGAATTGATCTTTGAAAGTTTTTTGCAAATAACAGATTATCTAATTCGAAAATTAAGTTTACAGATCTGTTCTTGAATCTCAAAGCAATCAATCAAAATAATGCAGCAATATAATTTAAAGGAGAGAAAGGTTAAGAAAGATATCACCGGTATTTTATACTGGTTCACCCAATACCAGGGCTACGTCCAGTCTCCGACCAAATTCCACTGGGTTCCACTAGATTAAATGTTTTACAGATTCAACAATCTTACACCTAATCTATCACAAGAACCAAATTCCAGCTTCTGCACTCAACCTCTCACCAAGAACCAAATTCCAGTTCTTGATAACCTCTACAACCAAATTCCAGCTGCAGAGAAACCAGTGCCCAAATTCCAAGCACCAACACCTAACCTTTCACCAAGAACCAAATTCCAGTTCTTGACAACCTCTACAACCAAATTCCAGCTGCAGAGAAACAAGTGCCCAAATTCCAGGCACCACACAGTACAAAAGAATGAAAAAGAATTGAAAAAAGAAGAAACTAGAAAGCTTAAACCAGTTTATGCTATTCTGCAGTGAGTTTCTTCTTCAAAGAAATGCAAGTTGCCTCAAGAAAGATTTTCAAAGAAATACTCAAAAACTAACGTGAATCTTTCTTGAAAAAGAGTGCTTAAGTTTGCTTGAATGATTGCTTAAGGATGTGTAAAAATTGATGTTTAAAAAGTTCCAAGCAACTCTAATTTTATAGAATATTTTCAAAACTGCTGCATTAATTAATCTGTTAAAATATCCGTTTAATCTGTTAAAAGACCCGTTTCAATCTGTTAAAAGTCCTTTTAATCCATTAATACGTTCTTGATTCTTTAACAGATTTGTTTTAACTGATACGACAACGTTTATATCAGTTAAAACACTTTACAGAAAATCTTCTAAGTTTATTTAATCGATTGTTTCGCGATTCAATCGATTTAAATACTACTAAACTTTCTTGTAAAACTTTTCAAGTTATTTTAACTGATACAAATAGGTTTTAATTGATTAAAACTCTGTACATAATTTTTCCAAGTTGTTTTAATCGGTTAAAACGTGTTTTAATCGATTGAAAGAGTTCTGATCGGTCATAACTCAATTCTGATCGATCATAACTGATTCTGATCGGTCATAATTGCATTCTGATCGATCATCCTGAACCTTTAAGTGATTTTAATCGATTGAAACGTGTTTTAATCGATTGAAAAAATTCTGATCGGTCATAATTTAAATCTGATCGATCACATTTGATTCTGATCGATCATATTTGTATTCTTATCGATCATAATGAGTTATAAATGGTTTTAATCGATTAAAATCAAGTTGTATCGATTAAAATATTGTAAAAACACTTCTTTGAACATTCTAAATGATTTTAATTGGTTCTTTCAAAACTATATCAGTTAAAAACATGTTTGAGAAAGCTTTTGTCAAAATACTTTGTTTTTAATTGTTTAAAATGATTTTAGAGGCATTTTGCAAAATCATTTAAGTGAAGAAACCTCATGCAGCAGAAAAGATAAAATGATTTTACCTAAGCATTCTGTAGACACACTAATCCTTCTACTCTTTTATCTAAGTGACTTGTTGACCGTTGCAAAGTTGACTTTTGACTTTATCTTTGACTTCATCAAATCAATGAGATCTTTGCCAAATTATTTCAATAAGATCTTCATTACTTTCATCTATTTCAACAGATTAAAATATATTTCAACATATTGAAATCCTATGATATCTTAGAATGAAAAAATGATCTCTCGGTTTCAACAGATTAAAACTTATTTCAACAGATTGAAATCCTGTGATATCTTAGAATGAAAAAAAATGATCTCTCTGTTTCAACAGATTAAAACATATTTCAACAGATTCAAATTCTGAGATACTTCAAAGTGAAAAATGACATCTCTCTGTTTCAACAGATTGAACTTGATTTCAACAGATTAAAATTGCGAAACCTTTAATATGGAAAAACCATGAAGAACATTTTAACCTATTGATTCCGCGATTTAATCAATTAAAATTTTGACTATATATGTACATTTCTCATTTTAAGTGATTTAAACATATTGAAACTTCTTTTTAACATATTGAAAAACTCAGTTTGTTCTTTTAATGCTTAAAGATTGGTTTTTCATGCAGTAAAATAAGTTCTATGAAATGCATCATTTATAGGCGCTTATCACAAGATCTACTGAAACTATCAAGAGATTAAATTCTAAGCCTATAACCTATCTACCTACACACCCACAAAATAAACTCTATAAACTCTATATGTCTTCATCAAATCCAACAAGTGCTTCACCTTTGACTTCAACAGAATAGCCTTTGACTTCCTTTGACTTCCTTTGACTTCAACAAAATAGTCTTTGACTTCATTTGACTTCATCAAATCAACAAGATCTTCGTTTTATCAAATGATTCAATAAGATCTTCATCACTTTCAGTCTCCCCCTATTTGATGAAGACAAACACCTCTTTGAATAATATCTCTTTGAATGATTCTGCAGAAGAAGTCACTTGAATATATAGATTAGTGAGTATTCAAAAATTAATCATTTCTCCCCCTAAAATAGTGAGTATATCATCATTTCTCCCCCTTTGACTTCATCAAATATAGGGAAGAGAGGAGTAAAACAAACAATATGAATGGCATGTAACAAAATTTACTTTTAAAAACAGAAGAAAAAAAAATCATGAAACCATCGAGATGTATTACTCATTTAAAGATCAATTAAAGTTGATTCAAACTTATCTTCATTAACACGTTTGTAATGAATATAATAGACACGTATAAAGATAAGGGAACCATGCTTTAGTAGCATGTTACAAGAACAACCATTAACTAAAGCCTTTAATTTTCTTTCCAGAATAATAATCGATTAAAAACAGGACATAATCGATTAAATTGTTCTTGTTACTGATATTAATTGATACAAATAATGTTTTAATCAATGAAAACAATAATGAAAGATGAAGTTTAAAAAACTTGAGTTCATTTAATCAATTAAATCGACATTTAATCGATTAAAATAGTATAAAAAAAGTTTTGTAAAGTAATTTTAATCGATTAAAGCTCGTTTATATCAATTAAAATAATCAGCTTTGGAAACTAAGTGAGTTTTGATGCTTCTAGGATTCCTAATTTATTTTGAATTTTAATAAAAATGGTTATTGTAAGATGTTTAGTGACAAAGTCAACTAATTTGGTTAAGTTTTAACCAAAAGATAATAAAATCAGAGTAAAGCATCTTATCAAGTGAATTTAGTTTATGTAAATCAATTTTAGTTGATACAGATGCATGATTTATGATTTTTAATCGGTTAATTTGTGAATTAATTGATTAAAACGGTACAAATTTTCTATGTAAATGTTTCTGTAAATGAATTTAATCGATTAAATCGATTTTGTATCAGTTAAAACTATCAGATTTATGTTATTGATTTCAATCTAGGGTCTCTACTTTAAAGCTAAACAACTGATATCATAAAAAAGATAGTTGATCGAAGATCTGTCAATATTACAGACCATGATAGAGAATAAAAGTGACGGAAAATAAGGAAAGCATGAAAAAAAATATAAAAAGATAGAAAGAACCCTTCTTGATGATACTCAATCATCCCAATTTCCCTGGTTTAGCTGCATATCCTCCAATTTGGTATAAATGTCAGCAATTTGATTTCCCAGGTTGGATAATTGTGTGTTGGTCTGTTGGAAGTGCTGGTAGGTCATTTGCATGTGTTTTCTTTGATTTTCTTGTAGTGAGGCCATTTGAGAGAGCATGGATCTTTCAAACTGGGAAAAGGAGTTCCACGGTCAGGTTGCTCCATGTATGGTATGATCTCCATGTTTTCATAGGAAGTTTGACCACCAATGGATTCAGGAACCTCAACAGCAGGCAGAGAAGAAGGAATTTGACCTTGATCAACTTCTTCTTCATCTTCTTCCTCATCTTCAAACATCCCAACATCAATCTTAGAAATCCACTCTCCATCAATTTTGATAAATCCCATCTTTTGCAAAGTGGAATCATCAATATTATTGGAGGCCTTTGGAGTTTCCACATAGTCTCCTGCAAGATCTACTTCAAAGTATCTAAAAAATTGATTAACCAGCATAACATATGGCAGTTTATAATCAGCCAATCTTTTTGCTTTTATCATGTGATCCTTGATAACAAAAATCCAATTTACAAGAATATTATTTTCAATGCAATACATAAGAGCTACATCACCCTCATTAAGTAAAGCATGATTACTCCCTCTTGGAGTAAGCATCCATGCAATGATGAAGGCAAAAATTCTTGGTTCAAGCTCCATTTTCCCAGTGTTAAGAGTTCTGACAGAATCATTTTGATTTTTGAGACAACTGCGGAAAAATTGAATTTTGTTAAAATCAGGTAACTCTGCAATGTTATCTCTGGATACCTTTACACCAACATCATGAAGACCAGCCACTTCTTCCCACACCTCAGGAGTGATCACCAAATTTATACCTTTGACTTGAGACCTTAGAGTGGAGCCGCTGACTGTAAGGTTGGCATAGAATACCCTTACTAGATCAGGTTGAATGTTGCAGTGTGCTCCAGAAAAGTCTTCAACTTTTGTCTTTTCAATTTTCTTCTCAATGAGGTAAAGCCTTCTTCATCCAACCAAACAAACTTGATATATTTAGGAATCACCAGTTGCTTTTGGCTGAAGTTGGAAATGAAGTTGTTCATTTTGTCAATGTCTCCATTGAACCATGCTTCAACATGTCCTCCAGCTTGGCTAGCAGCAGAGGAAGATTCCCCCTTATGTTTCTTTCATGATTTTGATCTTTTAAGCATCTTGTAACAGAGATTTGAGAATAAATTTGATAGATACAGTATATGAGAACGAGAAAAGAGAAATGAGAAGAAGAGGAGAAACTGAAAATGCAGAACCTGATTTTTCATTGATGAATAAGAGTTCGAATTCCAAATTTGTAAATTGAAATCCAATTTTGATAGAACCTGCAAAGTTACAGCTTTAATTGCATATGTCTCCTTGACTAAAGGCAAAGGCGTAGGTTTCTGGACAGTGGGTACATCAGCTATTTTGTTCCTTAGATAAGTATTGACTTGGTCAAAATGATACAGTAAATGCACTTGCAGAATTTGATAAACAATAAATCTTGGAAATTAGACCTTGATTAGCTGAGAATTTTTCAATTGACTATAATTAAAATGATTTTCAAGAACGAATTAATCGATTAATCAAAAAATTAACTAATTA
The DNA here is from genome assembly GCA_963425845.1 of Sphenostylis stenocarpa. Taxonomy (NCBI): domain Eukaryota; kingdom Viridiplantae; phylum Streptophyta; class Magnoliopsida; order Fabales; family Fabaceae; genus Sphenostylis; species Sphenostylis stenocarpa. The sequence continues at coordinate 4,197,539 of OY731408.1, forward strand.
ATTTGATCTTGAATATTAGGTTTTAAAAAGAAACAATGAAATAATCGATTAAAAACATAAAAGAATCGATTATTTTTGTAAAAAACATTTAATAAAATGTAAGCAGAATTTTAATCGATTAAAACGAAAAGTAATCAATTAAATTTGACCATTTAATGATTTTAACTGATGTAAATCATTTTTAATCGATTAAAACTATACCATAAGCTTTTCTAGTATTCTCTGCAAGTGGAATTAATCGATTAAAACAATTTTATATCAATTAAAATACTCAGTTCATGAATCCAAAATCAATATTTGCTTATTAGGTACCAAAGAACTTCCAGATTTTGTTCCTGCAAAACATATTTAACATATATCTGGAACACTTTTTATAATCATTGGGTCCAATCAAGTTATTTGAAATGAATTCTTGGGGATCCACTTCATTCTACCTCTTGGTATAACATACTTCTTGATTCTACAAAATTGAACAGAATGACCTCTTTTCATACAATAAAAGCATTTAATAACAGATGATGAGTATGATTTCCTATTTACAACTGTTTTTCTGATTTTCTTGCTAGATGTAAATCCAATGCCAGATTTGTCAAAAATAAGTTTTTGTGACCCAAGAAGAACATCAAGATTAGCTTGACCTTGTGTAAATTTAGAAATAGTTTGTAACAAAAAATCAATCTTCTTTTGTAAATCTGGACAATTATTGCATGGTTTATTACATAAACTATCAGATTTATCATGGATTAATTTTAAGAAATCAAGATCAGTTTCATCTTCAAGAATTTTCTTTTCAAGAGAATCAACTCTATTTTCTAGCCAATTGTTCATGCCTTTTAGCCTATCATTTTCTTTTCGAAGTTTCTTGGTTTCTTCATGCATTTCATTAAATGCTTCTTGTAATGAATTATAATTAACAAAATTAGAAGAAGAGTTAAAACTTACACTACTGGTTTGATAGTTCTGGTTAGCCATTAAACACAAATTAACTTCTTCATCATCAGAATTTTCTGTTGATGAGGTATCATTATCATCCCATGCTATATATGCTATTCTTTTGATCTTTTCTTCTTTCTTATCATTGTATTTATTCTTTTCTGGACACTCCATTCTTACATGACCCTGCTTACCACAACCATAACATTTATAGTTAAAGGAATAAGATTTCTTTTCATACCTTTTGTGTTTTTCTTTATCTTGAATCTTTCTCATTAGAAACTTATTAAACTTTTTGACTAGTAGAGCAAGATTTTCACTTTCTTCCTCTGATTCTTGATCTTTTTCTTCAGCTTTGAGTGCTATGCTTCTACCTTTCTTTTTAGAGATTTCTTGCTCATTGAATATGTTAATTTCCATCTCATGTTCTCTGAGTTTGCCAAATAAGGAAGCTATTGTCATGATGGATAAGTCTTTTGACTCTAAAATTGTTGTGACCTTAGGTTGCCGTGGCCTATCAAGGCATTTCAAAACTTTTATATTTAATTCCTCTTTATCAAAAGTTTTACCTAAGCCCATTAGATGATTGATGATATGAGTGAAGTGCTTCTGCACATCTGTAATACTTTCTCCGGTTTGCATTTTAAACAACTCATATTCTCTTATGAGAGTATGCTTTCTAGCTCTCCTTACATCAGCTGTGCCCTCATGAGTGACCTCGAGAACTTCCCACATTTCCTTGGAAGATTTGCATTGAGAAACCCTGAAAAACTAATCCATGTTTAGTGCAGAAGTAATTATGTTTTTAGTAGTACAATCACTTTGAACTTTTATTTTCTCTTCATTATTTAAACTAGACAATTCTTTTTCTGTAATTAATGGACCATTAACAATTACATCCCAAACATTCCTATCAATGGATTCAATAAAGATCTTCATCCTAATCTTCCAAAATGGATAATCTGTACTACAAAATAGTGGGGGTCTATTAATAGAAGCTCCATCAGAAAAAGGTAATTTATTTTCAACCATGAAAGATTTGGACCGAAAGTGTTGAGTATTTTTCAAGACCTTTGCTCTTGATACCAATTGTTAGAAAAGGAGGCTGAGATCAAGAGGGGGGGGTGAATTGATCTTTGAAAGATTATCAAGACCTTTGCTCTTGATACCAAGTGTTTTCAAGACCTTTCACAGATTATCTATTTCAAAGATTAAGAGTTCTGCCCAATTCTTGAATTAAGCAAAACAAACAATCAAAATAAAGGCAGCAGCAGAATTAAAGAGAGTAAGGTTTAGAAAAATACAACCAAGATTTATACTGGTTCACCCAATCCCAGGGCTACGTCCAGTTCTCAGCCCAATTCTAGATGAGTTCCACTAGATTGAATGTTTTACAGATTACAGATTCCAATCACACACTCAATCTACCACAAGAACCAAATTCTAGTCCTTGCACCTAAACCTTCACCAAGAATCAACTTCCAGTTCTTGAACCACTCTACAGCCAAATTCCAGCCACAGAAACCAGTGCCCACACTTCCAGACACCCACAATACAGTAATGAAATGTAAAGAAACAAAGGGAAGAAACTAGAACACTCAAACCTGGATTATGCAGCTCTGCAGAATGAGTTTCTTCACAAAAGAAATGTAGAAAATTGCCTCAAGAAAGAACTTTGAAAAACTTCACAAAACTTGCAGGATTCTTTCTTGAAAGTAGGTCTTATGATTGCTTGATTGATTGCTCAAAGGTATATTTTAAAAGACTCAAGTAATCCTGTTTATATATAGAATTGTTCTAATTGTTGGTTGAATTAATCTGTTAAAACAATCTTTTAATCTCTTAAAAGTCTTGAATTAATTTGTTAAAACTTCTTTTAATCTGTTAAAATGTTCTTGATCATTTTCCAGATTTGTTTTAACTGATGCGACATCGTTTCAATCGATTAAAACACATTGTAAAAAATCCCTTAAGTTGTTTTAATCGATTAATTCTCCTTTTAATCAATTAAAATTCTACCAAATATTTTCATAAAACTTTCTAAGTGATTTTAACTAATAACAGTCTATTTTAATCGATTAAAACACTTTGTAAAAAATCTCTTAGTTGTTTTAATTAATTAATTTGCATTTTAATCGATTAAATTTTGCCAAATATTTTCATAAAACTTTCTAAGTGATTTTAATTGATAACACATCGATTAAAATTCTGGTAGAACTTCTCTCAAAACCTTTCAAGTAGTTTTAATCGATTAATTCGAGATTACATTGATTAAAATACTGACAGAACATCTTACAAAATATTTCAATTTATTTTAATCGATTATTTCGAGTTTGTATCGATTAAAATATTGCCAGAACACTTTCCAAAACATTTTAAGTCATTTTAATCAATTATTTTGAATCTATATCGGTTAAAATACTGGCAGAAGGTTTTCAAAAACTCATTTAATAAAAACAATCGATTAATTTGAAGATATATCGATTAAAACAGTTCCAGTGAATGTTTTAAAAGGTTTTAATCGATTATTTCAAAAACCTATCAGTTAAAAACTTGTTATGTAAGTGTTAAGAACATTTTAACTGATAAGGCTCATATAATATCAGTTAAAACAATTACTTAAAAACCATTTAACTGATTACTTTGGTTTTTAACAGATTAAACACGTTTAAAGGCATTTTCAAAATCTTTTAAATGATGAAACCTCATGCAGCAGATAAATATGAATGATTATACCTATGTATAGATGCAGACTCACTAACCACTCTACCCTTTTAACCAAGTAACCTTTGACTTCAACAGAATAGCCTTTGACTTCATTTGACTTCATCAAATCAACAAGATCTTCGTTTTATCAAATGATTCAATAAGATCTTCATCACTTTCAACTTTTGTATGAAAAAGGTTTGTTAATTTGCAGAGAGCCTTAGAGAACCTTAAGTAGAGAGAATAGGGTATGGGAAATGGTGATTTTCGAAAACACAAGAATTGGGAATAGGGTTTTCGTAAATTGTTCCATATTTGAATTTCAAAACTCATAACAGACGTAAATAATCGATTATCTTGAGTGATAATCGATTATTCCATAACCATTTTCGCAGAGGAACAAAACTGGACTAGGATAATCGATTATCTGGCCCAATAATCGATTATTTGCTTGTGATAATCGATTATCCTGAGTGATAATCGATTATCACAGTGTATTTTTGATAAAAATGAGTTTTTAGAGCTTTTAAAGAATGGTCTATGTGCTAGCTATCTTAGACTCTAATATTACAGACTCAAAAACATAAAAACAAAGTTATTACATAAGATTACAAGTCTTCAAATCTCTAAGTCCTTTGTTCTTGAATCATCATCAAAATCTGCAAGCTTCATATCCTTGTATGGTTAACAATCTCCCCCTTTTTGATGATGATCAAAATTTCCTTTAAAGCCCTTTGTAATAACCTATTTTATCTGTCACAGCTATTAAAAACATTAAACATACCAGACAAAATTAAAATTATTAAACATAAGAGGCTTCAAATAATTTCTCCCCCTATTTTGATTATGATAAAAAATGAAGGCTCCCCCTCAATAAGTGCATAAGATAAAAAATAGCTCCCCCTTAATCAAAGCTAAAATAAAGTTTTTATTCCTTAAAGCAAATGAAGTACAAACAAGAAATATATTGAAGAGATTAAAACTCTTCACTTTCATCACTATTAAACTGGGCATCAAATTTGTCCTCTAAATTACATACTCTATCATCTACATCCGAAATACGTCGAATAATTTCTTGATGTTGTTCTTGAGAGATAGAGAAAAATTCCTGCATTTTTTTATTCATTGTCGCCGCCATCAAAAAGAGGCGGTCGGAGCGACGCGATGGTTTCGACCCTTTTGATTTTCGCGTTTTTTATGGTTGGTTACAACGCCTTTAGGTTGTCCGATAACCGGGCTAACCTAGGGGCAAGGTTTTCGAAAGAGCGTCCTTGGGTTGTCCGATAACCGGGCTAACCCAAGCACCAATTTTTGTAAGGTTCTGTGGAGTCGCCACCGATGTTTTTACCGGAAACATCGGAAAAGGAATTTTAAAAAGGCGTTGGCTTTCGAAAAACCAACTTTGGTCGTTAGAACCAGAGTTGGGTAAGGGAGTTGGTTACATGTAAAGGAAGTGTTAGTTCCTTTACGACGCCCCTTTCGGGTTCCCTATGACGAGCCAGCTTTTTTGTTAATAAATAAACCGAAAAAATATGCTTTTGCCCTTTTTATTTTGCGGAATTTAAAATTATGACTACATGGCCCTAGTCTATTGCATAATTTAAAATTAAAGCAGTAAAAGTAGAGGGAGAATTTAAACCTCCGAAGCAAGCTTTCTTTTCCTTTCTTTAAAAGAAATGGGTGCTTTTTGGCAGCCCTTCACTCTACACGACGCTGGAAACTTTTCTAGACGCCGAAAAACGCTCACAAAGGCACTCAGAAGCTCCGGAAATGCGTCGGAGGGATTCTAGAGAGAAAAGTTTTAGAGAGAAGGGGAGCAAAAGTTGTGTGGTGTGTGGAAATGAGGGGATGACGCCCCTATTTATAGGTTTTCGTGCCTGACAGGTCGAGACCGCCGTCTCGTTTGACAGGGTCGAGACCGCCGTCTCGCCAAACGAGACCATCGTCTCGCCCTGCCAAAATGGCGAGACCGCCGTCTCGCCCTTCGCAGATGGCGAGAACGCCCTCCTGGAAAGCGAGACCGCCGTCTCGCCATTTGCAGGTGGCGAGACCGCCGTCTCGTCAAACAAGACGGCGGTCTCGTCTCAAAAAGGCGAGAAAACTTTATTTTTTGGACAGAAAATCCCTCCCATCATAGTATGGGGCCTAATAGTCTCTCCTAGTGGCTTGTTAGGCTTCGTCCATCTTCGAATAGGAGGTCTTCTAATCTTTATTTGGAGGCCGGGAAAGATTTGGGGTCTATAGCTGCCCCCCCTTTACCTGACTAGTCGACTGTTGGCCTGTTGTGCCAGACAGGTTGACAGGAAGGTAAAGGAGTTGACCCTCTTGCCCGGTTGCCCTTCAGATGCTTCGTCTTTGTGGCGGCTGATCCTTTGGGGAAAATTGTGTATTCGTATACTTCCGGGATACTCCTTCTGACGGTAGCCGATCCCTTCGGTAAACACGTGGTAGAACCTCAGGATGCTCCTTCTGACGGTAGCCGATCCTTCGGTTGATGGGTATGAACCCCCCATCAGGCTGGTAGTTGCAGTCCGTTGTGTGGGACTGGATGGGTATGAACCCCCCATCAGGCTGGCACGGTCCGCTGTGTAGGATCGGATGGGTATGAACCCCCCATCAGGCTGGTACAGTCCGTTGTGCGGGACTGGATGGGTATGAACCCCCCATCAGGGTGGTAGTGGCGGCTTACTGTTCAGGTGGCCCATGCGCCGGCTGACTCCCTGGGGAGTGATTTCTGTTTTGGTAAATGTTTTTGGACCTTTCTGGTAAAATCTTCCGGTGTGCTGGGGATTCTTTGTTTTTTTGGATTTTCCTGATAGCCATCCATCTTGTTGTTTGTTGGGGATTCTTTGTTTTTGATCCTTTGGTGGTGGTCATCCGACTTTGCTGGTTGTCGGAGATTTTTATGAGTACCTCTTAGGTAGGTAGAAATCCTCTAGGGATTTGCTGATCTTGGTGACACCTTGAGTAGGCGGATATCCATTGAAAATTTGTTGATTTTGACGGTGCCTCTGAGCAGGCAGATACTCCATTGAGTTTCTAGTAATGCCTCTGAGTAGGCAGATGCTTCATCGGATGTGAAGACTTTTGGCTGCATTTGTTTTGCCTCTGACTAGGCTGATATTCCCTTATGGGGATGCTGGCTCTTGCTTGCCAGGTCTTGCCTATGACATTCTGAGGATGAATCTGAAGTTTTTCCTTTGCAGTAGGCTTACTGGGGATGATCTTTCTCTTTTTTGGTGATCCGTCGGGGAATTGATTGCCTTCCCGGGGATCTAATTTTGGTTTGCCCCTTGGAGTGAGTTGGTTCTGCAATGCTCTTATTTTATTGGGTAATGGGTATTTTGTTTACCTAAAAGTTAGGATTTTAATTTCACCTTTTTTCGCGATTCATCTCTTTTTTATCGCAATTTTGAAATCTTGCTTTTTTATAATGCGTGCGCCTTTTTACTTTTTAGTTTCTTTTATACACGCAGGCTTTTTCTTCTTTTTTGGGGGGGTCCACTAGTGATGAAGTTTTCTTTCTTTGGTGATTCATCAGGGAATTAATTGACTTCCTGGGGACCTGATTTTTTTCTAGGGATGGAGTCTTGCCTCCTTGATTGATGTTGATGCGAGCTAAACTTGTGAACTCCTATTCCACTAGGGGATGGGAATTTCTGATTCTTTTTTGTAGACTTTTAAGAGATCCACTTGAGGATTTTTATTTGGCCCTCTCTGTTACAACCCTTTTTTGTCATGTACTGGAGATGAAGGGTTTTCTTTTCTCTTCTTTCTTTTTGTTGAGCCCTTGACTTTTGACTGTTGATGATGATGGGCTCTTGAAGCCTTTATTGGGGAGTGTGGAGGAGACTTTGGGTGAGTGTGCTCGATGACTCATGTGATGGCGATGTTGAGCCATGGGGTAATTTTTTGTGTTGCCTTCGGAGTGGGCAGGGATCCTCTTGGGGATGACTAAACCTTTCTGTCGGCTTTTCTTTTATGATGTCTGATGATTGTGCTCTCCTTTATTGGGTAGAAAAATGATGACTGGAGCTTTGGCTTCTGAAAGCTTCTTATTTCTTCTGAGCTTATTTGATGATGACAACTCGCTCTTCTTTCTTGAGAAATGTTTGAAGACTTCTTATATGTGCCTTCTTTTTCTGGGTAGAAGGATGGTAGCTGAAGCTCTTGATTTCTGGAAGCTCTTATTTTGATGAGTCGCTTGATTGACGACTTGCTCTATTTTCTTGAGGGCATTCTTTGGAGAGTTGGTCTCGATGATCCTGTTTTCAATCACAATCATGGAGCTAGTCTCCTTATATGCATGAATGCTTTTCATTTTTTTGTTTTTTCATCTGAAGTAATTTTTATTTCTTTCATTTTTTGTCTTGACAAATTCGTTTTGTGCGACTACTTGTGTGTGGATGCCCTAAATGCAATCTATTCTTTTATTTGATGCATCTAGAGAAGTAACTGGCATTCTCCTGCTGGACTTTCATGATTATGATGAAGGACCCCTCTCTTTTATTCATTTTTTTAGTTTAGCCCTAACTTTTGCCTAGACCGCCCTTTTGGGGTTTTCGGTCTAGCGGGCTGCCTTACTTTTTGCCTAGGATATCTTAGCGGACTTTTTCCTTTTTTTATGAATGCCCTAACTTTTTCCTACACCGCCCTTTGCGGGTTTTCGATCTAGCAGGCTACCCTAACTTTTGCCTAAGAATCTCCTAGCAGGCATTATTCTTTTTATTGTCATTTTTTCTTTCTCTTCTTTTTTGAGAGATAGGAGCCTATCATATGCATGCAATGTTTGCGATATGCATCATATAATACTATTTCAATTAATTTTTCAAAAGGATTAACCAATGTGCTTTTGACTTTTGATGAACTTTTGACATGATGTGCTTTGTCAACATGATAGGCTGTACCGATTTTGTCGTCTCGATTTTTCCATGACGGGAGAATAATTGTGTTGATTGCAGAGTGACTTGCCATGTCAGTGCGCTCCTCCCTTTCCTTGGGGATGTCAATCCTCCTATTGATTACTATCTCCACATTTCCCTACTAATTACTAGAATGTTGTAGTAGTAAGGGTCAAGAGAAGAGAAAGAAGAGGATATTTAATTCAAAGGCTTGTGTTTTAGAATTGTTTTATTTTGACAAAAAATGGTTTTTGTAAGCATGGCTAGCCAAGGTTGGTTAGAGTGTTTAGGCTAGTTTAGGCAAACGTTTCATTTATGGAATGGCGTCTTATTGTATGGCGCTTGTTATGACTGATTGACTTCCCTAGTTCGCCCTTTGGGTTCTCAGTCTAGGATGTTGTGTTTTGTTTTGTCCTAACTTTTGTCTAGGTTTCTTTTTTTGTTGCTTTGGGAAACCTAGCAGACTTTATTTTGTAACCCTAGTTTTTGCCTAGGCTACCCTTTATGGTTGTTCGGGTTTCCTAGCGGGTTTACCCTAATTTTTGCATAGCCTTGGTGGGTTTCCTACCGGTACCTTTTTTTTTTTTTTTTTTTTTTTGCCTTTTTAGCTTCTATGGGCTTCCTTTGATTTTTGTTTTCTTTTTGCACAACATTGGCGAAACACGCCTTTATTTATGACGAGGTAAAACTTTATCTTGTGCTTCTAGTCAATCAGTGGTAATGGATTTGACTTTTATTTTGGTCAATGGCGCATTTTGATTACTTTGACGCGTTTTGAAAATGTTTGCTTAAACATGGTTATTATGGGGTTTAGATATGAATAGCGAGAAGAGAACCAGATAGTAAGAATGACATTCTTTGTAATTAATAGGGAAATATGTGCCCTACAATGCTCGGGGGTCGGGCTAGCCCCGAGGAGTAATCTCTAATAGTCATTGGATTTACAAACCCTAAGAATTAGAAGGATAACACCTAATGACTAAAGTCGCTTTTGACGGTTGAACCCCTTTATTCGGGAAAATCTGATTCGAGGTGCAGAGGGGAGACTTCCCTTTTCTCCGTGCAGCTTGATCCTTTGTAGGGTCATGCTTCAAGGGATTGTCTTTAAAATCTGGTGCTCCCTTATTCCTTGAGAGTTTCTAATGAGCCCTTGGTTTGAGTGACATCCATATTTCCTCATCATGTGGGTCACCTTCATATTGTTGGGGAAGTCCTTTCATATTGGACAGAGGTATTTCAAAGGTCCTCTTTAGCCACTTTCATTCAAAGTAGGACAGACGACTTGCTGATTCGAATGTCGTCTTTGTGACCAGCTTATTGCCTACAGTGAGTTTGTCTCTTTTGGTGGAGCGTTGAAAGAACTGCCTTAGCGTCGTGAATCCAAAGTCTACTCAGTTTCTTCTTTGGATTATGTTTTTCTTCAGTCTTTTTATTTTTCCTTTATTCTTGGGAGCATTGTCTTGTAGCTCCTCGGAGGAGTAGATTCTTCTACTTCTAATCCTGCCCCCCAATGCCGACTATGCTGGAGATATCCTTGTTAATGGGTGATGTTTTTGGTATCTCCATGGTATCTCGAGGCGTGAACAAAATGTAACGGCATCCTTGCCCCCTTTTTCCTTATTTACTCAGATGACCAACGGCTGAGGCTTATTATCCTTTTTAGGCGGATCAACCGTTGGAGATAACTTGACGACAAAAGGTTTGCTCTTCATCTTACTTCGATTCGTGGAAAGCACATCGACTAATCCTTTCTTTTTATTATCTTATTATTATTAAAGTGAGAATGAATGTAATTTATGAATGCAATTCATGAATGCAATAGACGGTTGAGATGATGAAAACAAACAATTTTATTTATTTCATCTAGACAGTGTACATTCCTCAATGTAATGTTTCGAAGTACATTTTTTTTTAAGTGGAGAAGCCTAAATGAACCCATATGCATGTTAGAATTTCTATTTAATTTCTTTTTGACTTCCCATGCAAATTCTCTATCCTCTTTTCATGGTATTGAGGAATGTTCACTTTCTTCAGCTGTCTATTGTTAGATGCATGTTATGAAGTTTGGTGGATGCATGTATGTAGGTGTTTGTTTTTTTCTAAACATTATCATGTTTTATTTCCTAACATGATGTATGATAGTGTTTTGCGATTTTGTGTGTGTGTTTTTTTTTATGCGGATGAGGACATGAAGAATACCAGCCGCTTTCTAGAATGCAAAAAGATTTTTATTGTTTAAAACAAATGATTTATGAGATGGATATTCCTTAGAATGAATGTATTTATGCATGCACCAGTACAAAAGGGCGGTAGATGTTCGAAGTGACATAACTTTTGACTGAGATGTCCGATTTGGACGCACAACATATCAAAACGAAGAGAAAGAGGTGAGGAATCAGATTGCAAATGCCCATAGGGGATTTGGACCAGTAATTTTCCCAAAAAACGCCTCTAAGACCCATTTTTTAGGGATTTATTAAAATGATGCGTATGCATACTTTCCTTATGCATTTATTTTCTCTCTTGTTTTTTCCACTTATGACATGATGCAATATGAATGATACAACTTTGTCAAAATTATTTTTATGAATGTTTTCATTTTGTTATTATTATTTTTTTTATTTTGGATTTATTTTTTAGCCTTTTATCTCTTCTGTCGGAACTGCGTGGCTACTTAGCTTACAAAGAACCCGAAACCAGGCTAGCTAAAAGGCGAGACTATCCGAGATAAAATGTGGCTTTATGTGAAAGAATATTTAACGTCCCTTATCTCTTCTGTCGGAACTGCGTGGCTACTTAGCTTACAAAGAACCTGAAACCAGGCTAGCTAAAAGGCAGACTGTCAGAGATAATGGCGTTTATTTGTGAAAGTATTTTTGTGATTTTTGGTTTGTTGTTTGGTTATGTTATGCAATCAAATGCAACAAACAAATGCAATTACAATTCACTCATCTGCGAATAGGCGAGAAGTCATTTTAATCACGAGGTAGGGTTTTCCTGCAGAAAAGTGCATTGGCGAGGGTTGGTTCTAACTGTTCTCACCAGGCTAAGGCCCCCAAGGTGCCCCCATTATAGGGTCCCCACTCTCCAGCCGTCCGACCATGCTTAGCACTAAGTCTATAGTCAGTCTTGTTGCCAAAAGAGGAAGGTTATCACCTTGAGTGGTGGTTTCCGATCACACTGGTGGGCTCAAGGCCCTCACTACAGCGAACCGTACCTGCCACCCACTCCCTATGGATTTCTCACTTGCCCCCGGGTATAGAGGGAACTGTAGTGTGCAAAGGTTTGTGTACAGTTTGTATTTCAAACAATTGCATAAGTATAAACAAGCAACAGTTATTAAAGCCAAACTGTAAAACATGTTATAATACAAGTTAACGGCAAAAGCGTTATTTTCTTGGTTTATTTATTTTTAAGCCGGCCCATCACTAAATGAGATCAACTCTCGAGGCTATCCCCAGTGGAGTCGTCATCTGTCGCCGCCGTCGAAAAGAGGCGGTCGGAGCGACGCGATGGTTTCGACCCTTTTGATTTTCGCGTTTTTTATGGGTGGTTACAACGCCTTTAGGTTGTCCGATAACCGGGCTAACCTAGGGGCGAGGTTTTCGAAAGAGTGTCCTTGGGTTGTCCGATAACCGGGCTAACCCAAGGACCAATTTTTGTAGGGTTCTGTGGAGTCGCCACCGATGTTTTTACCGGAAACATCGGAAAAGGTGTTTTAAAAAGGCGTTGGTTTTCGAAAAACCAACTTTGGTCGTTAGAACCAGAGTTGGGTAAGGGAGTTGGTTACGTGTAAAGGAAGTGTTAGTTCCTTTACGACGCCCCTTTCGGGTTCCCTATGACGAGCCAGCTTTTTTGTTAATAAATAAACCGGAAAAATACGCTTTTGCCCTTTTTATTTTGTGGAATTTAAAATTATGACTACATGGCCCTAGTCTATTGCATAATTTAAAATTAAAGCAGTAAAAGTAGAGGGAGAATTTAAACCTCTGAAGCAAGCTTTCTTTTTATTTCTTTAAAAGAAATGGGTGCTTTTTGGCAGCCCTTCACTCTACACGACGCTGGAAACTTTTCTAGACGCCGAAAAACGCTCACAAAGGCACTTAGAAGCTCCGGAAATGCATTAGAGGGATTCTAGAGAGAAGTTTTAGAGAGAAGGGAGAGCAAAAGCTGTGTGGTGTGTGGAAATGAGGGGATGACGCCCCTATTTATAGGTTTTTGCGCCTGACAGGTCGAGACCACCGTCTCGTTTGACAGGGTCGAGACCGCCGTCTCGTCTGACAGGTTTGAGACCGCCGTCTTGCCAAACGAGACCGTCGTCTCGCCCTGCCAAAATGGCGAGACCGTCGTCTCGTCAAACGAGACTGCCGTCTCACCCTTCGCAGATGGCGAGAACGCCCTCCTGGAAAACGAGATCGCCGTCTCGCCATTTGCAGGTGGCGAGACCGTCGTCTCGTCAAACGAGACGGCGGTCTCGCCACTTGCCTGAGGCGAGACGACGGTCTCGATTTCGAGACGGCGGTCTCGATTTCGAGACGGCGGTCTCGTCCCAAAAAGGCGAGAAAACTTTATTTTTTGGACAGAAAATCCCTCCTATCCTAGTATGGGGCCTAATAGTCTCTCCTAGTGGCTTGTTAGGCTTCGTCCATCTTCGAATAGGAGGTCTTCTAATCTTTATTTGGAGGTCGGGCAAGATTTGGGGTCTACATTCATGTCGAACAACATATCTTCCATAGAAGGGCGAGATGTAGGATGAGAAGATGACGTTCCAGCAGTATAAATATTTGCAGCAAGCATATTAGCAGTAGGCATGTCCTCATCATCAGAATTTTGAGTCATGTTGGCCATGTGAGGAGCATTATCTTTATGAACGTAAACTCCATTTACGTTCACCATATGTAGCTAAGTGAGCATGTCGTCCAACATTCTGTTTGAATTTAGAGTCTAGGCTCGTTGTTCTCCTTCAACATTTACACATTTGTATTCAAGAATTCTGGATATTAGGAGAGCGTAAGGAATCTTGAAGATTAGGTGACACTTCGCCTTGAGCATTGTTACTGTGACTAAGCTTGGCCAATCAATGGGCTCATTATTCATGATGGCATGAATAATGCGAAGGTCAGCGGAAGACCATTGGGCCTGATTGGTTGCCCGGGGACACAAAATCCAGACAAGAAGATACAACAAAAGGCGTTCTTCTTTCTTCAAAGGCCCGGCCAAAAGTTGGCGGCCAATTTGCATAGAGGGGTTGCGGAGAAAAGAGCGGTATGACATAATGCGATTAAAATCTTCTAAGTCAGCAAGAACATTTACAACATCTTCCCTTAAAGGAAAATGAGCAACATTTTCCCAAATATCATCATCAAGGATGATGGTCACATCCTTCACTCTAGAGGTAGCAATGTGATCCCTATAGTTAAAGCGAGAGTAGAAGACCCTAACTAAATCTGGATAATAAGTACCTTGCATTACTATAAAGGGAAGGACACCTTGCTGCTCAAGGAGATTGGGGAAGTTGAAACCCCTATTGATGAATTTATCACCAATAATATATTTGGGAGTGATAATACCCCTTTCTTTCCAGAAAGTCAGGAATTCCTGTCTTACCTCATCGTCAGAGATCCACCCTTCAATGGAATTAGGGTGGGGATGAAAAGTAGGAGCGGATCTTCTCCTTGTTGAGATCTTACTATGAGATGATGAAGCCATTTAGATTAGAAAGAGAGGAAGATGAATAAGTTTTTGAGAAAAAGAAGGTTTTGTGGAGACAGGAGAGCTTGAATGTGTGAAGAATGCTTTTATTCAAGGTTTGAAGGTGTGTAGATGTGAATTGGAGCCCTCCTATATATAGAGAAACATCCTAACGGTCATAAACGACTAGTTGGAGGAGAATTGAAGAAAAAATACTCGTTACAAACAACTAGTTTACCCATAATGTCGCAGGATAATCGATTATCAGCCTCTGATAATCGATTATTTCTTCAAGTGCAAAGATAATCAATTATCAGGCTGGATAATCGATTATTCCAGTGGCAAATTACTGATTTTGGGCATTTTTGGTACAGATAATCGATTATTACCCCAAATAATCGATTATTACAAAAAGATTTTGCATAATCCACTTATTTAAACTTCAATAATCGATTATTACCCAAGATAATCGATTATTCCAGAGAGATTAACAATTTTTCCATGTTTTAGACACAGGATAATCGATTATTTCCCTATATAATCGATTATTATAGTACAAAATGCAAATATTGATTAGTTAAGCAGAGTTTAGGCTATTTATAATATTCCTAAGTCTTTTCTAATTTCATAGAATCTATCCTTTGGAAGAGGTTTGGTAAATATATCCGCTAACTGATGTTTTGTGTCTATATACTTAATTTGACAATTTCCTTTAGATATATGATCTCTTAAAAGTGATGCCTAATCTCAATATGTTTAGTTCTAGAATGCATAACAGGATTCTTTGTGAGATTGATAACACTTGTATTATCACACATTAAAGGAATAATACTTAGAAAGATACTATAGTCTTCTAATTGTTGCTTCATCCATAAGATTTGAGCACAACAATTACCAGCTGCAATATATTAAGCTTCAGTTGTGGATAAAGCAACACATGCTTGTTTCTTAGAATGCCAAGACACTAAGGATGATCATAACATATGACATGTTCCACTAGTACTCTTTCTATCTATTTTACATCTACCATAATCAGCATCAAAATAACCTATTGAACTAGGAGAAGCTTTAGATGGATACCATAACACTAATCCTGTAGTTCCTTTTAAATATTTTCAAATTCGTTTTACTGCAATTAAATGAGATTCTTTTGGACATGCTTGAAATCTAGCACACACACAAACAACATGCATAATATCATGTCTACTTGCAGTTAAGTATAATAGAAAACCTATCATACCTCTATACATTGATTGATTAATTTTCCAAACCTGATTCATCTTTATCCAAATAGCATGATATTCCCATGGGTGTGTTAGTTCCTTTGAAGTTTCCATTTCAAATTTCTTGAGAATCTCTTTGCAGTATTTGGTTTGAGACACAAAAATTTCATCTTTAAGTTGTGTTGCCTCCATCGAAAGAGGTGGTCGGAGCAACGCGATGGTTTCGACTTTTCCATTTTTTGCGTTTTTATGGGTGATGTTACAATGCCTTTAGGTTGTCCGATAACCGGTCTGAACCTAAGAGCGAGTATTTCAAAAGGGCGTTCTTAGATCGTCCGATAACCAGGCTGACCTATGAACAAATTTAAAAGGGTTCTGATGGAGTCGCCACCGATATTTATACCGAAAACATCGAAAAAGGAGAGAAAAGGCGTTGGTTTTTTGAAAACCAACTTTGGTCGTTAAAACCAGAGTTGGGTAAGGGAGTTAGTTACGTGTAAGGGAGGTATTAATTCCCTTATGACGCCCCTTTCGGGTTCCCTATGATAGGCCAGTTACTTTATAAATAAACTTTTGAAAAGACGCTTTTACCCTTTTTATTTGTGGAATTAAAATGATGACTACATGGCCCTAATAACTATTGCGCAATTTAATATAAATAAGAAGACAGTAAAAGAGAGGGAGAGAGTGAAGAAACCTCCGGAGCAAGCTTTTGATTATTTCTCTTGAAAAATAGGGTGCGTTTTGGCAGTCTTTCGCTCTTACAACGCCGAAAATCTCTCGAAAATGCTATAAAAAAGCTCTCTTAGACACTCAGAAACTC
Organism: Sphenostylis stenocarpa; assembly: GCA_963425845.1. NCBI lineage: Eukaryota > Viridiplantae > Streptophyta > Magnoliopsida > Fabales > Fabaceae > Sphenostylis > Sphenostylis stenocarpa. Next base: position 4,213,816 of record OY731408.1, read on the forward strand.
CGAAAATGCTTCGGAGGGACTCTAGGAGAAGAATTTGGAGAAAGTGTAAAAGGGATAGTGGAAGAACTGTGTGAAATGAAGGGGGGAGCGCTCACTATTTATAGTGATTTGCACCTGTCAGGTCGAGATGACAGTCTCGACTGCCAAGGTCGAGACGACGGTCTCACCATTCGGGACGACGGTCTCGTTTGGCCAGACGGCGATCTCGATTTGCCAAGTGGCGAGAAGGCCTTTTCGCCAAATGGGAGGGGGGTCTCGCCATTGGCAAGTGGCGAGACGGCGGTCTCGACTTTGCCATTTAGCGAGACGACGATCCCGAAAAGCTAGACAACGGTCCTGAAAAGCAAGACGGTGGTCTCGACTCCTAAAGCCATTCGTGACGGTGGTCTCGCCTTGAATCAATGGTGAGACGACGGTCTCGATTTGCCAAGTGGTGAGAAGGCCTTCTCGCCAAATAGGAAGGGAGTCTCGCCATTGGCAAGTGGCAAGACAATCGTCTCGACTTTTCCATTCAGCGAGACGGTGGTCCCGAAAAGTGAGACGGCGGTGTCAACTCCTAAAGGCGAAAATCCTTAGTTTTGTACAGAAAATCCTTCCTACTCTAACATGGGGCCTAATAGTCTCTCCTAGTGGCTTTTTAGGCTTTGTCCATCTTCGAATAGTAGGTCTTCTGCTCTTATTTTGAGGTCGGGCAAGATTTGGGGTCTACAGCTTCCCCCCCCCCCTTCACCTGACTAGCCGACTATTGGCCTGTTGTGCCAAGAAGATCGACTGGAGGGCGAAGGAGTTGACCCTCTTGCCCGGTTGCCCTTCGGATACTCCGGCTTGCGGTGGGTGATCTTCTGGGGGAAAAATGTTGTGCGCCTCTAGGATGCTCCTTCTAACGGTAGTTGATCCCTTCGGCTGATGAGTATGAACCCTCATCTGGTTTGACGAGTATGAACCCCCGTCTGGTAAGCCCCCTTTTGTAAGGCTTGATGAGTACACACCCTCATTTGGTGTTTGACGAGTATGAACCCCCGTCTGGTAAGTCCCCTTTTGTAAGGTCTGATGAGTACACACCCCCATCTGGTGTTGAGTCCACTTTGTACGACTGCTGGTGGTGGCGGCTTACTGCTCTAGCTCCTTGGGATGCTCCTTCTTGCGGTAGCTGACCCCTTGGTTGACGAGTACGAACCTTCATCTGGTTAAGTGCCTTCGGATGCTCCTTCTTGTGGTAGCTGACCCTTTGGTTGTGGTGGCGGCTTACTGCTCTAGCTCATGTGCTGGTGTTGAGATGGGTTCTCTTGTCTTTTGTGACTTTTCTAGGATAGTCATCCGGTTTGTGCCGGGGATTACTGTGGTGGTCATCCAGCTTGTTGGTCGATGAGTAGTCTTACTTATTTCTCGCTTGGTTATTGCGAGAAATGCTTTCTCTTGCATGCTTTTGGGTAGGGTTGGTGAAGTCTTAACGGGATGCTTATGGATGTTTTCGAATACAGGCACAGAGCTAATGAATGCTCTTTTATTTTTATTTGTTTGAATCAGTTTTGTTTGTTTTTAATTTTGACAAAGTCATTTTTGTGTGACTATTTGTGTGTGGATGCTTTAAATGCAATCTATTTTTAGTTGGGGCACCTAGAAAGCGACTGGTATGTTCCTGTGATTAGTCTTATGAACTTTTATTTTTGTTGTGGCCCTATCTTTTGCCTAGACCGCCCTTTGCGGTTTTTCGATCTAACAGGCTGCCTTATTTCTTGCCTAAGGTATCTTAGCGGGCTTTTTCTTTTTATGGAGGCCTTAACTTTTGCCTAGACCGCCCTTTGCGGGTTTTCGATATAGCAGGCTGCCCTATTTTTGTCTAAGAATGTCCTAGCAGACATTTTTCTTTTCCTTTTTTCTTTCTTATGCTTTCTTGTATTGACTCTTTATGCATGCTTGTGTTTCGTTAATACAGAGACATTTTCATAAGTAGGTCAAGAGAAGAGAAGATAATTTTATTAATATCATCAAATGGTTTATTTTTACAGGAGGATTTGCAAAGGAATTTATAAGCAGGGTTGGCCAAGGTTGGCTAAGTTGTATAGGATATAACAATCATGCCCCTGATTTCTGTTTCCCTGTCTTTCCTGGTTGCTTTGGTTGAGATGCTCGAGCCCAAAGTGAAGATCATGCGAAGTTTGCTGGCTTCTGGAAAGGTATTACCTTAGTCGCCTTGTGGTTTTCGGCTAAGGTAATCATTGCTCTCTCTTTTTTTTTACTCTAATTTTTGCCTAGGACGTATCCTAGCAAGGAACATGGACCCTATCTTTTGCCTAGGATGCTCTTTGTGAGTTTTCATCCTGATGGGTCGTGAGCAATGTCTTTAAGCGTAGTATTTCTTTACGGCATCTGAATTGACTGGATGTTGAAGCTCTTCTCCATCCATGTTGGTGAGGATGAGGGCTCCTCCTGAGAAGGCTTGCTTGACCACAAAGGGTCCTTCATAGTTTGCTGTCCATTTTCCAATTTTATCCTTCTAGGCTGACAGCAATTTCTTTATTACCATATCCCCTTCTTGAAAAGTGCGGGGATTGATTTTCTTGTCGTAGGCTTTCTTGATCTTCTTTTGATAAACTTGCCCCCAACATATGGCATCCAACCGTTTTTCTTCGATTAGGTTCAGCTGGTCGTACCGGTTTTGGATCCACTCTGCTTCTATCAACTTCGCTTCCATAACAACTCGCAGGGAGGGTATTTCAACTTCTACTGGTAGTACGACCTCCATGCCATATACGAGGGAAAACGGAGTGACCCCTGTGTGTGGAGGTTCATACAGAAGTTCAGTTATTATCAGTAATGAGGTTGGTCCCATTATCAGTAATGAGCCGATGAGGGATGCCATACCGACATAGAATATTTTTCCTGACGAAGGTGGTCACCACTTTTCTAGTCACGTGTGTGTATAATGCTGCCTCAACCCATTTGGTGAAGTAGTCAATGGCCACCAAGATAAAGCGGTGGCCATTAGATGCTTTGGGTTCAATGGGTCCGATGACGTCCATGCCCCACATAGAGAATGGCCATGGTGTGGCTAGGGTGCTAAGAGGTGCGGGCGGAACGCGAATATTATCAGCATAGATTTGGCACTTGTGACATTTTTTAGCATATTGGTGACAATCGGCCTCCATTGTGGATTAAAAATACCCTGCCCTTAAGATTTTCTTTATCATGACATGCCCAGGTGCATGGGTCCCAAAGGCTCCTTTGTGAATTTCTCTTATCAAGGTTTGGGCTTCTTCATGGTCCACACACCTTAAGAGAGTGGAATTGAAGCTCTTTTTGTAGAGGGTTTCTTCAATCAACGTGAACCCTACTGCCCTTTTACGAATGATTCGTTTATCATTATCATTGATTCCTTCGGGGTATTCACCCTTCATGAGGTATTGCTTGATGTCGTGATACCAAGGATTTTGATCGCGCTCGCTGTTTACTGTCATGCAAAAAGCTTGTTTGTCATGCATCTTGATTTGGATGGGTGGCATCTCATGCTCTTGATCTAAAGAGAACATGGATGATAGAGTAGCAAGGGCGTCTGCGAATTGATTGTCTTCCCGAGGAACATACTTGAAGGTAACGCTTTCCAGCCTCGAAACTAAATCATGTACGTGCTCTAGATATGGGATTAATTTAGAGTTTCAGGTTTCCCATTCACCTTTAAGTTGATAGATGACAAGGGATGAATCGTCGAAAACCTTGAGCTTAGTAACCCCATGATCTAGAGCTGCTTGGATTCCTAGCGTGCACGCTTCGTATTCGACCATGTTATTAGTACAATCAAAATTCAACCTAGCCGTTACGGGGATATATTTCTTTTCGGGGGGATATCAAAATAGCTCCTATCCCGTGCCAAGCATGTTTGAGGCCCCGTCAAAGAACATGGTCCATGCTTCTTCTTTGGTCTCTTCGTGTTCAATGTGCATGATATGTTCATCAGGAAAATCGTCCTATAGGGACTGATACTCGTTTGTTGTCCCATGGGCCAGATAGTCCACTAAGGGGCTACCTTTAATAGCTTTCTGGGTGACATGAACGATGTCGAACTCTGAGAGGAGCACTTACCACCTAGCTATTCTTCCGGTCAGAATGGGCTTCTCGAAGAGGTACTTGATTGGGTCCATTTTGGAGACCAACCATGTTGTGTGTCGAGCCATGTATTGCCGGAGACGCTGAGTGACCCACACAAATGCGCAACAGGTTTTTTCAAATGGTGTATAACGAGTTTCATAATCTAGGAACTTTTTGCTGAGATAATAAATGGCTCGCTCCTTCTTCCCGGTTTCGTCTTTTTGACCGAGCACACATCCCATGGACTCTTCGAGTATTGACAGATATAGGATCAGAGATCTTCCTTCAACGGGTGGTACCAATACTGGCGGATTGGTTAAGCATGTTTTTATTTTATTGAACGCTTGTTGACATTCCTCATTCCACACCGTTGGTTGATTTTTGCGCAACAGTTTAAAGATGGGTATACATTTATCTGTCAACTGTGCAATGAAACGGGCAATATAGTTGATTCGGCCCAGAAATACTCTGACCTCCTTTTCTGTGCTTGGAGGGGGCATTTCCAAAATCGCCTTGGTTTTGACAGGGTCCACCTCGATTCCCTTTTTGCTAAGGATGAACCCCAAGAGTTTTCCTGATCGTACTCTGAAAGTACATTTTGTCGGGTTTAGTTTGAGTTGATACTTTCGAAGTTGATCGAATAGCTTCTTGAGATATTGAATGTGGTCCATCTCGTTTCTGGATTTGGCGATCATGTCATCCACATATACTTCTATTTCTTTGTGGATCATGTCATGGAATAATGTGATCATAGCCCTTTGATAGGTAGCCCCTGCATTCTTGAGTCTGAAAGGCATTACTCGATAGCAGAAGGTACCCCATGGTGTGATGAAAGAGGTTTTTTCTCTGTCCTCGATGGCCAATTTAATTTGATTGTACCCTGCATACCCGTCCATGAAGGAATAAAGCGTGTTGGTAGCGGTATGATCTACTAGTGTGTCTATGTGTGGTAGGGGAACGTCATCCTTTGGACTTGCTCGATTGAGGTCCCTATAATCCACGCATACCCTAACCTTACCGTTCTTTTTGATGACAGGCACTATGTTGGCCAACCATTCAGGGCATTTGGACACTACTAGGAAATTAGCGTCCAGTTGTCTTTGTACCTCTTCTTTAATCATCAAGGACCAATCTGGCTTGATTCTTCTAAGTTTTTGCTTCACAGGTTGAAACCCTTCTTGGTAGGACCAGGCGAACACATCCATATACTCTTTTAAAAGTTGTGTCAATCCCTCCCTTATGCTACTATCTATTTGGGTGCTGATATTTATCTTTTTCTCATCATCCCCTTCTCCTAAATTGATAGTTTCTATTTCTTCTTGGTGCGGTTGTATAATGTGTGCTTCTTTTTCCAACATTCTCTGCATGTCCGGGGAAATGGTCTCCTGCTCACTGTTGGACTCGACCCATTTGCCTTTGGCTTCCGGGGTCCATAGAGATTCATCAATCATAGACATGATGTGTTTTAGGTTCTGTTTTAGTCATAGATTTTATTATTATTTTTGAAAGAATAATAAATAGAAGATGGAAAAGAATGAAGGAAATGAATATGACAAGAAAATGCCTCATGTATTAAAGAAAACGAAAGTGTATGTACAAGCCCTTTTAATCAAAATTCCCGTGGCCACGGGCGGGGACCGCGGGAGATACAAGAGAAAGCTAAAAAAAAGAACCCTAGCGGCTGATCCTCCTAGTCCTCCCTCTCTGCTACTCTGGATTTGATAGAGGCTTGGCGTCCACATCGAAAGCAGAGGCATCAAAGGTTATCCACCCGGCGTCAATTAGCTCTTAGACCTTATATTTCAAGGTCAAGCAATTGTTTGTTGAATGCCCAGGCACATCCGAGTGGTAACTACATTTCTCGTTGGGCTTGTACCACTCGGAGTAGGGAGGCTCCATTTTCTTGGGAGGAACACGCGCCAGAAGATTGGCCTCCAGTAACTGGGGCAACAACTTCGCGTATGAGGTGGAGATAGGGGTGAACTTCCTCTCCCTTCTTCGTGGCTGTTGCTCCGTCTACGAGGTGGAGGAAGGGGTTGTGAAGTTAATGGCGTGTACAACCTCCTCCTTCTTTTTGAAGGGTTTCTTGAATGAGGTGCTGGAAGAAGAAGGTCACGTTATTTTCCCAGTCCTCAGCCCCTACTCCACTCTTTCTCCTATAGTGACTATGTCCGAGAAAAGATTGGAGGTATTGGCTATTGCTTTATCATAGTAAGCTCCAGTCAGTGAATCTATGAACATAGCCACCATTTCCTTATCCGTCAATGGAGGCTCTATTTGGGCGGCCATTTCCCTCCACCTTTGGGCGTACGCTTTGAAGGATTCGTCGTTCCTTTTGCTTAGGGTCCTAAGGTTTGACTTGTCAAGGGTTAGATCGATGTTGTATCGGTAACGACGAAGGTAAGCGTCAGCCAGCTGTTTCCAGTTTTGGACCTACCCTCTTTCCAACTGCATGTACCATTTGAGAGTCGTGTCAGTTAAACTCTCTTGGAAGCAGTGGATTAGGAGTTTTTCATTTTCAGTGTGAGCGGCCATCTTACGATAATACGTAAGATGGTTCTTGGGGCAGGTCAGCCCAGCGTACTTGGGGAAGTCTGGGATTTTAAATTTTGGAGGGAAATGGATGTTCTTCACTAGGCACATATCTGCCACCTCTTTGACATCAAAATTGTGCCCTTCTACCGCCTTTAGTCTTTCTTCTAGTGCGGAGATTTGTTGTTTGGATACCTCCGAGATGTGGATGCGCGCGGTCCGAGCGTCGGATTGGAGATGTGCTTTTTGATCGTAGAGGAATTCTTCTTCCTCTTCCTCTTCATGGTGGGAGGTGTGCTCGGCTTGGGCCTCGCCCTTGTTTTGACCTTGGCGCATGACCTCCATTAGTTGGGCATTTGCTCCCTGAGGGTGTTAACCTCTGCAGTGAGTTTACGATTTTGTTCTTCTAGGTTCTCCACAGCTTTTGCCTTTTGCGCACGGGTTCGGATGGGGAGAGGACCAACCACTTTCTAGAATGCCCGAAAGAATTTTATTAATGAAAGTTGAGCGTGGGACTAGTATGGGCATGTTTATGTATGAGAGAGACTCTGTTTAGGAGATGCTAAATGCGCTTTTTCCTTTTATTTTCTCTCTTAGTTTTCTCCACTATGATGTAATGTGAATGTTTTGACTTTGTAAAAAATCATTTTATTTGATTTTTTTTTTGTTTTTAGAGCCTTTTATCTCTTCTGTCGGACTGCGTGGCTACTTAGCTTACAAAGAACCTAAAACCAGGCTAGCTAAAAAGTAGACTGTCCGAGATAAAATGGTTTATTGCGAAATAATAATGTTTAATGTCCCTTATCTCTTCTGTCGGACTGCGTCACTACTTAGCTTACAAAGAACCTGAAACCAGGCTAGCTAAAAGGCAGACTGTCCGAGATAAGAGCGTTTATTGTAAAAGATATTTTTTGTGATTTTTCTGTTGTTTGGTTATGTTATGCAATCAAATGCTACAAACAAATACACATACAATTCACTCATCTGTGAATAGGCGAGAAGTCATTTTAATCACGAGGTAGGGTTTTCTTGCAGAAAAGTGCATTGGCAAAGGTAGGTTCTAACTATTCTCACCAAGGATCAGGCCCCCAAGGTACCCCCATTATAGGGTCCCCACTCTCCAGCCTTCCGACCATGCTTAGCACTAAGGCCATAGTCAGTCTTTGTGCCAAAAGAGGAAGGTTATCACCTTGAGTGGTAGTTTCCGATCACACCGGTGGGCTCAGGGCCATCACTACGGTGAATCGTACCTACCATCCACTCCCTATGTATTTCTCACTTGCCCCCGGGTATAGAGGGAACTGTTGTGTGCAAAGGTTTGTATACAGTTTTTATTTCAAACAATTGCATAAAATAAACAAATAACAATTATTAAAGTCAAGCAATTAAAGCATGTTATAATACAAGGTAGGGTAAAAACGAAATTTCTGAAGCACTTGTTGGATTTGATGAAGACATATAGAGTTTATAGAGCTTATTTTGTGGGTGTGTAGGTGAATAGGTTATAGGTTTAGAATTTAATCTCTTGATAGTTCAATAGATCTTGTGATAAGCGCCTTTAAAATGATGCATCTCATTGAACTTATTTTACTGCATGGAAAACCAACCTTTAAGCATTAAAAGAACAAACTGAGTTTTTTCAATCTGTTAAAAAGAAGTTTCAATCTATTAAAATTACTTAACATAGAAAATGTTCATATACAGTCAAAATTTTAATTGATTGAATCGCAGAATCAACAGGTTAAAATGTTCTTAATGATTTTTGCATATTAAAGGTTTTGCAATTTTAATCTGTTGAAATCAAGTTCAATCTATTGAAATAGAGAGATGTTATTTTTCACTTTGAAGTATCTCAGAATTTCAATCTGTTGAAATGAGTTTTAATCTGTTGAAACAGAGAGATCATTTTTTCATTCTAAGGTATCACAAGATTTCAATCTGTTGAAATATCTTTTAATTCATTGAAACAGAGAGCTACCATTTTTTTCTAAACTGTTTCAATCCATTGAAAACTCGAATGAATCGATTGAATGAGTTTTTAAATGAAATCAATCGATTGAAACATCGTTTTAATCGATTGAAAAGCATTCTAATCAATCACAACTCAATTCTGATCGATCATATCTGGTTCTGATCGGTCATAATGTCATTCTGATCGATCATCTGCTACTCCAAGTCATTTTTAATGGGTTGAATCTATCAGGTTCTCTGTTTTACTCTATAAATACAATTTTGATTTCTCTTTTGAATATACAATTTGGAAAACACTTGAAAGCAATCTTAGAGCTCTCATATACGTGCCTTTCTCTGTGCATTCATACACTTTTCATATCATAAGGCATTTTGATCAAGGTTGTTGAAAGTTCATCAAGAGAGAAAGTTCTGAGTTAGCAAAATTGTTTTCTGGACTTCTATACTGTTAAAACTGCAGTCCAGGTTTATTCTTTTCATACACTTGTACAAAGTTTAATTGTGTAGATTGGGTTTGAATCTGCACTGGTTACAGTAACTGGGTTTGGTTACTGGGTGGTTAATTCAAGAGTCTATCTTGTGGTGTTGTAAGATAGTTCTTGGGGTAGATTGGTGTATATCTACTGGTTTGTATTTTAACTTGGAATTAGTGGAATTTGGCAGATTTGTCAAGAACTAGATGTAGCTCTGGGAAAGAGTGAACCAGTATAAACTTTTGTGTTGTATTTCTGCTTTCATCTCTTTACAATTCTTGCTTATATTCTTGCTTTGTTTAAAACCAAATCTGCCTAACAAAAGTTTGAAAAAGATTAATCATTCTTCCGAAGGAAAGTGTGTTTTTCGAAAAAGTTTTATAATGTTCAATTCACCCCCACTCTTGAACTCAACCATTAATTCTTACAATTGGTATCAGAGCTGGTTCTTGTAAGTTACTCAAGAATTCGGTCCAAGAAAGGTTTAAATGGCTGAGGGAAAGATGAATTTTTCGGTAGGAGCCTCCATCAATAGGCCTCCTCTATTTGCTGGTGTGAATTATTCTTTCTGGAAGGTTAGAATGAAAATCTTTATTGAATCTCTTGATAGGGGTATTTGGGATACAATTGTTAATGGGCCTTTCAAACCAACTCATACAGTAGACGGTAAAATTGTTGAGAAAGACTGGGCTGAATTAACTGATGCAGAAAATAGGAAAGTACAATATGATTATACTGCTAAGAACATTATTACCTCTGATTTAAATCTTGATGAGTTTTTCAGGGTGTCTCAATGTGCCTCTGCCAAAGAAATGTGGGAGATTTTAGAGGTCACTCATGAGGGTACCTCGACGTGAAAAGGGCAAGAAAACATGAATTAATTAGAGACTATGAATTGTTCAAAATGCAGCAAGGTGAAACCATTGCGGATGTGCGAGAAAATATTCACGCATATAGTCAATCATCTAATTGGATTAGGCAAGACATTTGACAAGGAAGAGTAAAACATCAAGATCCTAAAATGTCTGGATAGAACTTGGCAACCAAAGGTGATAGCTATATCAGAATCAAGAGACTTAACTGAGATGACTACTGCATCATTGTTTGGTAAGCTAAGGGAACACGATTTGGAGATCAATAGGTTTAAAGAACAAGGAAATACAGAGAAGAAAAGCAGAAACATTGTTTTCAAGACAATCGAAGAAAGTAGTGATTCTGAAGAAGATGAATCTGAGAATCTGACTCTGTTGGTTAAGAAGTTTGGGAAATTTCTTAGAAAGAAGAACAGAACTGGCCAGGTTAAAAGGTACACTGATAAAAGAACTGAATCTACTCAAAATACTTTTACTTGTTATTCTTGTGGTAAGCAGGGACACATAAGGAGTGAATGTCCAGAAAAATCCAAGAATCAAAACAAGAAAGAGTTAAAATACAAAGGGAAAAAGGCCTACATAGCTTGGCAAGACAATGATTCATCCTCTAGTTCTACATCTGAAGGTGAAGAAGTGAATCTATGCTTAATGGCTGGATGTGAATCCTCTTCATCTCATGTAAGTTCAACCCCCACAGAAAATGAAATGATTTACAGCACATTACTAACCGCTTTCAATGAAATGCATAATGAAGCTAGGAATTTATCTCATACAAATAATCAGTTAAAAGGACTAAATAACTGTAGACCCCTAATTTTGCCCGACCTCTCAAAATAAAAAGCTAGAGGAACTTCGCCCGAAGATGGAGTTCATCCGGCTTCCCAAAACCTAGGAAACCTCCCGCAACAAACACAGAGATTGCTCGTCTGCACGATAAAGGACAAAGGAGACTTCCTATACAGAGATAAAGCTCGTCCGGCATCTTAATGAAGGCCAAGAATACTTCCTATATGAAGATAAAACTTCAACGGACACACATCGGCATCAAACGACGTCCGAAAAAAGGAAAGGAAAGCTTCTCGGGGGTCCCGGAACGCGAAGACAGGCCATAGCAGTTTGGGACAGCCGTCCCAAACTGGGACAGCCGTCCCAAACACACCTGGCAGTCCCAAACACCAAAATTGCATGTGAGACGCACGTCTCACATTTGGGACGCGCGTCCCAAGTCCCTAAATTCAAATGGGACGGCCGTCCCAAATGCACCAGGCCGTCCCAAACTGTCCCAATGTAAAATGTGCAGTTGGGACGGCCGTCCCAACCCAGACGGCCATCCCAGATGTCCAGGCGAAAAATGGCTATAAATAGGAGCCTCATTTGTCTCATTCCACACCCCACACACGAGACAACTCAGAAGACTTGTCTATCCTCTCCCTCTCTCAAATGATCTTTCTGATTGCCTTTTTTAGGTAACAATCAGTTAAGGAATTTGTATTCCGGCATTCGATTTCTTCTAGAAAATTAGTCGAGTCGATTAGGGTAGACGAGAGGAGAACAATTGTAGAGCGAAGGACTGCCGAAACGCGTCCTCTTTGTACAAGAATCATAATATAAAGCTTGCTACGGAGGTTTTTCTCAATTCTCTTCTTCTTTATTGCTTTATTTATTGTTTTCTATATGCAATGTAGATAAATCATGTAGATAACCATATCTAAATAATTGTATCAATAAAATAAGGGTAAATGCGTAATTTCTCATAATCTTCACTTAATGAATAAATCCGTCATAGGGAACCCGAAAGGGGCATTGTGGGGGTGCTAACACCTTCCCCACACGTAACTAACTCCCTTACCCAACTCTGGTTATAATGGCCAAGTTGGTTTTTAATAAAACCAACGCCTTTTTTCCTTTTCCAATGTTTCTGGTCAAAACATTGGTGGCGACTCCAAAAGAACCCCTTTTCGAAAACCTTGCTTCTATTAGAGGATAGTTCAGTGTTGAGCACCTCGGAAGCAATGAACACAATTTTAACAAAAAATGCGAGTCTCAACCATCTTTTCGCGACCACTCGCATTAACGTTCGAGACGTCCCCAGGACGTCGGAACGGACGGCGGCGACAATAACTGGTTAGAGAATAGGGTTAAAGTTCTAGAGGAAGAGTTACTAGAAAGCAAGACAGATATGAAACATCTTGAAATAATGTACAATAATCCATCTGCTGGTAATGCTGCTGCTAACAACAATTGTGAAAAGTGTATCTCTCTGCAGAATAAGGTTGAGTACTTGATTAAAACTCTGTCTAAGTTTACTCAAGGTAAAGAAAATTTAGATACACTTCTTGGGTCCCAAAACTATGTTTTTGATCATACTAGAATCGGGTACAAACCTAAGGTTGGGGTTAAAACTAAAAAGTATTTGAACTTCTTTTCTTTTAGAAAAGCAACAACATCTCCTTTCTCATCTTGTCATTACTGTATGAAAAAAGAGCATACTGTAAAATTCTGTCATATTAGAAAACATTTTGTGCCACAAGGTAAAATGAGATGGGTGCCAAAATATGTTAAACAGAAAATTTGACCACTAAGGACCCAAAGTATTTAAGGGTACCAAATACTTGATGCTTGATCTTTCAGGAACAGTAGCAAGAATCACTTTGGTACTTGGACAGCGGATGCATAAGGCATATGACAGGTGATATTTCCAAATTCCAGAAACTAAGATTGAAGAATGGAGGTCACGTGACATATGGAGACAACAACAAGGGAAGTATCTTAGGTTCTGGAGATATAGGAGATGGTGAAAACGTGACCATTCATAATGTTCTTCTTGTTGAAGGTCTCAAGCACAACTTAATCAGTATAAGTCAATTATGTGATCTAGGTCACAAGGTTATCTTCAAACCATAAATCTGCCTAATCTGTGAGCCAAAATTTGACACGGTAATGTTGGTGGGTAAGAGGTTAAATAACATTTACATGCTAGATATCAAGTATTCTATCTCATCTCAAAGTTGTCTTCTTACTAAAGAAGAAGAATCTTGGTTATGGCATAGAAGGCTTGCACATATTCATCTTAATCATCTTGACAAACTGATTTCTAAAGATTTAGTCTCTGGGCTACCTAAGCTTCAAATTCTGAAAGACAAAATCTGTGAAGCTTGTTTAAAAGGTAAACAAACTATAAAATCCTTTTCAAACAAAAACATTATTTCTACTTTTAGACCTTTGGAACTGCTTCACATGGATTTGGTTAATCCTTCAAGAAATAAAAGCCTAGGTGGTAATCTCTATATCATGGTAATTGTTGATGATTTTTCCAGATTTACTTGGACTATATTTCTAAAAGCCAAATCTGATTCTTTCAAATCTTTTAAAAATCTTGCCAAGGTTTTACATAATGAAAAAGGCTATTTCATTACATCTATTCAAAGTGACAATGGTGGAGAATTTGTAAATGAAAAGTTTGAATTGTTCTGTGAAAAGTATGGCATAAAACACAACTTTTCTGCTCCAAGAACTCCTCAACAGAATGGTGTTGTGGAAAGAAAGAACAGATCCATTGTGGAACTTGCTAGAACAATGCTCTGTGAAAATGCTTTACCTAAATACTTTTGGGCAGATGCTGTAAACACAACTTGTCATGTTTTGAATAGAGTTTTGATTAGACCCATTCTTAAGAAAACCCCATATGAACTTTACAAAGGAAGAAAACCCAACATAAACTATATCAGGGTTTTTGGATGTACATGTTTTGTTTTAAACAATGGGAAAGAAAATATTGGCAAGTTTGATGAAAAATCTGATAAAGGGATCTTTCTTGGTTATTCTTCTAACAGTCATGCATATAGAGTCTATAATTTAAGACTAAAATCTGTTGAAGAATCAGTACATGTTGTTTTTAATGAGTCTCCTCGAGTGTTGCAGAATAAAACAATAGGTACTGCAGATGATGACGATTTAACTACTAATTCTTATCAGTTAAAACATCCCAGTGGTTTAGATTAGCATACTGTCGAAGAAGGTGATCAGTCAATTGATCCTACAAAAGCTGATCCACCAGGAAGAATTTCTGAAGAACAGGAAGAAGATATCTTGGATGAGCTTCCTAAAGAATGGATTGTCCCAAGAGATCTTTCTCTAGACAATGTCATTGGGCAAATCAACAAGGGAGTATCCACTAGACATTCTCTTAATCAATTCTGCAATCATATGGCATTCATTTCACAAATTGAACCTAAAACTGTTAAGGATGCATTAAATGATGAATATTGGGTTAGTGCCATGCATGATGAGCTTAATCAGTTTGAAAGAAATAATGTGTGGGAATTAGTTCCTAAATCCAAAGATATCAATGTAATTGGTACTAAGTGGGTATTCAAAAACAAACTAGATGAACACGGCATTATTACTAGAAATAAAGCTAGGTTGGTAGCCAAAGGATATAATCAACAGGAAGGAATTGATTTTGATGAAACCTTTGCACCCGTAGCTAGACTTGAAGTTGTTAGACTGTTATTAGCTTATGCTTGTATTAGTGGTTTCAGATTACTACAGATGGATGTCAAGAGTGCCTTTCTAAATGGACTCATCAATGAAGAAGTTTATGTTTCTCAGCCTCCTGGTTTTGAAAACCATAAACATCCTGACCATGTCTACAAACTGAAAAAAGGCTCTTTATGGATTAAAGTAGGCTCCTAGACAATGGTATGAGAGGCTAAGTAATTTCTTAATTGATCAAGGATACAAAAGAGGTGAAGTTGACAAAACCTTATTCATTAAGAAATCTGGTTATGACATTATTCTGGTGCAGGTTTATGTTGATGATATCATTTTTGGTTCTACTAATAATGCCTTGTGTAATAAATTTGTTAAGGAAATGCAAAGTGAATTTGAGATGTCTATGATGGGAGAATTGAATTTCTTCCTTGGTCTCCAGGTTAAGCAATTAAGGAATGGTATTTTCCTAAATCAATCTAAATACTGTAATGAGTTGTTGAAGAAATTCGATATGCAAAATTGCAAAGAATCCTCCACACCCATGTCTACTAACTGCTGTCTAGATATAGATGAAAAAGGGAAATTTGTTGATCAAACTAAATATAGAGGTTTGATTGGATCTCTTCTATATCTGACTGCTAGTAGGCCTGACATTATGTTCAATGTTTGCCTTTGTTCTAGATTTCAGGCAAATCCAAAGGAATCTCATCTCACCGCTGCTAAAACGATTCTCAAGTACCTTAAAGGAACCATTAATGTTGGACTATGGTATCCTGAAGGTGCCTCTCTTAAACTTGTTGGATTTTCTGATTCTGACTTTGCAAGATGTAGATTGGATAGGAAAAGTACCTCTGGTACATGTCATTTACTGGGAAGCAGTCTCATATCGTGGCACAGCAAAAAACAAGCATGTGTAGCTCTTTCAACTGCTGAAGCTGAATACATAGCAGTCGGGAGTTGTTGTGCTCAAAGTATCTACCTTAAACAACAATTGAAAGATTATGGAGTATTTCTCAACACGGTAACTCTGGTTTGTGATAATACTAGTGCAATTAATCTAACTAAGAATCCTATTCAACACTCTAGAACTAAGCATATTGAAATAAGACATCACTTTATTAGAGAACATGTATCTAGGGGTGATTGTGAAATTTTATTCATTGAAACTGAGAAACAATTAGCTGACTTGTTCACCAAACCACTCCCTAGAGATAGACTTAATATGCTTGATAACATGTTCAATCGATTAAATTGACTGAAAATTTTGAAATTATGTGTTGTAATCGATTGAAATTGCGAAATAATCTGTTGATTCCCTGATTCTCAATCTCTGTTCATGATGCATTACCAGGTTAATCGATTAAATAAGCTTTTAATCGATTTATTTCATTAACTTTGTAGCTCTGCAGGTTTTTCTTTTACAAATCAATCAATTAAATATTCGATTCAATCGGTTTATTTTACTTGTGATGATCTGCATCTATATCAGTGTCGCCGCCGTCCGTTTTGACGTCTAGGGACATCTCGAACGTTTATGCGAGCGGTCGCGAAAAGATGGTTTAGACTCGCATTTTATGTTAACATATGTTCATTGCTTCCGCGGTGCTCAACAACTGAACTATCCTCTAATAAAAGCAAGGTTTTTGAAAAGGGGTTCTTATGGAGTCGCCACCAATGTTTTGACCATAAACATTGGAAAAGGATAAAAAGGCGTTGATTTTGATAAAAAACCAAACTTGGCCATTATAACCAGAGTTGGGTAAGGGAGTTAGTTACGTGTGGGGAAGGTGTTAGCACCCCCACAACGCCCCTTTCGGGTTCCCTATGACTGATTAATTCATTAAGTGAAGATTATGAGAAATTACACTATTACCCTATTTTATTCATACAATATTTAAATATGGCTATCTACATGACTTTATTTCATATTGCATACATAAAGCAATAAATAAAGCAGTAAAAGAGAAGAGAATTGAAAAGAACCTCCGTAGCAAGCTTTATATCGCAAATCTTTTACAAAGGGGATACGTTTCGGCGATCCCTCGCTCTACAAAGACTCTCCTCTCGAATACAAGATTGACTCGACTAAAATTTTAAAAGAAGAATCGAATGCTGGAATATAATTCCTTAACTGATTGTTACCTTATTAAGGCAATCAGAGAGTTCATTCGAAGTAGGGAGAGAAGACAAGTACTGGGAGTTGTCTGGAGTGTGAAAAAGTGGCAAATGAGCCTCCTATTTATAGTTTTCGCAGCCTGACGCGTTGGGACAGCCGTCCGGGGTCTGGAAAACAGGGATGAGCGTCTTGAGAGGTTGGGACGGCCGTCTAGGATTTGGGATGGCCGTCCCATTCAAATTTTGGCCTTAAGACGGGCGTCCCACCTTTGGGACGGGCGTCTCGACTCTCCTAGGTAGTTTGGGACGGCCGTCCCAACTTTGGGACGGCTATCTCAACCTGTTTTGGCCAACTTTTGCGTTCTGGGACCCCCGAGAAGCTTTCCTTTCCTGATTCGGACGTCGGTTGATGCCGATAGATGCCCGTTGAAGCTTTATCT
Organism: Sphenostylis stenocarpa; assembly: GCA_963425845.1. Classification (NCBI taxonomy): domain Eukaryota; kingdom Viridiplantae; phylum Streptophyta; class Magnoliopsida; order Fabales; family Fabaceae; genus Sphenostylis; species Sphenostylis stenocarpa. The sequence continues at coordinate 4,230,799 of OY731408.1, forward strand.
TCATATAGGAAGTCTTCTTGGCCTTTATTTGAGATGTCGGGCGAACTTTATCTTTGTTATAGGTGGTCTCCTTTGCCTTTATTGAGAAGCCGGGCAAAATTAGGGGTCTACAGCTACCCCCCTTCACCTGCCTGGCTAATTTGCTGGCTTAATATGCCGACAAAATTAGTTGGTAGGGGAAGGAGTTAACCCTTTTTGCCCGGTTATCCTTCAGATGCTCCTTCGCTGATCCTCCGGATGATAAATATTTTTGATAGGTACCAACCCCTATCTGGTTTGAGCCTTCCTTGATAAGGCTCTGGTGAGTACTTACCCTCACCCGGTATGAGTCTGCATTTTACTATTCTCTGAACCATATTTCATAAGGTTCTTGTGGGTACCTACCCCCACTTGGTATTAACCTTGTTTTGCAAGGCTTTGGTGAGTACCTACCCTCACCCGGTACGAGTTAGCATTTTGCTGAACTCTCGTGGGTACTTACTTCCAAGGTGCTCAACACTTGAACTATCCTCTAATAGAAGCAAGGTATTTACAACCCGTTTTTGTAATGCTCTGGTGAGTATTTTACTCTACCCGATGCATTTTGTTAGGTTTTGATGAATACTTACCCTCATCTGGTACAAACCTTATTTTATAAGGTTCTGGTGGGTACCTACCCCCACCTGGTATGAATCTGCATTTTGCTAGATTCTGATGAGTACCTACCCTCATCCGGTAAAAACCTTATTTTATAAGGTTCTGGTGGGTACCTACCCCCACCTGGTATCAATCTGCATTTTGCTAGATTCTGATGAGTACCTACCCTCATCTGGTACAAACCTTATTTTATAAGGTTCTGGTGGGTACCTACCCCCACCTGGTATGAATTTGCATTTTGCTAGATTCTGATGAGTACCTACCCTCATCCGGTAAAAACCTTATTTTATAAGGTTCTGGTGGGTACCTACCCCCACCTGGTATGAATCTGCATTTTGCTAGATTCTGATGAGTACCTACCCTCATCCGGTATAAACCTTATTTTATAAGGTTCTGGTGGGTACCTACCCCCACCTGGTATGAATCTGCACTTTGCTAGATTCTGATGAGTACCTATCCTTATCCGGTACAAACCTTATTTTATAAGGTTCTGGTGGGTACCTACCCCCACCTGGTATGAATCTGCATTTTGCTAGATTCTGATGAGTACTTACCCTCATCCGGTACAAACCTTATTTTATAAGGTTCTGGTGGGTACCTACCCCCACCCGGTCCGAACCCCGTTTTGCAAGGCTCTGATGGGTACCTACCCCCACCTGGTCCGAACCCCGTTTTGCAAGGCTCTGATGGGTACCTACCCCCACCTGGTCCGAACCCCCACCTGGTCCGAACCCCGTTTTGCAAGGCTCTGATGGGTACCTACCCCCACCTGGTCCGAACCCCGTTTTGCAAGTGTCTGATGGGTACCTACCCCCACCCGGTCCGAACCCCGTTTTGCAAGGCTCTGATGGGTACCTACCCCCACCTGGTCCGAACCCCGTTTTGCAAGGCTCTTAGGATGTACTTTTCGGTAGTCAATCCTATGGTCATTTGGTTTTGGATATGTGTTGGCGGCTTATTTGTTTCTGATCATGCGCCCATTCCGTAGGGAGTGATTAATTTTTCTTTTTGACTTTTCTGTTTTAGTCATCCGGCTTTACCGGGGATTTCGTTGTTTTTGGCTTTTCTTGTTTAGCCATCCGGCTTTGCCGGGGATTCTTTGCTTATTGCTTTTCTGTTTAGCCATTCGGTCTTGCCGGGGATTTTTGGCTTTTCTTTTTAGCCATCCGGTCTTGCCGGGGATTCTTTGTTGGTTGCCTCTTATTTAGGCGGGAATCCATTGGGGATTTGTTGATTTTTGTTGGTTGTGCCTCTTGATTAGGCAGATGCTTCGATAGTGGTGAAGGCTTTATACTTGTTATTTTCTGCGTAGGCTGATGTTCCACTTGAGGATATTTGCTCTTGATAATACCTCTGAGTAGGCAGATGCTTTATTGGAAGCTTTGCGCTTTGGGCTTGTATTGCCTCTTGCGTAGGTTGATTTCCCGTTCCTTGGGGATATTGGTTCTTTGCTTGCCTTTGAATAGGCAGAGGCTTTCTTGGGAGTGAAAGCTTTGTATTTCACTGGGGGATATTCATATTGGGTGTTATAGGCGATTAACTCCTTGAGGATATGAATTTGTAGTTTTGCCTTCGCTGATAGGCTTGCTGGGGATTTTTCTTTTAATGATCCTTCGGGGATTTGATTTGCCCCCTAGGGAGGAATGGAGTTTTTAACTCCTTGTTGGATGTTTGTTGTTTCGAGCTGGCTTTGCCTATGCTCTTATTTCATTGGGGGATGGTTTTTTTACCCTTTTCTCACGATGTGATTTTATCTCTTTTTTCGTGATTTTGATATTTTTGACTTTAAAATACGCGCGACTTTTTTGTTTCTTTTATGCACGCTGTCTTTTTATGAAGAGTTTTTCTTCTTTTTTTCTTTTTTAGCGATCCTGGGGAATTTATTGGCTTCCTAGGGACATGACGGAGTCCTGGCTCCTGACTTTGTGAAGCTCTTTATTGAGCGGGTTGATGGAAATTTCTTATTTTCCCGTTTTGTAGACTTTTCTTGATATGCTCTACTTGGGGATTTTTATTCGGCCTTTTTCTGTAGTGGCCTCCGTTAGGGGATGAAAAACTTTTCTTTTCTTTTCTTTTTGTTGCCCCCTGATGATATGGAGGATTTGACTCCGTATTTTCTTTGATGGACTCTTGTGTAGTCCTTATTCTCCTTCGGGGAAGTGGCGGAGATTTTGGATGAGTGTGCTTGATGACTCATGTGGTGATGCAGCCGAGTCATGAGGTAATCTTTTTGTCTTGCCTCTGGAGTAGGCAAGGATCCGCTTGGGGATGATCAAGCCTTTCCATTGGCTTTTTCATGTTAATGACTTCCTTTTTCTTGGACGGAAGGGTGTTGATTGAAGCTTTAAATGACTCTTTTTGACGACTCATGTGATGATGCTGAGTCATGAAGTAATTTCTTGTTTTGCCTTTGGAGTAGGCAAGGATCCATTTTGGGATCATCGAGCCTTTCCGTTGGCCTTTTCTGGTGCACCTTCGTTTATTGGGATAGAAGGTTAGAGCTAGTTTCCTTGAAGCTCTTTATTCTGCTGCAATGGTTTTGATTTCGCCTTTCGCGATTTTGATTTTCTTATGGAGACTAGATTCTGGAGCCTCCTGTTTTCAATCACAAGTATGGAGACTAGCCTCCTTATATACATGTTTAAAGAAAATTATTTTTTCTTGATTTTGACAAAGTCGTATTATGCAACTACTTTGTGTGCGGATGTCCTAAATGCAATCTATTTGTTTATTTTTTATTTTTTTTTATGCATTTAGAAAGTAACTGGCCTTTTCCCGTTGGCTTCTTATGAATATGCCGATGGGCTCCTCCTTTATCGCCCTGATGATGGGCTCCTCTTTTATTCATCTTTTGGTTTTAACCCTATCTTTTGCCTAGACCGCCCTTTACAGGTTTTCGATCTAGCGGGCTGCCTTAATTTTTGCCTAGAATATCTTAGGGGGCTTTTGCCTTATCTTTTGCCTAGACCGTTTTTTTGGGGTTTCCGATCTAGCAGGCTACCCTAGTTTTTTCCTAAGAATATCCTAGCAGGCTTTTATTCCTTTATTATTATTTTTTTATGCTTCTTCTTTTTTAGATGCATGCTTGATCTTTGATTAAAAAAGGTCTTTGCACATATTTATGATTTATCAATAAAGAGGCATTTCCATAATATTTGGTCAAGAGAAAGGAAATGAAAGGGAATTTTATTGATAAATGAGCAAAAGTTTATTTCTTTTATAGAAGGATTTCAAAAGGTATTTAGAAGAATGGCTGGTTAGGGTTGGCCATACTGTATAGGCTTAAACGGTCATGTCAATGATATCTGCCCCCCTGGTTCTCCTAATTACTTCAGTTGAGATGCCTGAGCTCAGAGTGAAGACTATGCAGACTGTTTGCTTCTGGAAGAATGTTACCTTAGCCGCCTTTCGGTTTTCGACTAAGGTAACCATTGCTCTTAATTAGTTTGTTTTTTTTTTTTTTACCTCTACTTTTTGCCTAGGACGTATCCTAGCGAGGAATATGGACCCTATCTTTTGCCCAAGGATGCCCTTTGCAGGTTTTCATTCCTGACGGGTCTTGAGCAATGTCTTCAAGCATAATACTTCTTCACCGCATCAGAATTGATTGGGTGTCGAAGTTCTTTTCCATCCATATTGGTGAGGATAAGAGCCCCTTCCGAGAAAGCTCATTTGACCACAAAGGGTCCTTCATAGTTTGTTGCCCATTTTCCAATTTTGTTCTTCTGGGTCGAAAGCACATTATTTACCATTAAATTCCTCTTATGGTAAATATGAGGTTTGACCTTTTTTCGTAAGCCTTTTTTTATTTTCCTTTGATAGGCTTGCTCACGACATATAACATTCAACCGTTTTTCTTCCATAAGGTTTAACTGGTTATATCGGCTTTGAACCGGTTCAGCCTCTATTAATTTTGCTTCCATCACCATGTGCTTTTATCAACATGATTAGTTGTACCAATTTGCCGTCTCGGATCTTTGCTATAACTGAAGAGTAATCATTTTGAATGTAGAGCAACTGTCATGTCAATGCCCCTCTTCCTTTGCTTAGGGATTTCAATCCTCCTATTGATCACTATATTTTCACATTCCCCAGTTAATTACTTGAATGCTTTATGGTGAAGGGTCAAGAGAATAGAAAGAAAGGGATTTATCACAAGGGCTTGTGTTTTAGTGGGATTTTTTTTTTGAAATAATAGTTTTTGAAAGAATGGCTAGCCAAGGTTGGTCGGTGTTTAGGCTAGTTTAAACAAACGTTTTGTTTTTATGAGATGACATCTTTAACTAAATACTCTGCCGCCTATTTGTGACTGATTAACTTTCCTAGTCTACCCTTTTGGGTTTTCAGCCTAGGATTTTGCCCTTTTATCTTTTTGTCTTGGCCTTTGACCTTGACGGGCTTCTTTGAATAATAATTTCTTTTCTCAAACATTGTTGAAACACGATTTTCTTATTCGTGTCTCTAGCTAATTAATCATGTTAACTTTGGCTTCATTTTGTCTATGGCGTTTTGATTATTTTGACGTATTTTGGAACAAAACGTTTGCCTAATCATGGTTATTTATGGGGTATAGATATGATTAGCGAGAAAAGAAGCAGATAGTAAGAATAGCATTCTTTTGTAATTCAAAGGGAAATGCGTGCCCTAAAGATGCTCGGGGGTCGGGCACACCCCGAGGAGTGATCTCTAATAGTCATTGGGTTTACGTCCCTTAAAATCGGAAGAAGGACACCTAATGACTAGCGCTACCTTTTGCGCTAATATCCCTCTTTTTCGGGAGATCGTTTTTGAGGTATGAAGGGGAGACTTCTCTTTTCCTTGTACGACTTGATCTTTTGTATGGTCGTACTTTAAAGGATTATCCTTGAAATCCGGTGGCTCTCTTATTCTTTGAGCATCATTTCCAAGCCCTTGTCCTTGGCTGTATCCATATCTCTTCATTATATGGGCCACTTTTATATTACTAGGAAGTCTTTCCATATTTTCAAATGTCTTCTTCAGCCGCATCCATTTAAGGTATGGTGGACGACTTGCTGATTCGAATGTAGTATTTAGCTTGAGCCATGATCAACTTGTTGCCGACCACGAATTTGATTTTTCGGTGGAGCGTTGAAGAAACTGCCCTAGCACCGTGAATCAAAGGTCTACTTAATCTTCCCCTTGGATTCTTTTTTCCTTTTCCTCTTCGGTTTCTTTATTTTTCCTTTGTTGTGAGGAGCATTATCTTGTAGCTCCTTGGGTGAATAAATTCTTTTGCTTCTTGTCGTGCCCCCAATGCCAGCTATATTGGAGATATCTTTATTAACGGACGATTCTTCTATGTATCTCCACGATACAGCTTTATCCGATGTATAAGGGAAAGGACGAGGCATGACTAAGTGCAAAGGTGTGATTGCCCCTTCCCTGATATTATCGATTTGGGTACTGATATTCACTTCTTTCTTATTATTTCTTTGTCCCAAATCGATGGCCTAAGTTTTTTCTGATGGGGCTATATCAATTGAGCTTATTTTTCCAACAATCTTTGCATGTCCGGGGAAATGGTCCCCTCCTCACTGTCTGACTCAATCCATCCACCTTCGACTTTCAGATCCCGCAGGGAGTTTTCAATCACAGACATGACTGTTTATATGGTCCTTATTTAGGTCTAGATTTTATTCAATTATTTTGGAATGAGAGAGAAAAGAATGAGAAGCATATGAATATTATGTAAAATGCCTCATTGTATTGATGAAAAGAGAAATATGTACAGAGCCCTTTTAATCAAAAGATCTCGCGGCCACGGGCAGAGATCGCGAGAGATGCATCGGAAGCTTTTTATTATTTATTATTATATTTTTTTTTTAACCCAAAAGATGCACAAAATGAGGAGCCCTAGTTAGATGGCCTTCTCTACCCAAGCTCACTATTCTGGTTATGATAGAGGCTTGATGTTTACGTTTGGGTTGGGAGCATCGAAAGTAATCCACCCGGCATTCAATAATTCTTTGAACCCTATATTTCAGGTTAACGCAATTCTCCATGGAATGCCTAGGAGCACCTGAGTGGTAATCACATTTTTCGTTGAGTTTGTACCAACCGGGGTAAGGTGGATCTTTCTTCTTTGGGGAGATACGTGTTAAGAGCTTGGCCTCTAAAAGCCTTGGCAGCAGACTCCCATAAGAGATTGGGATGGGAGTGAATTTCTTCTCTTGTCTGCGTGACTGTCCTACTGATGGCGAAGAGGAAGAAAGAGTAGCAAAGTTCATGGCATTTACACTTCCCTCCTTTTTCTTGCAAAAGGGTTTCTTGAATGATGCGTGGGATTTCTTAAACTTGGGAGGGAATCGAGTATTTTTGACATGAGTATTTTCGACATCGGTTACCTCCTTCAAATCGAAGTTGTGTCCCTCTAATGCCCTTAATTTCTCTTCTAGGGCAAAAATTCGTTGCTCAGAGACCTCATTGTGGAAGCATTGTTGGTACATTAACTCCGTCAATTGCGCCATTTGTTCCTTTATGGCATTAAGCTCGGCGGTGAGCATACGGTTCTGCTCCTCTAATTGCTCCATCCTCTTAGATTTTGTGCGTGAGTGGGGATAGGAAGAAGACCAGCCACTTTCTAAATGATTTAAAGATTTTTATTATTGTCTTTTTATTTTAAATGATTAATGTGAGATAGATATGTCTTAGACAATAACTTTGGTATCTTCTCAAAAGCCTATGTTTTAAGGGTACCATACCCACCTTAATGTGCTAACTTCCTTTTTTCAAAGGTTGCCAACATACCTTAGCGCACTTATCTCTTCTAGGAAGGTGATAAACGCACCTGGGTCTCTTTCGCTATTATCTAAGGATATCTAATGCATCCTAGAATGAATGTGTTTATGCATGCACTACAAAAATATTTTTTTATGACAGCATATATTGAAAGTGGAATAACTTTTGATTGAGTTGTCCGATTTGGACGCACAACATGTCAAAACGAAGAGAAAAGGGTGAAGAACCAAATTGAAAATTCCCGAAGGCGATTTGGCCCAGTAATTTTCCCAAAAAACGCTTCTAAGACCCATTTTTTGGAGGTTTATTAAAATGATGTGTATGCATGCTGCATTTATTTTCTCTCTTAGTTTTACCACTTATTTGATGATATGGTATGAATGATACGACTTTGCTAAGAATCTTTTTATTATAAAAAGTATTTTTATGGCTTTGAATTGTTTTTATATTTTTTATGACCCTTTATCTCTTCTATCGGTCAACGTGGCTACTTAGCTTACAAAGAACCTGAAACCAGGCTAGCTTAACTGAAGACTGTCCGAGATAAAGGTAGTTTATCTTATCACTTTTATGATTTTTAGGGTTTTTCATTATTTTTGTTTGTTGTATGATTACCCTATGCTAATGCATCAATACAAATGCAGCAAACGAATGCACACACAATTCATTCACCCACGAGCAGAGCCACGCTTATTTAATTTCGAGGTAGGGTTTTCCTGCAGAAACGTGCTTGGTTTAGGTGGTTCTAAACTGTTCTCACCAAGGCCAAAGGTCCCCAAGGTGCCCCCATTATAAGGACCTCTCAATCTCTCAGTCCTCGGGTCATGCACGGAACTCCGTGTCGACATCCTTAGACCAAAAGAAGAGAGTTATCACCTTGAGTTGGTGGTTTCCGACAACGGTTGTAGCCCCGTGTGCCAACAAGCCAGTCGTATCTGCCACCCACTCCCTAAAGGTATTCACTCTTGCCCCCGGGTATAGAGGGACTGTTGTGTGCAAGGGTTTTTGTGTGCAGTTTATATTTCAGACAATTTGCAAAAATAATCATACAGCAGTTATTAAATAAAACATACGGAAAAGGGTAAAGGCGTAATTTCAAATCTTTACTTAGTTTGAATTTATCCGTCACTAAATGGGATCAACTCTCTAGCTTCCCCAGTGGAGTCGCCATCTGTCGCCGCCGTCCGTTCCAACGTTTAGGGACATCTCGAACGTTTATGCGAGCGGTCGCGAAAAGATGGTTTAGACTCGCATTTTATGTTAACATATGTTCATTGCTTCCGAGGTGCTCAACAACTAAACTATCCTCTAATAAAAGCAAGGTTTTCGAAAAGGGTTTCTTATGGAGTCGCCACCAATGTTTTGACCATAAACATTGGAAAAGGATAAAAAGGCGTTGATGTTGATAAAAAACCAAACTTGGCCATTATAACCAGAGTTTGGTAAGGGAGTTAGTTACGTGTGGGGAAGGTGTTAGCACCCCCACAACGCCCCTTTCGGGTTCCCTATGACTGATTAATTCATTAAGTGAAGATTATGAGAAATTACGCTATTACCCTATTTTATTCATACAATATTTAAATATGGCTATCTACATGACTTTATTTCATATTGCATACATAAAACAATAATATAAAGCAGTAAAAGAGAAGAGAATTGAAAAGAACCTCCGTAGCAAGCTTTATATCGCAAATCTTTTACAAAGGGGATGCGTTTCAGCGATCCCTCGCTCTACAAAGACTCTCCTCTCGAATACAAGATCGACTCGACTAAAATTTTAAAAGAAGAATCGAATGCTGGAATATAATTCCTTAACTGATTGTTACCTTATTAAGGCAATCAGAGAGTTTATTCGAAGTAGGGAGAGAAGACAAGTACTGGGAGTTGTCTGGAGTGTGAAAAAGTGGCAAATGAGCCTCCTATTTATAGTTTTCACAGCCTGACGCGTTGGGACGGCCGTCCGGGGTCTGGAAAACAGGGATGAGCGTCTCGAGAGGTTGGGACGACTGTCTGGGATTTGGGACGGCCGTCCCATTCAAATTTTGGCCTTGGGACGGGCATCCCACATTTGGGACGTGCGTCTCGACTCTCCTAGGTAGTTTGGGACGACTGTCTCAACCTGTTTTGGCCAGCTTTTGCGTTCTGGGACCCCCGGGAAGCTTTCCTTTCCTGATTCGGACATCGGTTGATGCCGATAGATGCCCGTTGAAGCTTTATCTTCATATAGGAAGTCTTCTTGGCCTTTATTTGAGATGCCGGGCGAACTTTATCTTTGTTATAGGTGGTCTCCTTTGCCTTTATTGAGAAGCCGGGCAAAATTAGGGGTCTACAATCAGTAATTGAAAATCAATTGATTTTATGGAAAATCAATTGGTTAATTTTTTTCTAGGGTTAATAGTGTATGCGTTGTCTCTAATCACTTACTGCAGATTGAGCTGAGTGCCTTTACAAATGGGAACAACTTCAACTACTCTCTTAAATATCATAGTTATCCAATAAAAGCTGAAAGACTGTGATTGGAAATCAGATGTGAAGGTAATTGAGTATCACAGTAACAACTCTCTCTCTTTCTCTCTCTCTGCCTTTATCATTTCTGACGCATGGAGCAGAACAACAGTAAATCACAAAAAGACAAAATTGACTATTCAAAGTAGATGAAGGGTCCGGGTTTTCGCATTTCATTTTAGCATGCAATAGTGGTTCAAAAATCTCGTACTCTCTCCTTGAAAATATTCTCTCTTCTCTGTATCCGGTTCATCTTTCAAGCAACATGTTCAAGCGCACCAAATTTGGAAGGAGGAAGTTCAGCAAAGGAGAATCCTCAACTGCTGTGCAAGAAATACCAGGAGGAGGGCGCATTGAAACCTGGTTCAATGGGAACCAAGAAAAGATGGACTTATTCATTCACGAAATGAGCAGGAAACAAATTAACATTCCCAAGGTTCTGAAATTCTCGTGGTTGGATGCTGAAGGGTTCAGAGGTGTTTGGAAACTGCTGCAACACCAGAAACTTCAGAAGTTCCTTGAGCTCAATGGTAGAATCTATCCTGATCTTATTAAAGTTTTCTTTACTAATCTGTCATTTGAAGGTTCTACACTCACAACTCAAGTTAAAGGAGTGAAAATAGAGATTACTGTTGAACATTCAAGGACTTGATGTTGCACTTAATGAACATGAAGATTGATGATTTTGATGATGATTCAAGAACTCAAAGACTTATGAAAGTGATGAAGATCTTAGTGAAATACTTTGGCAAAGATCTCATTGATTTGATGAAGTCAAAGATGAAGTCAAAAGGCTACTTTGCAGCAGTCAACAAGTCACTCAGATAAAAGAGTTAGAAGTTTAGTGTGTCTACAGAATGCTTAGGTAAAACCACTTTATCTTTTCTGCTGCATGAAGTTTCTTCTCTTAAATGATTTTGCAAAATGCCTCAAAAATCGTTTTAAACAACTTAAAAACAAAGCATTGTGACAAAAGCTTTCTTAATAATGTTTTTAACTGATATAGTTTTGAAAGAACCGATTAAAATCTCTTAGAATGTTCAAAGAAGTAATTTTACAGTATTTTAATCTATACAAATTACTTTTAATCGATTAAAACCCTTTAGAACCCATTATGACCAATCAGATTTAAAATATGAGCGATCAGAACATATTTCAATCGATTAAAACACGTTTCAATCGATTAAAATCACTTAAAGGGTCAGAATGATCGATCAGAATGCAGTTATGACCGATCAGAGTTGGTTATGATCGATCAGAATTGAATTATGACCGATCAGATCTGTTTCAATCAATTAAAACGCATTTCAATCGATTAAAACAACTTGGAAAAATTTTGTACGAGTTTCAATCGATTAAAACGCGTTCAACCGATTAAAACAACTTGGAAAAATCTTGTGCGAGTTTTAATCGATTAAAACTTCTTTTATCAGTTAAAATAACTTGAAAAGTTTTATAAGAAAGTTTTGCGAGTATATCAATCGATTAAAACACGAAACAATCGATTGAATCAAACTTAGAAAAGTTTTGTAAAGTGTTTTAATTGATATAACCGTTGCAAGTATCAACTAAAACAATTACGTTAAAGAAACAAGAACGCATTAATGGATTGAAAGGACTTTTAACAGATTGAAACGACTATTTCAACAGATTAAAACAAACTTTCAACAGATTAATTAATGCAGCAGTTTTTGAAATTACTCTTTAAAAACAGTTTTGCTTGAACTTTTTAAACATACTTTGAATATCAGTTTTTACATATCCTTAAGCAATCATTCAAGCAAACCTTAGAACTTTTTCAAGAAAGATTCGCAACAATTTTTTGAAGTTATTTTGAAAATCTTTCTTGAGGCAACTTGCATTCTTTTGAAGAAGAAACTCTGCTAGATTTGGATAAAGCTGGTTTAAGCTTTCTAGTTTCTTCTTTGTAAATTCTTTTTCATTCTTTTGTATTGTGTTGTGCCTGGAATTTGGGCACAAGTTTCTCTGCAGCTGGAAGTTGGTTGTGGAGGTTATCAAGAACTGGAATTTGGTTCTTGGTGAAAGGTTTGGTGCCTGGAATTTGGGCACTGGTTTCTCTGCAACTGGAATTTGGTTGTAGAGGTTATCAAGAACTGGAACTTGGTTCTTGGTGGAGAGGTTGTGTACAGGAACTGGAATTTGGTTCTTGTACTATGTGGTGCCTGGAATTTGGGTACTGGTTTCTCTGCAGCTGGAATTTGGTTGCAGAGGTTTTCAAGAGCTGGAATTTGGTTCTTGGTGGAAAGGTTAAGTGCAAGAACTGGAATTTGGTTCTTGTGTTAGATTAGGTGTAAGATTGTTGAATGCAGTAAAACATTTAATCTAGTGGAACCCAGTTGGAATTTGGCTGGAGACTGGACGTAGCCCTGGTATTGGGTGAACCGAGTATAAAATACCAGGTGATATCTTCCTTAACCTTTCTCTCATTTAA
>OY731408.1:4243250-4333551 GCA_963425845.1 Sphenostylis stenocarpa
TTGCCGACGTGTTGTTGGTGCATTAGTGTTAACTGCGCCAACTACTCCTTCACGGAATTAAGCTCAACGGTGAGCATACGGTTTTGTTCCTCTAATTGCTCCATTAATCGCGCCATCTGCTCCTTTATGGGATTAAGCTTAGCGGTGAGCTCGCGGTTTTGCTCTTCCAATTTGTCCATCCTTTTGACTTTTTGCGTGCGAGTGAGGACAGGAAGAAGATCAGCCACTTTCTAAAATGCAAATGAATTAGGGTTTTTATTTTTATTTTTATTTTTATTTTTTTAAAATGAATGATTAATGTGAGATGGATATACTTTAAGACAATGGTTTTGGTATTCTCTTTAAAGTTTACGCTTTATGGAGCACCATACCTACCTCGATATAATGGTTCCTTCCCCATCATGGATTTGACAAGTATCACGAAGGCCACCATATGCCTTAACACACTTGTCCCTTCCTTGTGGAAGGTTACAAACGTACTTGGGTTTCTTTTGTCTTTGTCTTAAGGATATCTAGTGCCCCTAAATATGAATGTGTTCAGATATAAGAGGCTTTTATTAAATTGATGTTTATGCATACCTTTCTTATGCATTTATTTTCTCTCTTTTTTCTTGCTCTTGAAATGATAAGAGTATGAATGATTTGATTTTGTCAAAATCTTTTTATTATGTTTTGTTTTTATTTTGAAATGAATGTTTTGACTTTGTCAAAATTGTTGTACTATTTTTTTTTTTGTTATTTTTTGTGATCTTTATCTCTTCTGTTGGTCAACGTAGCTACTTAGCTTATAAAGAACCCGAAATCAGGCTAGCTTAAATGAAGACTGTTTGAGATAAAGTTATTTTATTTTTTAAAAAAGGTTTTTATGTTTATATATATATATATATATATATATATATATATATATATATATATATATATCTATAATTCCTTATCTCTTTTGTTGGTCAACGTGGTTACTTAACTTTTAAAGAACCTGAAACCAGGCTAGCTTAAATGAAGACTGTCCGAGATAAGAGAGGTTTATATTTGTTTTGTGTTTTTAAGAATTTGTAATGTTTTAACTGTTGTACGATTATTTTATGCAATTGCAACAAACAAATGCAACAAACATATGCACAAACAATTCACTCATCCAAGAACAGAGCGACTGCGTTTTAATCATGAGGTAGGAGTTTCTTGTAGAAAGGTGCATATTCAAGGTGGTTCTAACTGTTCTCTTTAAGGTCAGATCCCCAAGGTGTCCCTATTATAGGGACCCCTCAATCTCTCATTCTTCGAACAATGCATGGCAAAACGGCCTTGTCAACGTTCTTAGACCAAGTGTCACCGCCGTCAAAACGAGGCGGTCAGAGCGACGCGATGGTTTTCGACTTTCCATTTTTCGCGTTTTTATTGGTGTGGTTACAACGCCTTTAGGTTTTCCGATACCCGGGCTGAACCTAGAGGTGAGGTTTTCGAAAAGGCGCTCTTGGATTGTCCGATAACCGGGCTAATCCAAGAACTAAATTTTGAAGGGTTCATCTAGAGTCGCCACCGATGTTTTTACCGGAAACATCAGAAAAGGAGTAAAAAGGCGTTAGTTTTCGAAAAACCAACTTTGGTCATTAGAACCAGAGTTGGGTAAGGGAGTTAGTTACGTGTAAGGGAAGTGTTAGTTCCCTTACGACGCCCCTTTCGGGTTCCCTATGATAGGCCAACTACTCTAAATAAATGAACCGTTGAAAATACGTTTTTACCCTTTTATTTTGCTGAATTTAAAACTATGACTACATGGCCCTAATGTCTATTGCGTAATTTAAAATAAGGCAGTAAAAGGTAGAGAGAGAAAGTAGAAACCTTCGAAGCAAGCTTTCTATTAATTCTTTGAAAGTTAGGGTGCTTTTTGGCAGCCCTTTGCTCTTTTACAACGCCGGGATCCCTCGAAACGCTATAAAACACTCTAGAAAACTCTCAGAAACTCTGGAAATGCTTCGGAGGGGGTCTAGAGAGAGAATTTGAAGAAAAGTCTAGAGAGAGAAAGCAAGAACTGTTGGAAATGAGGGGAATGACGCTCCTATTTATAGGGATTCGCGCCTATCAGGTTGAGACGGGTCGTCTCGTCTGACAAGGTCGAGACAGCCATCTCGCCAAACGAGACGGCGGTCTCGCCACCTGCACAAGGCGAGACGGCGGTCTCAAATCCGAGACGGCGGTCTGGACCCTAAAAGGCGAAAACCCTTATTTTCGTGCCGAAAATCCCTCCTATCCTAGTATGGGGCCTAATAGTCTCTCCTAGTGGCTTCTTAGGCTTCATCCATCCTTGAATAGAAGGTCTTCTGGTTTTTATTGTGAGGTCGGGCAAGATTTGGGGTCTACAGCTGCCCCCCCTTTACCTGACTAGTCGACTGCTGGCCTGTTGTGCCAAGGAAATCAAGTGAAGGGTAAAGGAGTTGACCCTCTTACCCGGTTACCCTTCGGATGTTCCATCTTACGGCGGTTGATCTTCTGGGGAAAATTTGTGTTGTGCACCTCCAGGATACTCCTTCTGACGGTAGTCGATCCCTTTGGTTGACACAAGGTAGAACCTTAGGATACTCCTTCTAACGGTAGTCGATCCTTCGGTTGATGGGTATAAACCCCCCATCAGGCTGGTAGTTGCAGTCCGCTGTGTGTTGGACTGGATGAGTATGAACCCCCATCAGGCTGGTGGTTGCGACTTACTGATCCGGCTCGAGCGCAGATCAGGCGCACTTGCGTGCTCGAGTTGATAGGTATGAACCCCCTATCAGGCTGGTACAGTCCACTGCATAGGACTGGTGGTGGCGACGGCTTACTGTTCGGGTGGCTCATGCGCCGAGCGTTAAGATGTGCTTTTTGTTGGTCTTTTTCTGAGAATGATCGTCTGGTCTGTGTCGGGGATTTTGTTGGTGTTCATCCAGCTTGTTGGTTGCTGGGGATTCTTTGTTTTTTATCTTTGATGGTGATCATCCAACTCTTGTTGGTCGGTCAGGTAGTCTTTGTTTGTTTGTTCGACTCTTTGCTTGGTCAAGGTGGTTGACTTGTCTTAATCCTGCCTTTTTTCGTGGTCTTATCTCTTTTTTCTCGCGATCTTTGGATTTTGGCTTTTTTTTTCTTGAGCGTACGTCTTTTTATTCTTAGTTTTTTTTGTTACGCTGACTTTTGGAAGAGATAGCGAAAAGATGCATGGAATAAAATTTTATTTATAAAAGATTTTATTACAGCAGCCCTATTCTATGAGCACTATCCCTATGGACTATCATCTGGAGACAATCCATAGGAAGGGAATTGCTGGTACATGTGTCTCCGGAACTCTGCTTGGTCCCGGATCTCATCGCGGTACTCTTGTTGGAATGTTTCCCAGTCTTGCTGCATCCCTTCCTGGTATTGGTAGATTGTCTCCAGTCTTGTATCAAAGGCTTCCTGCCTTAGGGACATCTGCTCTTGCCTCACAGCATCTGATCGAATTGCTGGCGGAGATCGTTCATGTTGCGGTTCATGCCAGCGAAATCGTCTGTGTATTGTTGTTGTTGTTGCTGCTGTTGCTGTTGTTGTTAGAAGTTGGGAGGTGTGGGGAGATCGTGCATCGCCACGATGTCCTGGAAGTCCAAGGCGAAATCCAGCGATGGGTGGAGGACCAGCTGGGTTCCGTGGCGCATCAGCATCCTCATGCTGACCAGGATCGACCCGTTGATGGATTCGGGTCGTAAGCTGGAGGCCAGTTCTTCCCGGCCTCCGCACCCCCATTTCTCTGCCAGGGGAGTGATAAGAGGAGCCATGAGAATGGCTCCAACTAGTCTGCTCCCGAAGTCCTTAAGGGCCCTCAGGAAGAAGTAGCCAGGGTTGCAGCGGCGCCTCTGGCTCACGCAGTAGAGAGCAAAAAGATCAGGGAGGGTTACCTTACCCTGACTTTCCTTCCGCCCATGGATAGTCCCCGCCAGCAGCTTGTGGCAAATGCGGAGGGCCGGGGGGAGTGCGGAGCCCTTCATCAATGTGGGCAATGTGGGCGCCCTGGTGAGCTCCTCCCACATTTCACCGGCAGTGAGGTTGGTGGGGCACGCGCAGATGGCCTCCCGGTACTCCCGAGTTAGTACGTCCTCGAGCCGGACGAACCCAATGCTCACATTGAATTCGTCGAGGGTGGTGGTCCAGTACGTCCCACCCATAAAGTATGTCACTATTTTCGTTGGTCACATGCCCGGGACCATGGCAAGGGTCTCGGCGTAGGAGATGGAGGCCAGGAACTCCAGGACTGCTTGAGGGTACACATGGGTGGGTGGAGCCTGCAGTAGGAAACCCCATCCAATGCTATCGATGTGGGCCCAGACGTCGTCCTCCCACCCGAACTCATCGAGGATGCCGAAATCTAGCTTGAGCATGGGTGCCATGTGTACCCCCGGATATGCTCAAGCCAAGCCTGGTGCGATGGAGAAAGCTGAGTGGGGTCTTGGGGGGCTGGTGCCGAGGAACTGCTAGGGCCAGCAACACCTCTCCTCTTCCTAGACTGGCTCCCGTGGTACATCTTGACCTGAAAGTGCTTGAGAGTGAGAGATCTGAGAGTTGGAGGTTCTGGGGTGCAGAGGAGTTGTGAGGAACCCCCAAACGCCCTCCCTATATATAGGGAAAAAATCCGATTTGGGACCGCCGTCTGGGAAGTCGAAACGGCGGTCTCGACTTTGACCTTAAGCGAGACGGCGATCTCGTCGAGCGGGACAACAGTCTCGTTTTCGGCCGATTCGAGACGGCGGTCTCGTCGGTCGAGACAATGGTCTCGTCGGTCGAGACAATGGTCGTCGGTCGAGACAATGGTCTCGATTCCCAAAATGGTTTATTAAGTGGTTCGCAGATTTTGGACCACTTCCAACAATATTTCCTTCAGAAGTTTATGATGTGTATCAGTATTTCCGAGAGAAGACATCTTTCGACTCCGGATATAGACTAATTTCGTTTATAGCTACTCAATCTATCACATGGATAGTAGCTTGGGATTATGAGATAGAACCTGCCTATGAAAATGTAGATATCAAACAATTGTCTAGAAGATTCAAGATCAAGTGGTGGCAGAAGTTCAATACTGAATTGATAACCAAGGCAAATATAGATAAGTGGCAAGAAAATCATCGTCAAAGAAGAGAAGGAGCAAGTATAAGTCAAGCTTTAACCCAAGAATCGTTATTTTTAGCAGAAAAGCAAAAATTAATGGCAGAATTAGCAGCCGCAACATCCATGAAAGACTTTGAACAGATAATTAGAGAAAAATCAGCCACGTCAAAAGCAGATTCTGAAGAAAGCACTCAAGCAAATCCCTTTGAAATGTTTGATTAGAAGAACAAGACAAAAAGAAAAAGAAGAAGTGATAAAAAGATAAAAAAGTATCAAAACAAATTTGAAAAAGAGGAAACAACTGATTGCAAGAAGACAAAATTGGAAAAAGAAGATGTGACAACAAAAGATATTACGGGATATAATAAAGGGTAATTTTGTAAAATAATCTAAGGATAGTTTTGTAAATTATGTAGTATCTAGAATTATGTATCTCTCTATAAATAGCCTCTTCAGTTAGCGAAGAAGGCAGAGTGTGTTTAAGTGTTTATAAATAGCCTCTGATACCAAACTTTATTTATTTCTATGGTATTTATAGATGTACTCCCTATTTGTTCAATTTTCTTTTTTAACTCTTCTATTTGTAATTCTGTATTACTTTTTAATCTTAAAGAATCTAATTCTTTTTGTGGAACGTTAAATAATTTATATATGGGTTTTACGGGTTCTTTAGAACTGCTGGGAATATTTTTTATAGAATTATTTTCTATTCTAGTTAATTGTTTAGACATTACTTCTAATATCGTATTAGAGTAATTTAATTGTGAATGTAATTTTTTAATATCCTTTAATTGTACAGGTTTTTCTTCATTTTTAACATCTTTATAAGGACTAGCTTCTATTTCTAAATCTTTTGTAGGTTTTATAATAATTCCCTGTTGTGGAGGATATTCTAAAGTTATTAATTCATTATTAATAGTTTTCCACGTATTATTAATTTTTTCTAAAGGGTATAAATTCTTTTCTTGACGATAATTAATAAACCAATCAAAGAAATATAAGTTTATTTCATTTTCTTCTAAATATTTATAAAATTCTTCTCTATAATCTTCTATCTGTTGTTTAGTAAATGTTTTAAAATACCATTCTCTATTTTGTTTATTATATTCTCGCTTCAAAATCTTTTCTAATCCAATTTTTATCTATAATAAAATTAACTTCTCGTTGAACTGTGTTTAATATTTGTGAGGCTGTTGGAGAATATTGAGGGGATTCTGTTCCTCTAGACTCTTCATATACCGGTTTAGATACTCTAGGAGTAATATTATCTAATCCTCTTAAATCTAGATTTATTGTTGAACCATCTATAGAGTGTCTTGATGATTGACCTTTATAAATCATTTAAGGTTCTTTATTTTTAAAAGATAATGATCTATTCATTCTTAATCTAATATCAAGTACCATCTTGGATTATTTCTCTTATTTTTGTATTATATATTTTAGGTGCTTCTATTATATCTTCTAATTTCCATTCTTCAGGAATTTTACTTATTATCTCTTCATGACTTAATCTTTTAGGAATTTGGACCGAAGATTTTCTAAGATTTGCTTCAACTAATATTGTTTCATCTTTAGGAGAAGATCTTAAAGCTTTATAATTATAATCTATTCTTGTTACTTTATAATAAACTCTATAAATTATCTCGTATTGGACCTGATTCTTCATCTACAATTTCCTCAAGAATTTTAACATATAATTTTATAGCTTCACTTGTTTTATTATTTTTAATATTCATAGAGAAATTAGGATAACAATTAAAAAGGCAGGACCATCATGTAAATTACTTTCTAAAATTGCAATTATAGAATCATTAAATTTTTTAAGTCTTATATCTCTTAATAACATCAATATTGGACTATTAATTCCTATTCTATAATTGGGTTTTGCTCGCGACTTGTATTAATCCTAGATGAATAAAATTATAACCATCTTTTATATGTTGATCTAATATTGATTGTTCTAAAATGTTTATAATCTTATTATTTCTAGTTCCAGGATAGCTATATTCTACTATATGGACTTCATCTAGGTTTGTTGACCAAAATTTATGTTGTTTATAAACTTCGCATTTTTTAACTATAGGTATGGACCAATTATGTAAAGAATTTTCTATCTCTGCTATCTGTAATTCTCTTTCTTTATTATCTGAGAAGTTTGAAGAAGACGAAGCCTCTTGTTGCGGTGTTTTAACTATTATTTGTTTATCTTTGTTTCTTAATCTTAAATCACTTAAAGATCTAAGAATATTTGGCATCCTAACTCTCTCTCTGGTTTCCATGCTACGGGACCACCTCTTTTGCCTCTCGGCCTATCTAGCTGACCAACGGACTCACTACCCCTCCTGGGTTTTACTGCCGGGACCACTAGATCTAAGGGCTGACCAACGTATAAGCACCTCTCAGTGCTACACGGATTCCTTTGATTAAGTTAAGAGTCCCAAAGACCCTTAAAACTTAAAGATTTAGGATTGAGATCCAAATCTAAACACTTAATAGCTCAAACTAGGCAACAAAATGACCTAGTTCCTTTAGTTTTCCCTCAAGATATTTAATATTACTTCTATACCAGACTATGCACCAAGCATAATTATTTGGATTTTCTCTTAATAATCTTTCTTTCTGGGCTATATGCCTTCTTAATTTTCTTTTAAGGTTTTTGATTTGTTTAGTTAATTCTATGGCTGGGTTTGGGCTAGAACTAGGGCTTATATCTGGAGGTCTTAGAGGTCTTACTATGAATCCTAGACCTGGAAGTGCACCTTCCATTGGAACGAACTCTTCATTTTGATGTTGATTATTCATAATTTCAGAATAGTACGTGGCGTTGTTAAACCAGAATTCCTCAGACCTTCAAACGAAAGGAGGTTAACAACTGGTATTCCAGCCTATATACTTTCTGGGTTTATATTCCCCCCCACAAGAAAACCAAATATGATTTTATTCAGAGCACTCTGGCTCTGATACCAAACTTTATGATGTAGGCTCTCCCACGTGGGGAGACCTTAGGTGGACACCCCTCCAACGTGCAATGGAGGTCATCAACCTAGGCCATAATTTATATATATATATATATATATATATATATATATATATATATATATATATATATATATATAAATATATAAATATATAAATATATAAATATATAAATATATAAATATATAAATATATAAATATATAAATATGTAAATATATAAATATATAAATATATAAATATATAAATATAAAAATATGTAAATATTGTATTTATAGATTTTATAAATATATAAAGATATAAATATATAAATATATAAATATATAAATATATAAATATATAAATATATAAATATATAAATATATAAATATATAAATATATAAATATATAAATATATAAATATATAAATATATAAATATATAAATATATAAATATATATATATATATATATATATATATATAAAGATATAAATATATAAAGATATAAATATATAAATATGTAAAGATATAAATATATAAATATATAAATATATAAAGATATAAATATGTAAAGATATAAATATATATCTTCAATATTTTGTATATATAACTACAATTTATATATATATTTTTAAATCTTTTTCTAAAATTAATTTTAATAATATAATATTATTTTTAAAATTTAACAAAATATGGAAATACTTAATATTGAACAACAAGTTAAAGTAATAGAATAAAAGAGACTTACAAAGAGACTTACAAATATGAAAATTTCATTTAATATATGAAAGGTCTTACAAAACAAGTTCTATTTTTCGCTCTGTCTCTTCTTTAAAATGAAGAGGTTATTTATAGATGTCTTAGAACTTACTAGGAACTATACAAATTACTTTTTTATCCTTCTAATGATTTACACAAATACCCTTAATTATTACATTTTGTCGATTCTTCTTTTACATCTCCATCTTCTTTTTCTTTATGACTCATCTTCTTGTCTTGACATGCTTTTATCTTTATCTTTCTTTCACGTCTCCTTCTTGTCATGCTTTTATCTTTATCTTTCTTTCACATATCCTTCTTGTCATGCTTTTATCTTTATCTTTCTTTCACGTCTCGTTCTTGCCAGCTGCCTTTAATAATTTTGATATTGACATTATGATGTTTATCCTTATCAGTCGAACATGTTGAATGGGTTTGAATACCCCCTACTTCCTTCTGACGGAGTCTTGGATGTGGATTTTTCTTTAATTAGCTTTTCCATTTCTTCTATGCTTGATGAAGAGGCCAACTCTGCCATCAATCTCTGCTTTTCGGCTAAGAATAATGACTCTTTAGTTAATGAGGATGAGGAAGGTCCTTCTTGTCTCTGTTGGTAATTAGCTTGCCAGGTGTCTATTCTCTGTTTATTGATGATATCCAAATTGAATTTTTTCCACCATTTGATTTTAAATAGTACAAAACTCCTTTTCAGGGAATGATATAACTGAGTGGAACTTAGATGGATTAAGTGAACAAGCCATATTAGATTTAACTTGCCAAATGACCATGGCAGCCACTGCCCATAAATCTAAAGGTTGTAGTGATAAATCAACAGCTATAGCCATAATTCAAGGATTCACTGGTCAATTGAAAGGTTGGTGGGATAATTTCTGCACAGAACAGGATAAATTATCAATTCTTAATAGTATAAAAACAAATACTAATAAAGAAGATGTTGTAGGAACACTAATATACTCAATTATACAAAATTTTGTAAGAGATCCCAATATTTTTAAGGAAAGATCAGCTAGCCAATTAGCCAACCTATATTGTCCAACCATGTCAGATTATAGATGGTATAAATATAATTTCTTATCAAAAATAACTTTAAGAGAAGATGGATTCGCAGGATTTTGGAAAGAGAGATTCTTAGCAGGATTACCCAAATTATTTTCGAGAAAAAGTAAAAATAAATTTAGAAAGTCATTATGGTAAACCTTTAGCATATGATACTCTAACCTATGGACAAATACACAATATAATTGTAGAAACAGGTGTACAAGTTTGTACTGACTTCAAATTACAAAATAAACTTAGGAAAGAAAGTATGATTAATAAAAAAGAAATAGGAAATTTTTGTTATCGAGTATGATATGGAACCAATAAGAGCCCCTAGTGCTAGGAAAAAGAAGGTAATTAAAAGACAAGAAAAATCGTATAAGAACCCTTATAAAAAACCTTATAAAAAATTTCAAGAAACTGAGAATAAGAAGATAGAAAACAAATCTAAATGGACAAGAAAACCCAAATATAACAAAACCTAATAAAAGAAAGAATGTATGTTGGAAATGCGGAAAACCAGGCCATTATGCTAATAATTGTAAAGTTATAAAAAAGATAAACCAAATAGAAGATGAAAAATTAAAAGAAAATCTATTAAATATTCTAATTAATTCTGAAGAAGAAGAATCTAGTACCTCTATAGAAAATGAAGATAGTGAATTAGAAATAGAACAAATCGAAGCAAGAATCCTCTAGCGAGGAAGAAGAACAAATTTCAGAAGATAATTATTGTTTAGGCCCAGAAATATGTAATTGTCTAGATTGTAAAAATATAAATATGTTAACAAAATATCAAACATCGACTTTAATTTCTATAATAGATAATTTAGAAGAATCCCCTTTAAAAACTGAATTCTTACAACAATTAAGTAGTTTAATAACTCGTAGTGAAGAAGTTCAGAAAAATATAACTCCAATAAGCATGAAAGAAATTTATAATAGGTTTAAGAGTCCAAGTCAACAAATAACCATAAAAGATTTACAAGAGGAGATTAAAACCCTCAAACAAGAAATACAATTATTAAAAGAAAATGATATAGCTTTAGAATATAGATTATTAGAATTAGAAGGAAAAGATATTATAAAAAATCAAGAACATAATGGAGAAAGCTCTAGTAAAATTGAAGATATAAAAGATGAAAGTTATATTAGTTTATTAAATTTAATGACTACACATAAATGGCATGTAGAAGTCACGTTAGTAATAAAAGAAGAAAAATTTAAAACTATAGCTTTAGTAGATTTAGGAGTAGATGTAAAATGTATTCAAGAAGGCTTAATACCTACAAAATATTATGAAAAAACTTTTGAAAAACTAACTAGCACAAATGGATCAAAACTGCATATTCAAGTATAAATTATCAAATGTAAAAATATGTAAGAATAAAGTTTGTTATAATACCTCTTTTGTATTAATAAAAAATATGAATACACGAGTAATATTAGGAACTCCGTTTTTAACATTATTATATCCTTTTCGAGTAACTGAATTAGGTTTAAAAACTAGTATTCTAGATAAAGAAATTTGTTTTGAATTTATAAAACCTCCAAAGACTAGAGAATTAAATTTATTAAAAGAATCTTCTATAAGTCAAGTAGAAATAAAGAAAAAACAAATAAACATGTTAAATAAAGAAATAAAATTCAAAAGAATAGAAGAACAATTAAATAGTCAAAATATTAAGAAAATTATAAAAGCATATGAAGAAAAAATAGAAAAAGAAATATGTGAATTAAACCCTATTGCTTTTTGGCATAGGAAGAAATATACAATAGAATTACCATACATAAATAATTTTGATGAAAAACAAATACCAACAAAAGCTAGACCAATACAAATGAATAATGAATATTTGGAATATTGTAAAAAAGAAATACAAGAATATTTAGAAAAAGGATTAATAAGACCGTCAAAATCACCCTGGAGTTGTACAGGGTTTTATGTAATGAAAACCTCCGAGATAGAACGAGGAGCACCTAGATTAGTTATTAATTATAAACCTTTAAATAAAGTATTAAAATGGATACGATATCCATTACCAAACAAAAATGATTTAATTAAAAGAGTGCATGATGCAACAATATTTTCTAAATTTGATTTAAAATCAGGATATTATCAAATATTAGTAAAAGAAGAAGATAAATATAAAACTGCTTTTGTAGTACCCTTTGGACATTACGAATGGAATGTAATGCCACAAGGATTAAAAAATGCTCCAAGTGAATTTCAAAACATTATGAATGATATTCTTATTCCATATATAAAATTCTCAATTGTATATTTAGATGATATATTAATATTTTCAAAAAATATAACAGAACATATTAATCATTTAGATATATTTATAAAAATAATGAAAGAAAACAGTTTAGTAGTATCAGCTAAGAAAATAAAAATATTTCAAACAAAAATAAGATTTTTAGGGTATGAAATTTATCAAAACACTATAATACCTATACAGAGATCTCTAGAATTTGCAGAAAAATTTCCAAATGAAATAAAAGATAAACAACAGTTACAAAGATTTTTAGGATGTGTAAATTATATAGCAGATTTTATTCCCAATATTAGAATAATATGCTCTCCATTATTCAAAAGACTTAGAAAAAATCCACCTTCGTGGGATGAGAATATGACTCAAGCCATAATAAAAATAAAAGAATTAGTTAAAAGAATACCTTGTTTAGGAATCCCAGATCCAGAAGCATTCTTAATAGTAGAAACTGATGCATCAGAATTAGGATATGGGGGAGTTTTAAAACAAAAAATTCAACAGTCTTCTAAAGAACAAGTTGTCAGATATCATTCGGGTATCTGGCATCCCTCACAACAAAAATATTCAACTGTAAAAAAAGAAATTTTATCAATTGTTTTGTGTTTGCAAAAATTTCAAGATGATATTTTTAATAAAAAGTTTTTGATTAGAACTGATTGCAAAGCAGCACCAAGTGTTTTAACAAAAGATGTTCAAAATCTGGTTTCTAAACATATTTTTGCCAGATGGCAAACATTATTATCATGTTTTGATTTTGAAATAGAACATATAAAAGGAAAGGATGATTTTTTACCAGATTTTTTAACCAGAGAGTTTTTATAGGATAAAAGATCATGAGTGATAAGCCATTGAGCAAAGATCAATATGGTCCCCCACTGGGACCTTTAAACATAGGTATGTCAATATCTTTAAGACCAAATAGTCCACAAGCTAAGGCTACCTTAGCAAAAATATTAAAAACTCCTCCGCCAATATTGAAAAGTCCTCTGGTCAATACTTCTAACCGATATACTCCATTACAATATTCTCATACTCTCATTAGTCCAAAAGACCTTATCACCTCTTCTTCCTCATCTTATCAACATATCCAGAGTCCTCAAATATCTTCCCAAACAGTAAGCCTTCAAGATGAATATTATCTTAAACCTGAAACCTTATCAATAATAACCTTAGAAAAATCCTGGATAAACACAAAATGCCAAAACTACTTCTCAATTCCTCTTCCCAAAAGAATTCTATTATTTGCCAACAAGTCTAAACAAAGATCGTACCTTCTATGAATTTATTTTAGTCGACACCGACTCTGCAAAAATTATTCATAAAAGAAATGAACAAGGTATCATCCAATATTCCAAACTCAAAATCCTAAAAATCCTTTCTTCAGAAGAATGGAACAATCCTCCCTATCACCTAAAAACCTTCTCTAGAACTTTTAATCCCCAAACATATGACTATTATGATTATATGGATGCATGGTATAATGCTTTGTACGTGTATCCGAAAAATCATTCTTGGTTTATTTGGTTTAAAAAAGGAATCTCTTTAAATTTTCCCAAATGGTTTATCAAATGGTTCTCTCATATGGGACCTCTTCCTTCCATCTTTCCCTCCAAAGTCTCAGAAATATATAACTATTTTCGTCAAAAAACCTCTTTTGATCAGGGGTATATATTAATTTCTTTCATAGCCACACAGTCAATAACCTGGATAGTAGCTTGGGATTTCACCATCGAACAATTATACGAAAATGTTGATATTAAAGTATTGTCAAGACAATTTAAAGTCAAATGGTGGAAAAAATTCAATTTGGATATCATTGTCGCCACCGTCCATTCTGACGTCTAGGGACATCTCAAACGTTTATGCGAGCGGTCGTAAAAAGATGGTTTAGACTCGCGTTTTTATTTTTAAATGTGTTCATTGCTTCCAAGGTGCTCAACAACTGAACTATTCTCTAATAAAAGCAAGGTTTTTGAAAAGGGGTTCTTATGGAGTCGCCACCAATGTTTTGACCGTAAACATTGGAAAAGGATAAAAAGGCGTTGATTTTAATAAAAACCAAACTCGGGCATTATAACCAGAGTTGGGTAAGGGAGTTAGTTACGTGTGGGGAAGGTGTTAGCACCCCACAACGCCCCTTTCGGGTTCCCTACGACGGATTCATTCATTAAGTGAAGATTATGAGAAATTATGCTATTACCCTATTTTATTGCATAATATTAAAAAATGGCTATCTACATGATTTTATTTTATATTGCATACATAAATCAATAAATAAAGCAATAAAGGAGAAGAGAATTAAAAAGAACCTCCGTAGCAAGCTTTGTATTGCGAATCTTTAACTGTGAGGATGCGTTTTGGCAATCCACCGCTCTACAAAGACTCTCCTCCCCGAATACAATATCGACTCGACTAAGTTTTAAAGAAGAATCGAATGTTGGAATATAATTCCTTAACCGATTGTTACCTTTTAAAGGAAATCGGAGAGTTCATTCGAAGTAGGGAGAGAAGACAAGTGTCTGGAGTGTGAAAAAGTGGCAAATGAGCCTCCTATTTATAGTTTTCGCAGCCTGACACTTTGGGACGACTGTCTGGAGCTTGGAAAATAGGGACGACCGTCTGGGGAAGTTGGGACGGCCGTCTAGACTTTGGGACGACCGTCCCAAGCCTCAAAACGAGGTGGGACGGTCGTCTGGAGCTTGGGACGACCGTCTGGGCTGGCTGGGACGGCCATCCCAACTTCTGGGACGGCCATCCCAACTTCTGGCCAGATTTCGCGTTCTGGGACCTCCGGGAAGCTTTCCTTTCTTTGTTCGGAAGTCGTTTGATGCCGTTAGACGTCCACCGAAGCTTTATCTTCAAATAGGAAGTCTTCTTGGCCTTTATTGAGGTGCCGGGCAAGCTTTATCTTCATGTAGGAAGTCTCTTTAGCCTTTATTGAGAGGCCAGGCAAAATTAGGGGTCTACAGCTGTCCCCCTTCACCTACCTGACTAATTTGTGGGCCTAATATGCCTACGAAGTTAGTTGGTAGGGGAAGGAGTTAGCCTTTTTTTGCCCGGTTGTCCTTCAGATGCTCCCTTGCTTGAAGTTTGCTGATCCTCCGGATGATAAATACTTTTGATAGGTACCAACCCCTATCTGGTTTGAACCTTCTTTTATAAGGTTCTGGTGAGTATTTACCCTCACCAGGTATGAGTCTGTATTTCACTAGACTCTTATGGGTACCTACCCTCACTAGGTATGAATATGTTTTTCGCTAGATTCTAATTTTGGTATGAACCATATTCCATAAGGTTCTTGTGGGTACCTACCCCCACTTGGTACGAACCTTGTTCTGCAAGGCTTTGGTGAGTACCTACCCTCACCTGGTACGAGTTCGCATTTTGCTGAACTCTTGTGGGTACTTACTTCCGAGGTGTTCAACACTGAACTATCCTCTAATAGAGGCAAGGCCTTTGCAACCCATTTTTGTAATGCTCTGGTGAGTAGTTTACCCTACCTGATGCGAATCTGCATTTTGCTAGATTATGATGAGTACCTACCCTCATCCGGTACAAACCTTATTTTGTAAGGCTTTGATGGGTACCTACCCCCACCTGGTGTGAATATGCATTTTGCTAGATTTTGATGAGTACCTACCCTCATCCGGTACAAACCTTATTTTATAAGGCTCTGGTGGGTATCTACCCCCACCTGGTATGAATCTGCATTTTGCTAGATTCTGATGAGTACCTACCCTCATCTGGTACAAACCTTATTTTATAAGGCTCTTGTGGGTACCTACCCCCACCTGGTACGAATCTACATTTTTGCTAGATTCTGATGAGTACCTACCCTCATCTGGTATAAACCTTATTTTATAAGGCTTTGGTGGGTATTTTACCCTACCTGGTACGAACCCTATTCTATAAGGCTCTTGTGGGTACCTACCCCCACCTGGTACAAACCCTATTCTATAAGGCTCTTGTGGGTAACTACCCCCACCTGGTACGAACCCTATTCTATAAGGCTCTGGTGAGTACCTACCCTCACCCGGTACGAACCCTATTCTATAAGGCTCTTGTGGGTACCTACCCCCACCTAGTACGAACCCTATTCTATAAGGCTTTTGTGGGTACCACCCCCACCTGGTACGAACCCTATTCTATAAGGCTCTGGTGGGTACCTACCCCCACCTGGTACGAACCCTATTCTATAAGGCTCTTGTGGGTAACTACCCCCACCTGGTACGAACCCTATTCTATAAGGCTCTGGTGAGTACCTACCCTCACCCGGTACGAACCCTATTCTATAAGGCTCTTGTGGGTACCTACCCCCACCTGGTACGAACCCTATTCTATAAGGCTCTTGTGGGTACCTACCCCCACCTGGTACGAACCCTATTCTATAAGGCTCTTGTGGGTACCTACCCCCACCCGGTACGACCCCTATTCTATAAGGCTCTGGTGAGTACCTACCCTCACCTGGTACAAACCCTATTCTATAAGGCTCTGGTGAGTACCTACCCTCACCTGGTATGAACCCTATTCTATAAGGCTCTGGTGAGTACCTACCCTCACCCGGTACGAACCCTATTTTATAAGGCTCTGGGGATGCTCTTTTTTTGGCATTCAGTCTTTTGGTTGATGAGTACAAACCCTCATCCGGAAATGTGTTGGCGGCTTATTGTCTCTGATCATGCGCCTATTCCATGGGGAATGAATGATTTTTCTTTTTGACTTTTTCTTTTTAGTCATCCGGCTTTACCGGGGATTTTTTGTTTTTGGCTTTTCTTTTTAGCCATCCGGTTTTGCCGGGGATTCTTTGTTTTTGGCTTATCTTTTTAGCCATCCGGTCTTTGTCGGGGATTCTTATTTTTGGCTTTTCTTTTTAGCCATCCGGTCTTGCCGAGGATTCTTTGTTTTTGGCTTTTTTAGCCATCTGGTTTTACCGGTGATTTCTTTTTGGTTGTCTCTTGTTTTAGGCAGGAATCTCCTAGGGATTTGTGGTTTCAGGCTTTTCTATTTAGCCGTCCGTTCTTTGCCGGGATTTATTGATGATTGCCTCTTAATTTAGGCAGGAATCCGTTGAGGATTTATTGATTTCTGTTGATGGTGCCTCTTGATTTAGGCAAATGCTTCAATAATGGTGAAGACTTTTATGCTTTGGGCTTATATTGCCTCTTGCATAGGTTGATTTCCCGTTTCTTGGGGATATTAGCTCTTTGCTCGTCTCTGAGTAGGCAGAGGTTTTATTGGAAGTGAAGGCTTTGCATTTCACTGGAGATATCTATATTGGGCGTTATAGGCGATTAACCCCCTGAGGATATGAATTTGTAGTTTGCCTCTGTCGTAGGCTCACTGGAGGTAGTTTTTTCTTTTTGATGATCCATCGGGGATTTGATTGTTTTCCTAGAGATCTATTTTGACTTGCCCCCTAGGCAGAAATGGAGTTTTTGACTCCTTGTTGGATGCTATTGTTTTGAGCTGGCTTTGCCTATGCTCTTATTCCGCTGGGGAATGGGTTTTTATCTTTTCCTTGCAATTTTGGAATTTTGGCTTTTAAATGTGTGTGCCTTTTATGCACATTGGCTTTTTTTTTTGTTATCTGCTGGATGAAGAGATTTATTTTTTCTCTTTTCTTTTTGGCGATCCCAGGGAGTTTATTGGCTTCCTGGGGATCCAATCTTTGATTTGATTTTTTATGATGGAGTCTTGGCTCCTGACTTTTGTGAAGCTCTTTATTGAGCGGGATGAAGAGATTTTCTTCTTTTTCTCTTTTTGGAGATTTGCCAAGGAGTTTGTCGGCTTCCTGGGGAATGAAAGTTTTTTTTTCTTTTTGTTGAACCCCTGGAGATATGGAGATTTTGACTCTATATCTTCTTTGGTTGATCTTTGTGTAGTCCTTATTCTCCTTTGGAGAATGAGGCGGAGATTCTGGATGAGTGTGCTCGATGACTCATGTGGTGATGCAGTTGAGTCATGAGGTAATCTTTTTGTTTTGCCTCTGGAGTAGGCATGATCCGCTTGGGGATGATCAAGCCTTTCCGTTGGCTTTTTCATGTTGATGACTTCCTTTTCCTTGGATGGAAGGATGTTGATTGAAGCTTCAAATGACTCTTTTTTGACGACTCATGTGGTGGTGCTGAGTCATGAAGTAATTTTTGTTTTGCCTTTGGAGTAGGCAAGGATCCGCTTGGGGATGATCGAGCCTTTCCGTTGGCCTTTTTTTTATGTACCCTCCTTTTATTGGTGTAGAAGGTTGGAGCTAGTTTTCTTGAAGCTCTTTATTTTGCTAAAATGGTTTTGATTTCGCCATTTTCTTTAGCGATTTTGATTTTTATTTGGAGACTGGATTCTAGCGCCTTCTATTTTCAATCACAAGTATGGAGACTAGCCTCCTTATATGCATGTTTAATATTCTTTATTTAAAGAAAATTATTTTTTCTTGATTTTGACAAAGTCGTTTTGTGCAACTACTTTGTGTGTGGATGTTCTAGATGCAATCTATTTGTTTATTTATTTTTTATGCATTTAGAAAATGACTGGCCTTCTTCCGTTGGCTTCTTATGAATACGCCGATGGGCTCTTCCTTTATGACCATGATGATGGACTCCTCTTTTATTCATCTCTTGGTTTTAGCCCTATCTTTTGCCTAGACCGCCCTTTACGGGTTTTCAGTCTAGCGGGCTGCCCTAATTTTTGCCCAAAATATCTTAGGGGGCTTTTGCCTTATCTTTTTCCTAGACCGTTCTTTTGAGGTTTCTGATCTAGCAGGCTACCCTGATTTTTACCTAAGAATATCCTAGAAGGCATTTATTCTTTTATTATTTTTTTTATTATGCTTCCCTTTTTTAGATGCATGCTTGATCTTTGATTAAAGGTCTTTGCACATATTTATGATTTATCAATAAAGAGGCATTTCCATAATATTTGGTCAAGAGAAAGGAAATGAAAAGGAATTTTATTGATAAATGAGCAAAAGTTTATTTCTTTTATAGAAGGATTTCAAAAGGTATTTAGTAGAATGGATGGTCAGGGTTGGCTGTACTGTATAGGCTTAAACAGTCATGTCCATGATATCTGCCCCCTGGTTCTCCTACTTGCTTCAGTTGAGATGCCTGATCTCAAAGTGAAGACTATGCAGACTGCTTGCTTCTGGAAGAATGTTACCTTAGCCGCCTTTCGGTTTTCGAATGAGGTAACCATTGCTCTTAGTTAGTTTTTTTCTTTACCTCTACTTTTTGCCTAGGACGTATCCTAGCGAGGGATATAGACCCTATCTTTTGCCCAGGGATGCCCTTTGCGGGTTTTCATTCCTGGCGGGTCTTCAGCAATGTCTTCAAGCATAATACTTCTTCACCGTACCAGAGTTGATTAGGTGTCGAAGTTCTTTTCCATCCATATTGGCGAGGATAAGAGCCTCTTCCTGAGAAAGCTCGTTTGACCACAAAGGGTCCTTCATAATTTTTCACCCATTTTCCAATTTTATTCTTCTGGGCCGGAAGCAACTTATTTACCATTAAATCCTTTTTATGGTAAATGTGGGGGTTGACCTTTTTTCATAAGCCTTTTTTCCTTTGATATAACGTTCAACCATTTTTCTTCCATAAGGTTTAACTGGTTATATCGGCTTTGAACCCGTTCATCTTCTGTTAATTTAGCTTCCATCATCCTATGCTTTTGTCAACATGATTAGCTGTACCAATTTCCCATCTCAGATTTTTGCTATAACCGAAGAGTAATCGTTTTGAATGTAGAGCAACTGCCATGTCAATGCCCCTCTTCCTTTCCTTAGGGATTTCAATCCTCCTATTGATCACCATATTTCCACATTTCCCAGTCAATTACTTGAATGCTTTATGATGAAAGGTCAAGAGAATAGAAAGAAAGGGATTTATTGCAAAGGCTTGTGTTTTAGTGGGATTTTTTTTGAAATAATAGTTTTTATAAGAATGGCTAGCCAAGGTTGGTCGGTGTTTAGGCTAGTTTAAACAAATGTTTTGTTTTAATGAGGTGGCGTCTTCAACTGATTACTTTATGGCGCCTATTTGTGACTGATTAACTTTCCTAGTCCGCCCTTTTGGGTTTTCAGCCTAGGATTTTGTCCTTTTATCTTTTTTTTCTTGGCCTTTGACCTTGACGGGCTTCTTTTAATAATAATTTCTTTTCTCAAAATATTGTCGAAACACGATTTTCTTATTTGTGTCTCTAGCTAATCAATCATGTTAACTTTGGCTTCATTTTGTCTATGGCATTTTGATTTTTTTTTTGACGTATTTTGGAACAAAACGTTTGCCTAAACATGGTTATTTATGGGGTATAGATATGATTAGCGAGAAAAGAAGCAGATAGTAAGAATAACATTTTTTTGCAATTTCAGGGAAAATGTGTGCCCTAGAGATGCTCGGGCATCTCTAGGGCCGGGCATACCCCGAGGAGTGATCTCTAATAGTCATTGGGTTTACATCCCTTAGAATTGGAAGAAGGACACCTAATGACTAACGCTACCCTTTGTGCTAATACCCCTCCTTTTCGAAAGATCATCTTTAAGGTACGGAGGGGAGACTTCACTTTTCTTTGTACGACTTGATCTTTTGTAGGGTCATACTTTAAAGGATTATCCTTAAAATCTAGTGGCTCTCTTATTCCTTGAGCATCCTTTCCAAGCCCTTGTCCTGGACTGTATCCATATCTCTTCATTATATGGGCCACTTTTATATTACTAGGAAGTCTTTCCATATTTTCAAATGTCTTCTTCAGCCGCATCCATTTAAGGTATGGTGGACGGCTCGCTGATTCAAATGTAGTTTTTAGCTTGAACCATGATCAACTTGTTGCCTACCACGAATTTGATTTTTCGGTGGAGCGTTGAAGAAATTGCCCTAGAATCCTCTTCGGTTTCTTTATTTTTTTCTTTGTTTTTAGGAGCATTATCTTGTAGCTCCTTGGGGAATAAATTCTTTTGCTTCTCATTGTGCCCCTAATGCCGGCTATGTTGAAGACATCTTCATCGACGGGCAATTCTTCTATGCATATCCACAGTACAACTTTATCCGATGTATAAGGGAAAGGACAAGGCATGAATAAACGCAAAGGTGTTATTGCCCCTTTCTGATATTATCAATTTGGGTACTGATATTTTCTTCTTTCTTATTATCTCCTTGTCCCAAATTGATGGCCTTAGTTTTTTCCTGATGAGGTTGTATTCATTGAGCTCCTTTTTCCAACAGTCTTTGCATGTCCGGGGAAATGGTCCCCTCCTCACTGTCTAACTCAATCCATCTGCCTTCGGCTTTCAGATCCCGCAGGGAGTTTTCAATCACAGACATGACTGTTTATATGGTCCTTATTTGGGTCTAGATTTTATTCAATTATTTTGGAGTGAGAGAGAAAAGAATGAGAAGCATATGAATATTATGAAAAATGCCTCATTGTATTGATGAAAAGAGAAATATATACAGAGTCCCTTTAATCAAAAGATCTCGCGGCCACGAGTAGAGACCACGAGAGATGCATCGGAAGATTTTTATTTATTTATATTTTTAATGAGGAGCCCTAATCAGCTGGTCTTCTCTACCCAGGCTCATTGTTCTAGTTGTGATAGAGGTTTGTCATCCACCTAAGGGTCGGGAGCATTGAAAGTAATCCACCCGGAATTCAACAATTCTTGAACCTTATATTTCAAGGCCATGCAATTCTCCACAGGGAGCATTGAAAGTAATCCACCCGACATTCAACAATTCTTGAACCTTATATTTCAAGGCCATGCAATTCTCCACAGAATGCCCAGGAGCGCCTGAATGGTAATCGCAGTTCTCATTAGGTTTGTACCATTCTGGGTAGGGTGGATCCATCTTCTTTGGAGATGGTTGTAGACCCCAAATCTTGCCCGACCTCAGAATAAAGTCAGAAAGCGTCCTATTTGAAGACGACCGAAGCTTAACAAGTCATTAGGAGAGACTATTAGGCTCCCGTACCAAGATAGGAAGGTTTTTTGGCCCGAAAATAAAGTTTCTCGCCCTGAAGGGACGAGACCGCCGTCTGGAAGGACCAGACCGCCGTCTCGTCTCAACGCCAGGACGAGACCGCCGTCTCGATTGTCCATACGACGGTCTCATCACCTGCAAAAGTCAAGACGGCGGTCTGGGTTTCCCAGACGGCGGTCTCGATTCCTGCCCAATCGAGACGGCGGTCTGGATTTTCCAGACGGCGGTCTTGACCCTCTGCCATGAACGAGACGGCGGTCTGGACTTTCCAGACGGCGGTCTCGACCCTGTCAGAGGAAACGACGGTCTCGACCTGTCAGGCGCGAAAAACTATAAATAGGGGTCCTCCCCCCCTCATTTCCACACAGAATCCAAGAAGCTCTCCCTTCTCTCTAGACTTTCTCTCTCTAAGAATCCCTCCGAGGCATTTCCGAAGTTTCTGAGTGTCTCTAGGCATAGACTGAGCGTTCTAAATCTTCTTTAGAATCCCTCCGAGGCATTTCCGGAGTTTCTGAGAGTTGTAGAGCGAAGGGTTGCCAAAACGCACCCTCTCTTTTAAAATATAAAAGCTTGCCTTGGAGGTGCATATTCTCCTTCTCTATTCTTATTACTGCCATTTAAATTACGCAATAGAAGCTAGGGCCATGTAGTCATAAACTTAAATTCCGCATAATAAAAGGGTAAAAGCGCATTTTTTCGGTTTAATTATTTATTCAAAGTAGTCGGCCTATCATAGGGAACCCGAAAGGGGCGTCGTAAAGGAACTAATACTTCCTTTACACGTAACTAACTCCCTTACTCAACTCTGGTTCTAATGACCAAAGTTGGTTTTCGAAAACCAACGCCTTTTTAAAACCCCTTTTCCGATGTTTATGGTAAAAATATCGGTGGCGACTCCATAGAACTCAACTAAATAAATCCCTGGGTTAGCCCGGTTATCGGACAACCCAGGGATACTTTCGAAAACCTCGCCCCTAGGTTAGCCCGGTTATCAGACAATCTAAAGGCGTTGTAACCACCAATAAAAAACACGAAAATCAAAGAGGGTCGAAAAAACCATCGCGTCGCTCCGACTGCCCCCTTTTGGGGAGGCGGCGACATATGGCGACTCCGCTGGGGAAGCCTAGAGAGTTGATCCCATTTAGTGATGGGCCGGCTTAAAAAAATTAAACCAAGAAAATAGCGCTTTTACCCTGCCTTGTATTATAACATGCTTTATTGTTTGGCTTTCAAATAACTATTGCTTGTTTATACTTATGCAATTGGTTGAAATATAAACTGCACACAAACCCTTGCACACTACAGTTCCCTCTATACCCGGGGGCAAGTGAGAAAACCATAGGGAGTGGGTGGCAGGTACGGTTCGCTGCAGTTAGGGCCTTGCCCACCAGTGTGATCGGAAACCACCACTCAAGGTGATAACCTTCCTATTTTGGCAACAAGACCGACTCTGGCCTTAGTGTTGAGCATGGTTGGACGGCTGGAGAGTGGGGACCCTATAATAGGGGCACCTTGGGGGCCTTAGCCTGGTGAGAATAGTTAGAACCTACCCTGGCCAATGCACTTTTCTGCAGGAAAACCCTACCTCGTGATAAAAACGAAATATCGCCTGTTCGGGGATGATCGAATTGTGTGTGCATATGATTGTTGCATTTATATGTTGCATGGCATAAACAAACAACAGAACAAAATCACAAAAATATTTTCGCAAATAAACACCCTTATCTCGGACAGTCTGCCTTTTAGCTAGCCTGGTTTCAGGTTCTTTGTAAGCTAAGTAGCCACGCAGTTCCGACAGAAGAGATAAGGGACGATAAATATTCTTTCACATAAAGCCACATTTTATCTCGGACAGTCTGCCTTTTAGCTAGCCTGGTTTCAGGTTCTTTGTAAGCTAAGTAGCCACGCAGTCCGACAGAAGAGATAAAAGGCTATAAAAAAAATCCAAAATAAATAAAATAATAATAACAAAATCAAAACGTTTATAAAAATAATGTTGACAAAGTCGTATCATTCATATTGCATCATAAGTGGAAAAACCAAGAGAGAAAATGAATGCATAAGGAAAGTATGCATACGCATCATTTTAATAAACCCCTAAAAAATGGGTCTTAGAGACGTTTTTTGGGAAAATTACTGGGCCAAATCGCCTTTGGCAATTTGCAACTAGGTTCTTCACCCTTTTCTCTTCGTTTTGACATGCTGTGCGTCCAAATCGGACAACCCAGTCAAAAGTTATGTCACTTTGAATATCCACTGCCCATTTGTACTGGTACATGCATAAATACATTCATTCTAGGGAGCACTAGATATCCCTAAGACAATGGCGAAAGAGGCCCCGAGCACATTTGTAACCTTCGCGACAAGGAAGGGACAAGTGTACTAAGGTGTGATGGGGAAGGAACCATTACATCGAGGTGGGTAGGATACCCCACAAAGCATAAGCTTTAAGGATGATACCTAAGTCATTGTCTTAAGGAATATCCATCTCATAAATCATTCATTTTTAACAATAAAAATCTCTTTGCATTCTAGAAAGCGGCTGGTATTCTTCATGCCCTCATCCGCATAAAAAAAAAAAAACGCAAAATCCCAAACACTATCATACATCATGTTAGAAAATAAAACATGATAATGTTTAGGAAAAAACAAACACTTGCATACATCCACCAAACTTCATCCTCATAACATGCATCTAAAAATAGACAATTGAAGAAGTGGACATTCCTCAATACTATGAAAAAAGGATTAGGGCATTCGCATGCCATGCACGGGAAGTCATCTCTTCAAACCGTCTATTGCATTCATGAATTGCATTCATAAATTGCATTCATTCTCACTTTAATAATAATAAGATAATAAAAAGAAAGGATTAGTCGATGTGCTTTCCATGAATCGAAATAAAATGGAGAGTAAGCCTTTCGTCATCAAGTTCTCTCCAATGGTTGATCCGCCCAAGGAGGATAACAAGCCTCAACCATTGGATATCCAAGTCAATAAGGAAGAAGGGGCAAAGATGCCGTTACATTTAATTATGTCTCGAACCAAATAAAGTTGTACCATTGAGATACACATAAACATCGTCCATCAATGAAGATATCTCCAGCATAGCCAACATTCGGGGGCAGAATTAGAAGTGAAACAATCTACACCCCCAGGAGCTATAAGGCAATGCTCCCAAAAATAAAGGAAAAATAATAAGACCAAAGAAAAACATAATCCAAAAAGGAAATCGAAGAGACTTTGGATTCATGACGCTGAGGCAATTCACGACGCTCCGCCAAAGAGACAAACTCAGGGTAGGCGACAAGCTAGTCGTAGCTTGAGCTAGAAACGACATTTGGATCAGCAAATCATTTGCCCTACCTTGGATGGATGCGGCTGAAGAGGACCTTTGAAATATCTTTTGCCAATATGAAAAGACTTCCCCAACAATATGAAGGTGACCCACATAATATAAATATCGCCCAAACCAAGGGCTCATTAGAAACTCTCAAGGAATAAGGGAGCCACCAGATTTTAAAGACAATCCTTTAAGGCATGGCCTAGGGCATGACCCTACAAAGGATCAAGCTACATGGAGAAAAGGGAAGTCTCCCCTCTGCACCTTGAATAAGATTTTCCCAAATAGAGGGGTTCAAGCGTCAAAGGCGACTTTAGTCATTAGGTGTTCTCCTTCTGATTCTTAGGGTTTGTAAATCCAATGACTATTAGATATTACTCCTCGGGGCTAGCTCGACCCCCGAGCATTGTAGGGCACATATTTCCCTATTAATTACAAAGAATGTCATTCTTACTATTTGCTTCTCTTCTTACTATTAATGTCTGAACCTCATTAATAACCATGTTTAAGCATACATTTTCAAAGTGCGTCAAAGTAATCAAAATGCGCCATTAACCAAAATAAAAGTCAAACCACTCATCACCACTGATTGACTAGAAACACAAAATAGAGTTTTACCTCGTCATAAACAAAGCCGTGTTTCGCCAATGTTGTGCAAAAAACAAAAAAAAATCAAAAGAAGCCCATAAAAGCTAAAGGCCAAAAAAAAAAAGAAGGGGCAAGGTACCCGGTAGGAAACCCATTAAGGGGGCTACGCAAAAGTTAGGGTAAACCCGCTAGGAAACCCGAACAACCATAAAGGGTAGCCTAGGCAAAAATTAGGGTTACAAAATAAAGTCCTCCCTAGGTTTCCCAAAGCAAGAAAAATGAAACCTAGACAAAAGTTAGAACATAGCGCAACATCCTAAGCTGAAAACCCAAAGGGCAGATTAGGGAAGTCAACCAGTCATAACAAGCGCCATAGAATAAGACGCCACTCCATAAACAAAACGTTTGTCTAAACTAGCCTAAACACTCTAACCAACCTTGGCTAGCCGTGCTTACAAAAACCATTTTTGTCAAAATAAAACAAATCTAAAACACAAGCCTTTGAATTAAATATCCTCTTCTTTCTCTTCTCTTGACCCTTACTACTACAACATTCTAGTAATTAGTAGGGAAATGTGGAGATAGTAATCAATAAGAGGATTGACATCCCCAAGGAAAGGGAGGGGCGCACTGACATGGCAAGTCGCTCTACAATCATTCTTCGGTCATGAAAAAATCGAGACGGCAAAATGGGTACAGCCTCTCCCTGTTGACGAAAGTACATAACGTCGGAAGCTCATCAGAAGCTAAAGCACATTGGTTAATCCTTTTGAAAAATTAATTGAAATAGTATTATAGGATGCATATCGCCAACATTGCATGCATATGATTGGCTCCTATCTCTCAAAAAAAGAAGATAAAGAAAAAATGACAATAAAAAAGAATAATGCCTGCTAGGAGATTCTTAGGCAAAAGTTAGGGTAGCCTGCTAGATCGAAAACTCGCAAAGGGCGGTCTAGGCAAAAGTTAGGGCATTCATAAAAAAGGAGAAAGCCCGTTAAGATATCCTAGGCAAAAATTAAGGCAGCCCGCTAGACCGAAAACCCCAAAAGGGCGGTCTAGGCAAAAGATAGGGCTAAACCAAAAAATGAATAGAAGAGAGGGGCCCTTCATCATAATCATAAAAAGTCTAGCAGGAGAATGCCAGTCACTTTTCCAGATGCATCAATCAATAAGAATAGATTGCATTTAGGGCATCCACACACAAGTAGTCGCACAAAACGACTTTGTCAAGATAAAAAATGAAAAATAAAATAAAAATCACTTCAGACAAATAACAAAAAACGAAAAGCATTCATGCATATAAGGAGACTAGCTCCATGTTTGTGATTGAAAACAGGATCACTGAGACTGAGTCTCCAAATAATGCCCTCAAGAAAACAGAACAAGTCGTCAATCAAGCGGCTCATCGAAATAAAAGCTTCTGAAAATCAAGAGCTTCAGCTACCATCCTTCTGCTCAGAAAAGAAGGCACAAGAAAGTAATAAGTCTTCACACAGTGCTCTCCCTCAAGAAAGAAGAGCGAGTCGTCATCAGAAGCTTCCAGAAGTCAAAACTCTAATCATCACCCAATAAAAGAGGGCACAATCATCAGACATCATAAAAGAAAAGCCGACGGAAAGGCTTAGTCATCCCCAAAAGGATCCTTGCCTACTCCAGAGGCAAAACAAAAAGATTACCTCACGACTCAGCTGCATCACCACATGAGTCATCGAGCACACTCACCCAAAGTCGCCTCCACACTCCCCAATGGAGAATAAAGGCTTCAAGAGCCCACCATCATCAACAATCAAAAGAGTCCAGTCTCCATACCAACAAGGGCTCAACAAAAAAGGGAAAAAGAAGAAAACCCTTGCATCCCCAGCGGATGTCCAAAAAGGCCATAACAGAGAAGGCCAAATAAAAATCCTCAAGTGGATCTCCAAAAAATTCAACAAAAAAAAGGAATCAGAAATTCCCATCCCCCAATGGAATAAGAGCTTCACAAGTATAGCTCGCATCAACATCAATCAAGGAGCCAAGACTCCACTCCTAGAAAAGAAAAATCAGATCCCCAGGAAGTCAACTAGTTCCCTGGTGGATCACTAAAGAAATAAAACGTCATCCCTAGTGGACCTTCCCCAAAAAGAAAGGAAAAAGCCAGCGTAATAAAAAGAGACTAAAAAGAAAAAAGGCTTACGCATTATCCCCACAAAAGCCAGATTTCAAATCACGATAAAAAAGAGATAAATCGCGGAAAAAAGGCGAAATCAAAACCATTGCAGCAGAATAAAGAGCTTCAAGGAAAATAGCTCTAACCTTCTACACCAATAAACGAAGGTACACCAGAAAAAGCCAACGGAAAGGCTTGATCATCCCTAGCGGAATAAGAGCATAGGCAAAGCCAGCTCAAAACAACAGCATTCAACAAGGAGTCAAAAACTCCATTTCTCCCTAAGGGGCAAGACAAAATAGATCTCCGGGTAAACAATCAAATCCCCGGCGGATCATCAAAAAGAGAAAAATCATCTCCAGTGAGCCTACGACAAAGGAAAATTTCAGACTCACATCCTTAGAAGAGTCATTTGCCTAGGCATAGGCAAGATCTGGCGAGCGAGAGCCCATTTCCCCAGAAAGGGACATCAACCTATTCGGAGGCAAGCAAAGTATAAAGTCTTCACCAATGAAGCATCCGCCTACTCAGAGGCACAGTAAACAAAAAACAAAAACTCCATTTCCCCAGAGGAATAAGAGCCTGAAAAAACCAGCTCTCATCAACACCAAACAAGGAGTCACAACTCCATTCCCCAAAGGGCGACCAAAATTAGATCCCCAAGGAGTCGACCAATTCCCTGGTGGATCGCCAAAAAAACTTACCCCCAGAGAGCCTATTGCAAAGGCAAAACTTCAAACGCATATCCTCAGAAAGTTACTTGCCTATATCACCTAACATGGATATCCCTAGTGGAACGCATAGGCAAAACCTTGCAAGTAAAAAAGCAACATTAGTCTATCCAGAGGCAAAGAAAAATGCAGCCAAAAGTCTTCACCTCCAAACGGAACATCTGCCTACTCAGAGGCATTACCAAAAACTCAATGGATATCCGCCTACTCAAGAGGCGTCACCAAAATTAACAAATCCCCAGAGGATTCCTGCCTACCTAAGAGGCACTTATCAAAAAATTCCTGAAAACCAGCAAAGTCGGATGACCACCACAAAAGATCAAAAACAAAGAATCCCCAGCAATCAACAAGCTGGACGAACACCAACAGAATCCCCGGCACAGACCGGATGACAATTCCTAGAAAAAGACAAACAAAAACAAAAGAAAGCACATCTCAACAACGACGCATGGTCAGAATCAGTAAGCGCCACCATTGCCAAAGGATCAACCACCGCAAGAAGGGGCATCCAGAGGCACCAAAACCAGACGAGGGTTCGTACTCGTCAACCAAAGGATCAGCTACCGCAAGATGGAGCATCCGGAGGCACAACACCAGATGGGGGTGTAAACTCATCAAGCCTTACAAAAGGGGGCTTACCGGGCGGGGGTTAGTACTCGTCAAACACCAGATGGGGGTGTAAACTCATCAAGCCTTACAAAAGGGGGCTTACCGGGCGGGGGTTAGTACTCGTCAAACACCAGATGGGGGTGTAAACTCATCAGGCCTTACAAAAGGGGGCTTACCGGGCGGGGGTTAGTACTCGTCAAACCAGATGGGGGTTCGTACTCATCAGTCGAAGGGGTCAGCTATCGCGTCAAAGGAGCATCCCAGAAGCGCACAACACAACATCTCCCCAGAAGATCATCCGCCGCAAAGACGGAGCATCTGAACGGTAACCGGGCAAGAGGGTCAACTCCTTTACCCTCCAGCCGAACACCTCAGCACAAAAGGCTAGCAGTCGACTGGTCGGGAAAAGGGGGGCAGCTGTAGACCCCAAATCTTGCCCGACCTCAGAGTAAAGTCAGAAAGCGTCCTATTTGAAGACGACCGAAGCTTAACAAGTCATTAGGAGAGACTATTAGGCTCCCGTACCAAGATAGGAAGGTTTTTTGGCCCGAAAATAAAGTTTCTCGCCCTGAAGGGACGACACCGCCATCTAGAAGGACCAGACCGCCGTCTCGTCTCAACGCCAGGACGAGACCGCCGTCTCGATTGTCCATACAGCGGTCTCATCACCTGCAAAAGTCGAGACGGCGGTCTGGGTTTCCCAGACGGCGATCTCGATTCCTGCAAAAGTCGAGACGGCGGTCTGGGTTTCCCAGACGGCGGTCTCGATTCCTGCCCAGTCGAGACGGCGGTCTGGATTTTCCAGACGGTGGTCTCGACCCTCTGCCATGAACGAGACGGCGGTCTGGACTTTCCAGACGGCGGTCTCGACCCTGTCAGAGGAAACAGCGGTCTCGACCTGTCAGGCGCGAAAAACTATAAATAGGGGTCCTCCCCCCCTCATTTCCACACAGAATCCAAGAAGCTCTCCCTTCTCTCTAGACTTTCTCTCTCTAAGAATCCCTCCGAGGCATTTCCGGAGTTTCTGAGTGTCTCTAGGCATAGACTGAGCGTTCTAAATCTTCTTTAGAATCCCTCCGAGGCATTTCCGGAGTTTCTGAGAGTTGTAGAGCGAAGGGTTGCCAAAACGCACCCTCTCTTTTAAAATATAAAAGCTTGCCTTGGAGGTGCATATTCTCCTTCTCTATTCTTATTACTGTCATTTAAATTACGCAATAGAAGCTAGGGCCATGTAGTCATAAACTTAAATTCCGCATAATAAAAGGGTAAAAGCGCATTTTTTCGGTTTAATTATTTATTCAAAGTAGCCGGCCTATCATAGGG
Source organism: Sphenostylis stenocarpa (assembly GCA_963425845.1). Classification (NCBI taxonomy): domain Eukaryota; kingdom Viridiplantae; phylum Streptophyta; class Magnoliopsida; order Fabales; family Fabaceae; genus Sphenostylis; species Sphenostylis stenocarpa. The sequence continues at coordinate 4,274,118 of OY731408.1, forward strand.
AACCTGAAAGGGGCGTCGTAAAGGAACTAATACTTCCTTTACACGTAACTAACTCCCTTACTCAGCTCTGGTTCTAATGACCAAAGTTGGTTTTCGAAAACCAACGCCTTTTTAAAACCCCTTTTCCGATGTTTATGGTAAAAATATCGGTGGCGACTCCATAGAACTCAACTAAATAAATCCCTGGGTTAGCCCGGTTATCAGACAACCCAGGGATACTTTCGAAAACCTTGCCCCTAGGTTAGCTCGGTTATCGGACAATCTAAAGGCGTTGTAACCACCAATAAAAAACGCGAAAATCAAAGAGGGTCGAAAAAACCATCGCGTCGCTCCGACCGCCCTTCTTTTGGGGAGGCGGCGACAATGGTCCTTTATCAATTTTGGCAGCAGACTTCCATAGGAGGTTGGAATGGGAGTGAATTTCTTCTCTTGTCTGCGTGATTGCCTAGATGGTTGTGAAGAGGAAGAAGGGGTAGTGAGGTTGATGGCATTTACGCTCCCCTCTTTCTTCTTACCAAAGGACTTCTTGAATGATATGTGGGATTTCTTAAACTTGGGAGGGAATCGTGTATTTTTGACATCGATTACCTCCTTTACATCAAAGTTGTATCCCTCTAATGCTCTTAATTTCTCTTCTAGGGCAGAAATTTGTTGTTTGGAAACCTCATTGTAGAGGCATTGTTGGCGTATTAGTTCCATTAAATACGCTATCTGCTCTTTTACGAAGTTAAGCTCAGTGGTGAGCCTGTGGTTTTGTTTCTCTAACCACTCCTTTAATTGCGGCACCTGCTCCTTTATGGCATTAAGCTCAGCAGTGAGCATACGGTTCTGCTCCTCTAATTGTTCCATCTTCTTGGCTTTTTGAGCGCAAGTGAGAACAAGTAGAAGACCAACCATTTTCTAAATGATTTAAAGATTTTTATTATTATAGCTTTTTTTATTATGAATGATCAGTGTGGGATAGATATGCCTTAGACCATAGCTTTGGTGTTTTCCTAAAAGCTTATGCTTTAGGGAGTACCATACCCACCTTGGTGTGATGGTTCCCTTTTTTCAAAAGGTTACCATCATACCTTAGCACACTTATCTCTTCTAGGAAGGTTATAAACGCACTTGGGTCTCTTTTGCTATTATCTAAGGATATCTAATGCATCCTAGAATGAATGTGCTTTATGCATGCACTACAAAAATATTTTTTATGACAACAGATATTGAAAGTGGAATAACTTTTGACTGGGTTGTCCGATTTGGACGCTCAACATATCAAAACGAAGGGAAAAAGGTGAAGAACCAAGTTGCAAATTCCCAAAGGGGATTTTGCCTAGTAATTTTCCCAAAATACGCTCCTAAGACCCATTTTTTGGAGGTTTATTAAAATGATGTGTATGTATGCTGCATTTATTTTCTCTCTTAGTTTTACCACTTATTCGATGATGTGGTATGAATGATACGACTTTGCTAAGAATCTTTTTATTATAAAAAGGTATTTTTATGGCTTTGAATTGTTTTTATATTTTTTATGACCCTTTATCTCTTCTGTCGGTCAACGTGGCTACTTAGCTTACAAAGAACCTGAAACCAGGCTAGCTTAACTGAAGACTGTCCGAGATAAAGTTGGTTTATTCTTATCACTTTTATGGTTTTTAGGATTTTTCCTATTTTTGTTTGTTGTATGATTACCCTATGCTAATGCATCAATACAAATGCAGCAAATGAATGAACACACAATTCATTCATCCACGAGCAGAGCCACACTTATTACGAGGTGGGGTTTTCCTGCAGAAACGTGCTTGGTTTAGGTGGTTCTAAACTGTTCTCACCAAGGCCAAAGGTCCCCAAGGTGCCCCTATTATAGGGACCTCTCAATCTCTCAGTCCTCGGGTCATGCATGGAACTCCGTGTCGACATCCTTGGACCAAAAGAAGAGAGTTATCACCTTGAGTTGGTGGTTTCCGACAACGGTTGTAGCCCCGTGTGCCAACAAGCCGGTTGTATCTGCCACCCACTCTTGCCCCCAGGTATAGAGGGACTGTAGTGTGCAAGGGTTTTTGTGTGCAATTTATATTTCAGACAAGTTGCAGAAAATAAGCATACAACAATTATTAAAGCCATATAATAAAACATACGGAAGAGGGTAAAGGCGTAATTTCAAATCTTCATAAACTGAATGTTTTAATTGATATAAAACAGTTTTAATCGATTAAAATCATTTACAGAGAATACCAGAAAAGCAATCCGTACAGTTTTAATCGATTGAAATACGAATCAATCAATTAAAATGTTCTCAGGAATCTAGTCTAGCTGATTCAATCGATTAAAAAGGATATATATCAGCTAAAATCACTAAGATGTCAAAATTAATCGATTCTTCCTCTTTTTAATCGATTAAAATTCGTTATCATCTTATTAAATTTTTCCAGTACAAAATTAATCGATTCTTTTATGCATAAATCAATTATTTCACTGTTGTATTTTCAAACCTAATATTAAAGATCAAATTAATAGGATAATTTGTTGATTAATCGATTAATTTGTTCCTGAAAATCATTTTTACAACATCCAATTGAAAATTGGTCAGCAAATCAGAGTAAAAAATCCAAGTTTTTGTGTTAATCAAAATCTGCATAATACATTTATTGCATCTGTTGACCAAGTTAAAAATTTATCAAAGAACAAAATAGTTGATGTACTCATCGTCCAGAAACCTGTGCCTCTGTCTTTGGTCAAGGGGACAATTGCATTTAAAGCTGAAACGTTGCAGCTATGTCTCTTTGGATTTAAAAAATTTGAAATCCGATCTTCATCAAACCACGCTCTGTACTTACCCAACCATTTCTCAACTTATCATCTTTCTTCTGTTTTCATATTTTTAAAATCACCTCTCGAATCTCTGCTACAAACATGTTCAAAAGATCAGAATCAAGGAAGAAACAAAAGGGAGAGTCTTCCTCTGCTGGAAATCAAGGAGGTCATCGTGAAAATTGGTTCAGTGGTGATATAGAAAAGATGAATAATTTCATCACTCATTTCAGTCAAAAGCAACTTATAATTCCCAAATTTATAAGGTTTGCTTGGTTGAATGAAGAAGGGTTCATTTCTTTAAGAAGAAAACTGAAGAATAAAAAACTGAAGAATTTTCTGGAATATACTGGCAACATTCAACTAGATTTGGTAAGAGTGTTTTATGCAAATCTCATTGTCAGTGGTTCCACAATAAGATCTCAGGTAAAAGGAGTTAATATGGTCATTACTCTTGATATTTGGGATGAAGTTGCTAGTCTCAAAGATGTTGGTGTAAAAGTCTCTAGAGGTAATATTGTTGAATTGCCAGAGTTTAACAAAAATCAATTTTTTCATACCTGTCTCAAAGATCAAGGTGATTCGGTAAGAATTTTCAATGCTGGGAAGATGAGGCTTGAATCAAGAATTCTTGCCTTCATTATTGCATGGATGCTTACTCCAAGGGGGAGTAATCATGCTATACTCAATGAGGGTGATTTAGCTCTCATGTATTGCATTGAAAATAGGATTCGTGTTAACTGGGTCTATGTTATTAAAGATCATATGGTAAAAGCCAAGAGGCTTGCTGATTATAAATTGCCTTATGCTTTGTTAATCAACAAATTTTTTAGACATTTTGCAGTAGATTTAGAAGGGGAGTATGTGGAAACTCCGAAAGCATCTAATGAGATTGATGACTGTCGCCGCCTCCCCGAAGAGGGGGCACGGTCGGAGCGACCCGATGGTTTTATCGACCCTCTTTCTTCTTGTTTTCGCGTTTTTTATTGGTGGTTACAACGTCTTCAGGTTGTCCGATAACCGGGCTAATCTGGAGACGAGGTTTTCGAAAAGTGTCCTTGAGTTGTCTGACAACCGGGCTTAACCCAAGGACTTATTTATTTTGGGTTCTATGGAGTCGCCACCGATATTTTTACCATAAACATCGGAAAAGGGGTTTTGAAAAGGCGTTGGTTTTCGAAAACCAACTTTGGTCATTAGAACCAGAGTTGGGTAAGGGAGTTAGTTACGTGTAAAGGGAGTATTAGTCCCTTTACGACGCCCCTTTCGGGTTCCCTATGATAGGCCGACTATTTGCGAATAATTAAACTTGGAAAATTGCGCTTTTACCCTTTTATTATGCGGTATTTAAATATGTGACTACATTGCCCTAGCTTCTATTGCATAATTTAAATGACAGTAATTTCAAAGAATAGAGAATGAGGATATGCACCTCCAAAGCAAGCTTTATATTCAAAAAGAGGGTGCGTTTTGGCAACCCTTCACTCTACAACTCTCAGAAAACTCCGGAAATGCCTCGGAGGGATTCTAAAGAAGATTTAGGACACTCTGTATATGCCTAAAGACGCTCAGAAACTCCGGAAATGCCTCGGAGGGATTCTTAGAGAGAGAAATTCTAGAGAGAAGGGAGAGCTCTTGGTTTTTCTGTGTGGAAATGAGGGGGGGAGAGCCCCTATTTATAGTTTTTCGCGCTGTCAGGGTCCAGACCGCCGTTCTTGTCTAACAGGGTCGAGACCGCTGTTTCGTAATTCGAGACCGCCGTCTCGCTCATGTCACGGGGTCGAGACCGCCGTCTGGAAAATCCAGACCGCCGTCTCGACTTGGCGAGAATCGAGACCGCCGTCTCGACTTGGCGAGAATCGAGACCGCCGTCTGGAAAACCCAGACCGCCGTCTCGTTTTTGCAAGTGTCGAGACCGCCGTCTGGAAAATCGAGACGGCGGTCTCGTCCTGGCGTTGAAACGAGACGGCGGTCTGGTATTCCCAGACGGCGGTCTCGTCCCTTCAGGGCGAGAAACTTTATTTTTGGGCCAAAAAACCTTCCTATCTTGGTACGGGAGCCTAATAGTCTCTCCTAGTGGCTTGTTAGGCTTTGGCCGTCTTCAAAATAGGGGATTTTCTGACTTCATTTGGAGCCCGGGCAAGATTTGGGGTCTACAATGACTCAACTTTACGGAAAATGGGGTTTATTAAAATTGATGATGAGTGGATCTCTAAAGTTGATGCTGGGATGTCTGAAGATGAGGAAGAAGATGAAGAAGAAGATGAGCAAGGTCAAATTCCTTCCTCTCCAGCTACTGTAGAGGTTCCTGAATCCACCAGTGGTCAAACTTCATATGAGAATATGGAGATCATTCCCTACATGGAGCAACCTGACCGTGGGACTCCTCTGTCACAATTTGAAAGGTCTATGCTTTCTCAAATGGCCACAGTGCAAGAAAACCAAAGGAAGCATATGCAAATGACCTATCAACATTTCCAGCAGACCAATAATCAGTTCACAAACCTTGGAAACCAGATTGCTGATATTTACACCAAACTGGAAGATATGCAGCTCAACCAAGGGAATTGGGATGATTGAGTTGTTGAAAAAAAAGGGTGCCTTCCTATCTTTTTCTTATGGCATATTTCTTTTACTGCTAATTTTCATTTCTGGTCTGTAATATTAACTGGTTGTAAACCAGGAACAATCTTTTTAATATGATGTAGGTTTTAAGTTGAATTAAGAGAGCCTAGATAGAATCAAACATAATTCTCTGATAATTTTAGTTGATACAAAATAGATTCAATCGATTAAATCGATTAAAAGAAACACTTACATAGGAAATTTGTATCAAAATAATCGATTAATTAGCGTATCAATCGATTAAAATCTGTGTCATGTATTTGTATCAACTAAAACTAGTTTATATCAGTTAAATCAGCTAGATAAGATACTATTCTGATTTTGATGGATCTATTGGTTAAAACTTACTCAATCTAGTTGATATTATCCTAAAACATTTTCCTAATAATCGATTTTACAAAATCCAAACTGAATTAGGCATGATAGATGCATCAAACATTACTTAGTTTTCAAAACTGGTTGTTTTAATCGATAAAAACAAGCTTCAAATCAATTAAAAGCACTTATACAACATTTTTCTCACTGTTTTAATCGATTAAATGTCGATTTAATCGATTAAATCAACTTTTGTTTCAAACTTTCGAAATTCATCACTGTTTTAATCGACTAAAACATTATTTTAATCTATTAAAACTAGTAACAAGATCATTTTAATCGATTTCGTCCTGTTTTTAATCGATTATTACTCTGGAAAGAAAAATTAAAGGCTTTAGTTAATGGTTGTTCTTGTAACATGCTACTAAAGCATGGTTTCCTTATCTTTACACGTGTTAATTGTATTAATTACAAACGTGTTAATGAAGATAAGTTTGAATCAACTTTGATTGGTCTTTACATGAGTAAGGTATCTTGTTCAAATCTTTTACTGTTTTTCAAAACCTAAAATTTTGATGCATACCTTGCATTGTATTTGCTTTGTTCCTCTGATCCCTATTTTTGATGAAGTCAAAAGGGGGAGAAATAATTGCTTTGCTTTTATAATTGATTTTCCTTATTTAGGGGGAGTAGCAATATAGGGGGAGAAATAGGAAAATGATTAGTATTTTGAATACTCACTAATCTATATATTCAAGTGACTTCTTCTGCAGAGCTATTATTCAAAGAGGTGTTTGTCTTCATCAAATAGGGGGAGACTGAAAGTGATGAAGATCTTATTGAATTACTTTGGCAAAGATCTTGTTGATTTGATGAAGTCAAAGGCTACCTTGTGGCAGTCAAAGGTCACTTAGATAAAAGAGTAGTGGGATTAGTGAGTCCGCATCTCTGCTTAGGTATAATCATTTTTATCTCTCTGCTGCATGAGGTTTCTTCATTTAAAAGATTTTGCAATTGCCTTTAAAAAATGTTTAAACGGTTAAAAACAAAGTATTTTGTTAAAAGATTTTTAATTAACTATTTTAACTAATAGTATGTAAGCTTTATAAACTAAAATGTTCTTAACACTTTTGTAACAGGTTTTTAATTGATATGTTTTCGAAATAATCGATTGTTTTCATTAGAAGGATTTTTGAAAACCTTCGCCAGTATTTTAACTGATATAGAATTGATATAATTGATTAAAATGACTTAGAATATTTTGAAAAGTGTTCTGGCAGAATTTTAATCGATACAAACTCGAAATAATCGATTAAAATAACTTGAAGTGTTTTGAAAGTTGTTCTGTCAGTATTTTAATCGATACAAATGTGAAATAATCGATTAAAACAACTAAGAGGTTTTTCCAGAATGTTTTAATCGATTAATACAAGCTTGCTATCAATTAAAATAACTTAAAGCAGTGAAGAGAAGCAACGAAGTGTTTTTCCTTGCTTCTGGTGGCAAAAGTCCACCGAGAGCAAGGTGTCGGCAAGAATTGCAGGCAAGGACTCTTCGAGTTCACGTCCCAGGCGAAGAAGGCGTCCATGACGGCTTGATCCACTGTGTCGAGGTGGAAGGGAAACAAGATCGTTCCAAATATGATTAAGGCTAGGGTTTTGTTGAAAGTGACCCATTATGCTCTTTCAGCCAAATCAGACAGATGGTCTTCTAACATTGAAACTTTCCAACCCTAGATGTTCCCTTTTCGTATCAGGATAGTCTGCCGGAAAGGTAGTTGGATGATGGCAGCGACTTGTGCTGCAGGAGTATATGCCCCGTGGCGGATATGGACCCCGACTGATTTGGGCCATTTCAACATGATTTCGTACTCCTCCAAGGTAGGCACCATATCAAAATGCGGAAATTCGAAGCAGCGCAGACTGGAGTTCTAGAAGTGAACTAATACCTTGATGAAAACTTGATCGACACAAATCTTCAGCAGGTCGAGAATCCGTCCATATGATTTTTCAAAGTCGGAGCGGACCTCCGGTGGCATTACCGCGCAAAGCCGTTCAAGCTTCTCAGTATGGTATCGGGGAATATCCACCTTCTTCAATTGTCTACTAGTCCCCTCCATTTTCTAAAACCAAAATGCATGTTTTATGAAAATGATGCTTATTGAATGAATGTGAGTGTTTATTTTCTATTTATCATGGTTTGTATGATATTTGCATATTTTTTTGAAAAATAAACTACCTATATGAATGTAACATTTTTGAACAAGGTCCCATTTATTGCTTTGGAAACAATTTTTATTTGATTTTTATTTTATTTTATAGCCTTTTATCTCTTCTATCGGACTGCGTGGCTACTTAGCTTACAAAGAACCTGAAACCAGGCTAGCTAAAAGGCAGACTGTCCGAGATAAAAAATGGCTTTATGCGAAAGAATAGTTAGCATCCCTTATCTCTTCTGTCGGACTGCGTGACTACTTAGCTTACAAAGAACCTGGAACCAGGCTAGCTAAAAGGCAGACTGTCCGAGATAAGAGTGTTTATTGCGAAAAAATATTATTTTTTTTTTGTGATTTTTCTATTGTTTGGTTATGCTATGCAACAGACAAATGCAACAAACAGATGCACACACGATTCGATCATCCACGAACAGGCAAGAAGTCGTTTTAATCACGAGGTAGGGTTTTCCTACAGAAAAGTGCTTTGGTGAAGGTAGGTTATAACTGTTCTCACCAAGGCTAAGGCCCCCAATGTGCCCCCATTATAGGGTCCCCACTCTCCAGCCTTCCGACCATGCTTAGCACTAAGGCCTTAGTCAGTCTTTCTGCCAAAAGAGCAAGGTTATCACCTTGAGTGGTGGTTTCCGACCATACCGATGGGCTCATGGCCCTCACTACGACAAATCATACCTGCCACCCACTCCCTATGAATTTCCCACTTGCCCCCAGGTATAGGGGGAACTGTTGTGTGCAAGGGTTTGTGTATAGTTTGTATTTCAAACAATTGCATAAAATAAACAAACAATAGTTATTAAAGCCAAGAAATAAAACATGTTATAAAACAAGGCAAGATAAAAGCAAAATTTGTAAGTCTTTTATTTATCAAACTGGCCCATCACTAAATGGGATCAACTCTCTAGGCTTCCCCAGTGGAGTCACCATCTGTCGCCACCGTCAGAACAAGGCAGTCGGAGCGACGCGATGGTTTCAACTTTCCTATTTTCGCGTTTTTATTGGTGTGGTTACAACGCCTTTAGGTTGTCCGATAACCGAGCTGAACCTAGGGGCGAGGTTTCCGAAAATGCGCTCTTGGATTGTCCGATAATTGGGCTAATCCAAGAACTAATTTTTGAAGGGTTCTTCTGGAGTCGCCACCGATGTTTTTACCGGAAACATCGGAAAAGGAGTAAAAAGGCGTTGGTTTTTGAAAAACCAACTTTGGTCATTAGAACCAGAGTTGGGTAAGAGAGTTAGTTACGTGTAAGGGAAGTGTTAGTTCCCTTACGACGCCCCTTTCGGGTTCCCTATGATAGGCCAGCTATTTTAAATAATTAAACCGGTGAAAATACACTTTTACCCTTTTATTTGCGGAATTTAAAATTATGACTACATGACCCTAATATCTATTTCATAATTAAAATAAAATAGTAAAAGAGAGAGGGAGAATGTAAAATCCTCTGAGGCAAGCTTTCTATTAATTCTTTGAAAATTAGGGTGCTTTTTGTCAGCCCTTCGCTCTTTACAATGCCGGAAAACTCTCGAAAACGCTATAGAAACTCTCAGAAACTCCAGAAATGCTTTGGAGGGATTCTAGAAAGAGAATTTGACGAAGTGTCTAGAGAGAGAATGGAAGAATTGTCTGAAATGAAGGCAAAAACGTGGCTATTTATAGGGATTCGCGCCTGTCAGGTCGAGACAGGCCGTCTCGCCTTGCAGGAATGGCGAGACGGCCGTCTCGCCAAACGAGACGACGGTCTCGCCATTCGCAGGTGGCGAGACGGCCGTCTCGCCCAACGAGACAGCGGTCTCGCCACTTTCGCAAGGCGAGACGACGGTCCCGAATCCGAGACGGCGCTCTCGACCCTAAAAGGCAAAAATCCTTATTTTCATGCCAAAAATCCCTCCTATCCTAGTATGGGGCCTAATAGTCTCTCCTAATGGCTTCTTAGGCTTCCTCCATCTTCAAAAAGGAGGTCTTTTGGTCTTTATTATGAGATCGGGCAAGATTTGGGGTCTACATACATCATATTACAAGTCTTCAAATCTTTAAGTCCTTTGTTCTTGAATCATCATCAAAATCTACAGGCTTCATATCCATGTATGTTTCAACAATCTCCCCCTTTTTGATGATGATCAAAATTTTCTTTTAAAGCCCTGTAATAACCTGTTTTATCTGTCACACTAACAAAAACAGTAAACATATCAGATAATATTTAAATTTAGTAAACATAATAAGAGGCTTTAAATAAATTTCTCCCCCTATTTTGATTATGATCAAAAAATTGAAAGCTCCCCCTCAATAGATGCATAATTTAAAAAATAACTCCCCCTCAAACAAAGCAAAGAAATACAAATTTTATTTCATAAAGAAACGTCATTACAAACAAAGAGATATGTGGAAGAGATTAAAACTCTTCACTAGCATCGCTATTAAACTGAGCATCAAACCTATCCTCTAGATTACAGACCCTATCATATACATCAGAGATACGATGAATGATTTCCTCATGCCGTACTTCAGAGAGGGTGAAAAATTCCTGTATTTTCTAATTCATATCAAACAACATCTCTTCCATAGATTGTCGGGATGCAGGAGGGGCAGAAGATGTTCCAGCATTATGAATATGTTCAGAGGGAAACTCAACAGCAGGAGGCATGTCTTCGTCAGAATCTTCAGCATTGTCAGCCATGTTGGGAACGTCGTCTTTGTGAACATAAATGTTATTGACTCGCACCATTTGAAGTTGAGTTAGCATACTATCAAGCATTCGGTTTGAGTTAGTGGTTCTTACCTTTTGTTCCCCTTCAACATTCACTCCTTTGTACTCTAAAATGCGAGAGATAAGAAGAGCATAGGGAATTTTAAAAGTAGGATGACGCTTAGCCTTCAGCATGGTCATTCAGACAAGGCTGCCCCAATCGATTGGCTCATTATTCATGATTGCATGAATAATGCGAAGATCTATGGAGGAGCATTGGGCATGGTTGGTTGCCCGGGGACATAAAATCCAGACAAGTAGATGCAGTAGCAGACGTTCGTCCTTCTTTAATGGGCCGACTAGAAGAAGACACCCAATCTCCATGGAGGAGTTGCGGAGAAAAGAACGGTAAGCCATAATTCTGTCAAAATTGTCTAACTCCGCAAAAATGTTAATAGCATCATCTCTTAAATTAAAATGTGCAACATTTTCCCATATATCGTCATCAAGGATGATAGTCACACCCTTGACACAAGAAGTGGCTACTTGATCCCTAAATTTGAAACGAGAATAAAATACCCTAACTAAATCAGGGTAGTATGTACCTTGCATTTGGATAAAATGGAGGACACCTTGAATTTCAAGAAGATTCGGAAAATAAAATCCTCTATTGATGAATTGATCACCAATAATGAATTTTGGAGTAATGATACCTCTTTCCTTCCAGAAGGTGAGAAATTCCTGTCGGCCCTCATCATCTGAGATCCATCCTTCGACAGAATTTGGACGGGGATGAGAGGCAGGAGCAGATCTTCTTCTTGTGGGAATTTTAGCACGAGAAGATGAGGCCATTTTAGGATTAGAAGAAAAACAAGAGAGTTTTGGAAGACAAGTGAGGTTAGGAGAAGGCAAGAAGGCTTGAATGATGCTAGAATGCTTGTATTCAAGAGTTTGAGGTGTGGAGAAGTGAAATGAAGGCTTTCTATATATAAACAACATGTACAACAGTCATTTGGGAGAGAAGAGGAGCCAAAAGAGCCGTTGAAAATGGCTAGTTCATGAAAACTACCAAGTTTAAGTGATTAAAACTTGAAATAATCGATTAAACCAGCAACAGACCCATTTAATCGATTAAATCACCCTGTTAATCGATTAAATCAGTAGTTAATCCATTATTTCTTGAAATAATCGATTATTCTAGAGAGTAACTTCAGATTTTGGACATTTAGGTGTAGATAATCGATTATTGCTTCAAATAATCGATTATTCCAGAGAGATCATCAAATTTTTGAGGTTTAGACACATGATAATCTATTAATACCCTACATAATCGATTATATCATTACAAACATGAAAAAACTTATTAATTAAGCAGAGTTTAAGCTATTTATAATATTCCTAAGTCTCTTCTAAGATCATAGAATCTATCCTTGGGAAGAGGTTTAGTAAAAATATCCGCTAATTGATGCTTTGTATCAACATATTCAATTTTACAGTTTCCTTTGCTAATATGATCTCTTAAGAAGTGATGTATAATCTCTATATGCTTAATTTTAGAGTGCATTACTGGATTCTTAGTAAGATTAATTGCACTTGTATTATCACACATCAATGGAATATCACTTAGAAAGATACTATAGTCTTCTAATTGTTGTTTCATCCATAAAATTTGAGCACAGCAATTACCAGTAGCAATATATTCAGCTTCAGTAGTGGATAAAGCAACACATGCTTGTTTCTTAGAATGCCAAGACACTAATGATGATCCTAACAAATGACATGTTCCACTAGTACTCTTTCTATCTATTTTACATCCACCATAATCATCATCAGAATAACCTATTAAACTAGGAGAAGCTTCAGATGGATACCATAAACCAAAACCTATAGTTCCTTTTAAATATTTTAAAATTCTTTTTACTGCAGTTAAATGAGATTCTTTTGGACATGCTTGAAATCGAACACACACACAAACAAAATGCATAATATCAGGTCTACTTGCAGTTAAGTATAACAGTGAACCTATCATACCTCTCTACATAGATTAATTAATTTCCAAACCTGATTCATCCTTGTCTAAATAGCAGAAAGTTCCCATGGGTGTGTTAGCTTCCTTTGAAGTGTCCATTCCAAACTTCTTGAGAATCTCTTTGTAGTATTTGGTTTGAGAAACAAAAATGCCATCTTTAAGTTGTTTGATTTGAAGTCCAAGGAAGAATGTTAATTCTCCCATAATAGACATTTCAAATTCTCCCTTCATTATCTTAGCAAATTCTACACACAAAGAATTATCAGTTGATCCAAAAATGATATCATCAACATATACTTGAACTAATAAGATATGTTCTTTTAATTTCTTTATAAACAAAGTAGAATCAATTTTTCCTCTAGAAAAATCATTTGAAGTTAGAAAACTACTTAATCTTTCATACCAAGACTTAGGAGCTTGTTTCAAACCATATAACGCTTTCTTAAATTTAAAAATATGATTTGGATAATTAAAATCTTCAAATCCAGGGGGTTTTTCCACATAAACTTCTTATTTGATAAACCCATTCAAAAATGCACTTTTAACATCCATTTGATATAATTTAAATTTCATCAGTGATTCATAAGCAAGAAGTAGGCGTATAGACTCTAACCTGGCAACAAGAGCATAAGTTTCATCATAATCAATACCTTCCTCCTGACAGTAACCTTTGGCAACAAGTCTGGCTTTATTCTTTTTTATATTTCCATATTCATCAAGTTTTTTTTCTAAATACCCATTTTGTTCCAATTACTTGATGTGATTCTTCTCTTGGAATTAATTCCCAGACTTGATTCCTTTCAAATTTATTAAGTTCTTCTTGCATTGTTATGCACCATTGGTCATCTTTAAGCGCTTCCTCAACATTTTTGGGTTCTATCTATGAAACAAAAGCTACAGACATGCAGAAATTAGTCATATTTCTAGTTCTTACCCCTTTTGAGATATCATCAAAAATATTGTCCATTGAAAGTCCTCTCGGTGATTGCCATTCTTTTGCTAATTTAGTTGGTTGAGAAAGTTCATTCTCATTCAAATACAATTCTTCAAGAGCCTCTCTTATGTACTCATCATCACCTGCAAGTTCTTTATTTGACTCAAGAGGATTTCCCCCAAGGTCTACAATTTCATCAAAAGTAACATGTACAAATTCTTCAACATTTAAAGTTCTTCTATTGAACACCCTATAAGCTTTGCTAGTTAGTGAATAACCTAAGAAAATTCCCTCATCGGCTTTTGAGTCAAATTTTCCTAAGTTGTCCTTTCCATTATTTAACATAAAACATTTACATCCAAATATTTTCAAATGAGCAACATTAGGCTTTCTACCGTTTAATAATTCATAAGGAGTTGATTTCATAATGGGCCTAATACGCATCCTATTCAAAACATAACATGCAGTACTTACATCGTCAACCCAAAAATATTTAGGAACATTTGATTCGTTTAACATTGTTCTAGCAAGTTCCTCTAGCGACCTATTTTCCTTTCAACTACACCATTTTGTTGGGGAGTCCTAGGTGCAGAAAAATTATGCAAAATTCCATTATCCTCACAATAATTTTCAAACCATATTCATTTTGAAACTCACCACCATGGTCACTTCTTAATACTTTAATTCTTAAGTCTTTTTCATTTTGAATTTGCTTTGCAAACTTCCTAAAGACCTTAAAAGCTTCACTTTTCAATGTTAAGAAAAATGTCCAAGTATATCTAGAAAAATCATCAACAATTACAAGAGCATAATAATTTCCACCAAAACTTTTTATCCTAGATGGACCAAATAAATCTAAGTGTAAAAGTTCTAAAGGTTTTGATGTGGAAATAACATTCTTAGATTTAAAGGATGATTTTACTTGTTTACCTTTTTTACATGCATCACATAATCTATCTTTTTCAAACTTTAAGGCAAACCAATAACTAAGTCCTTTGATATCAATTTGTTTAATTGATGCATATTTATATGAGCCGCTCTCTTATGCCATAACCATGGGTTTTCTTCCTTAGCAACTAAGCATGTTATACTAATATCATGTATACAATCCAAATCAATCAAATATATTATTATGCCTAATGCCTTTCAATGCTACATTTCAGAATTCACTAAATGTATGGTACAAAACTTACTTTCAAAGATTACCTTGAATCCTTTGTCACAAAAGTTGACTTATGCTTAGGAGATTATGCTTTAGCCCATCAACAAGAAGCACATCCTTTATCTCCAAAGTGTTTGCACCACCTATACTTCCAATTCCAAGTATCTTTCCTTTGTTGTTGTCCCCATAGGTTACATATCCTTGTTCTTTAGCTTTGAAACTTACAAATTTCGTTTTGTCTCCGGTCATATGTTTTGAGCATCCACTATCAAGATACCACATAGACTTCTTGGATTTGGAAGTTTCCTACAAAACAACAACATAGTAAACTTAGGTCCCCATAACTTTTGGGTCCTTGGGGTTAGAGACAAACAAGTCATTTAACAATAGGAACCCAAACGTATTTTCCTTTAGGAACACCAAAATGCTTAATTTTACATCTATTTGAGGTATGACCATGTTTCATACAATAAAAGCATGCTTTAGATATAATTTTAGAATTTGATACATTTCTAGCTATAGACGCTTTAGTTCCTTTTTCAACCCATACTCTTCTATTTTTAATTTTAGGCTTTTTCAATGAAACATGATGGTTTTCTCTATTTTGAGCAATAACAACTTTATCCTTATTCTTATCACTTATTTCCTTCTCGGCTTTATCAGGCAAATGATTAAGTATATCAATATCATATTCATACTCTTTACATGATGCACATGCTATATTCTTATTATCTTTTTCTTCTAAACATACAATTTTCGTTTTTAAGGACTCCACCTCCTTTTCGAGATCTATTCAAACTCTTTTTCACGACTTTGTATTCATTTTTCTAGTCCTTAAAAGCATTAAATAATTCTTCATATGCATTTTGTAATTCATCAAAGTTATTTTCATCATCACTTGATGATAAGTTGGAATCACTAACCTCAAAGTCGGAAGATATATTGTCATTTGTCATCAAGCAAATGTTAACTTCTATTTTCGAATCACTTGACTTTGAACTCGAATCACTATTGTCCCAAGCGATGTAGGCTTTCTTCTTGAAGAATTTCTTGCCTTTGATATCTTCATTCTTCTTGTTTGGACATTCGGTTTTAACATGTCCTATTTCACCACAACCATAACACTTGATATTCAAAGAAGTACTTTCTCTTACCTTTCCCTTACCTTTGAAGGGTTGCTTCCCTTTGGCTTTCATAAATTTGGTAAATTTCTTTATCATTAGACTCATTTGTTCTTCTTCTTCGTTTTCTGAGTCTTCTTCTACCTTCTTGCTCTTACCTTTGGAAATTTCAGTTTTGAAGGCTAGGTTCCTCTTTTGGTGTTGACCTTCTTCATCATTTAGCCTTCCTAGTTCAAGCTCATGCTCTCTCAACTTTCCAAAGAGCGCCACCATAGACATTGTGGCAAGGTTTTGTGACTCCGTGATGGCCGTCGCCTCAGGTTTCCATTTCCTATCCAAAGATTTCAAAATTTTTACGTTTAATTCATCAACATCAAAAATTTTACCTAACCCGGTGAGATGGTTCACAATGTGTGTGAAACGCTTTTGAACGTCAAAGATCGTTTCTCCTTGTTGCATTAGAAACATCTCATATTCTTGGATTAGAGAATTTTTCCGTGCTCTCTTAATGTCATCGGTACCTTCGTGGGTCACTCTCAACATTTCCCACATCTCTTGAGCACTTTTACAAATGGAGATCCTGTAAAACTCATCAAGGGTTAATGCAGATGAAATTATATTTCTAGCCCTAACATCATATTGAGCTTTTCAATTTTCTTTTACCGTTCATCTAGAAAATGGTTTTGAAACTTCTACTCCGTTTTCAGAAACTTTTGGAATAAAGGGACCGTTTAAAATTGTGTCCCAAACACCTCTATCAACAGACTCTAAAAGTATTTGCATTCTAAATTTCCAGAAAGGATAATTTTGACCCGCAAAAAGTGGGGGTCTATTGATAGAAGCACCTCGGCAAACGTTTGATTTTGTCCGTTCATTTTCAAAAAATTGAATGGCTATCACAGCAAGCTCTGATACCATTTGTTAGAATCATGCAGCGGAATGTTTGCGTATCCGGACAAAAACCAAGAGAGGGGGTGAATTGGTTTCTTAACAAAAATTAGGGTTTTAAAAATTTTCCCAAATTTCACCGATTAAATTGCTGTGTAAAGTAAATAGAGTAAGGATAGAGTCTTACACAGATGATTTATACTGGTTCGGATCAAAAGACCCTACGTCCAGTTGCTAATCACTCAAACAGAGGATTAACGCTATCACTATAATCACAATTTTACAAACAGATAACAATTGAAAAGATAAGGTAACGAAAACACCTCTCTTGAGTCACACAAGAGATGAAGAACAACTTTCCCTAGAGACGGCACAACACACAATCCACCAAGAAAACCCACTTAGTGATTCTTATCGCTTCTAGCCCACACTAGGTTCCAAAAGCCCCTTTTTCCTCCAACAAACTGTTCTCTGGCAGTCATAACTCTCAACTTTTGTTTGAAAAAGGTTTTTCAATTTGTAGAGAGCCATAGAGAACCTTAAGTAGACAGATTAGGGTTTGGGAATTGGGAATTTTCGAAACTTGATGAATTGGGACTAGGGTTTTCGAAACTTGGTCCAATTTTGAAATTCAAAACACATATCTGACTGAAATAATTGATTATCTTGAGTGTTAATTGATTATTACAGAGCCAAAATCATCAGGAACCCATAACCACACAGTTTAATCGATTATTTGAGCAGTTAATCGATTAATAGCCATGTTAATTGATTAACAGGGGCTTTAATCGATTATTCCAGAGAGCTGATACAGAAAATGGTTTTTCTCTCTGTAATAATCGATTATCCTACCATTTAATCGATTAATCCAATGTGTTTTTGATAAAAATGAGTTTTTGAAGCTTCTAAAGAGTAGGCTATGTACTGGCTATCTTAGACTCTAATAGTACAGACTCAAAATCATCAAAACAGAGTTATTACATCATATTACAAGTCTTCAAATTTTTAAGTCCTTTATTCTTGAATCATAATCAAAATCTACAGGCTTCATATCCTTGTATGTTTCAACAACTAGTACTCTTTCTTTCAATCTTACATCCACCATAATCAGCATCAGAATATCCTATTAAACTAGGAGAAACTTCAGATGGACCATAAACCAGTTCCTATAGTTCCTTTTAAATATTTTAAAATTATTTTTACTACAGTTAAATGAGATTCTTTTGGACATGCTCACACAAACAAAATGCATAATATCAGGTCTACTTGCAGTTAAGTATAATAGTGAACCTATCATACCTCTATACATAGATTGATTAATTTCCAAAATTGATTCATCCTTGTCTAAATAGCATGATGTTCCCATGGGTGTGTTAGCTTCCTTTGAAATGTCAATTCTAAATTTCTTGAGAATCTCTTTGCAGTATTTGGTTTGAGACACAAAAATGCCATCTTTAAGTTGTTTAATTTGAAGTCCAAGAAAGAATGTTAATTCTTCCATCATTGACATTTCAAATTCACCCTGCATTATCTTAGCAAATTCTACACACAAGGAATCATCAGTTGATCCAAAAATGATATCATCAACATATACTTGAACTAATAAGATATGTTCTTTTACTTTCTTAATAAACAAAGTGGAATCAATTTTTCCTCTAGAAAAATCATTTGAAATTAGAAAACTACTTAATCTTTTATACCAAGACCTAGGAGCTTGTTTCAAACCATATAAAGCTTTCTTCAATTTAAAAATATGGTTAGGATATTTAAAATCTTCAAACCCAGGAGGTTGTTCCACATATACTTCCTCTTTGATAAACCCATTTAAAAATGCACTTTTAACATTCATTTGATATAATTTAAATTTTATCAATGAGGCATAAGCAAGAAGTAGGCGTATAGCCTCTAACCTGGCAATAGGAGCATAAGTTTCATCATAATCAATACCTTCCTCTTGACAAGTAACCTTTGGCAACAAGTCTGACTTTGTTCTTTGTTATATTTTCATCTTCATCAAGTTTATTTCTAAATACCCATTTTGTTCCAATCACTTGATGAGATTATTCTCTTGGATTTAATTCCCGAGACTTGATTCATTTCAAATTGATTAAGTTCTTCTTGCATTGCTATGCACCATTGGTCATCTTTAAGAGCTTCCTCAACAATTTTGGGTTCAATCTGTGAAACAAAAGCTACGAGCATACAAAAATTTGTCATATTTCTAGTTCTTACCCCTTTTGAGATATCACCAATTATATTGTCCATTGAAAGTCCTCTTGGTGATTGCCACTCTTTTGCTAATTCAGATGGTTGAGATGACTCATTCTCATTCAAGTACATTTCTTCTAGAGCCTCTCTTATGTACTCATCATCACCTGCAAATTCTTTATTTGACTCAAGAGGATTTCCCTCAAGGTCTACAATTTCATCAAAGGTGACATGTACAGATTCTTCAACATTTAAAGTTCTTCTATTAAATACTCTATATGCTTTGCTAGTTAGTGAATAACCTAAGAAAATGGCCTCATCGGCTTTTGAATCAAATTTTCCTAAGTTATCTTTTCCATTATTTAAAACAAAGCATTTACATCCAAATATTTTTAAATGAGCAACATTAGGCTTTCCACCATTTAATAGTTCATAAGGAGTTGATTTTATAATTGGCCTAATAAGCATCCCATTTAATACAAAACATGCAGTACTTACAACATCAACCCAAAAATACTTAGGAACATTTGATTCATTCAACATTGTTCTAGCAAGTTCCTCTAGTGACCTATTTTTCCTTTCTACTACACCATTTTGTTGGGGAGTCCTAGGTGCAGAAAAATTATGCAAAATACCATTTTCCTCAGAATAATTTTCAAACCATTCATTTTGAAACTCTCCACCATGGTCACTTCTTAACACCTTAATTCTTAAGTCTTTCTCATTTTGGATTTGCTTGGCAAACTTCCTAAAGACCTTAAAAGCTTCACATTTTAATGTTAAGAAAAATGTCCAAGTATATCTAGAAAAATCATGAATAATCACAAGAGCATAATAATTTCCACCAAAACTTTTTATCCTAGATGGACCAAATAAATCTAAGTGTAATAGTTCTAAAGGTTTTGATGTGGAAATAACATTCTTAGATTTAAAGGATGATTTCACTTGTTTACCTTTTTTACATGCATCACATAATCTATCTTTTTCAAATTTTAACTTAGGCAAACCAACAATTAAGTCCTTTGATATTAGTTTGTTTAATTGATGCATGTTTATATGAGCCGCTCTCTTATGCCATAACCATGGATTTTCTTCCTTACCAACTAAGCATGTTATACTAGAATTAGGTACACAATCCAAATCAATCAAATAGATATTATTATGCCTAATGCCTTTCAATGCTATATTTTTGGAATCCTTTAAATGTATGGTACAAAATTTACTTTCAAAGATTACCTTGAATCGTTTGTCACAAAGTTGACGCATACTTAGGAGATTATGCTTTAGCTCATCAACAAGAAGCACATCCTTTATCTCCAAAGTATTTGCACCACCAATGTTTCCGATTCCAAGTATTTTTCCTTTGTTGTTGTCCCCATAGGTTACATATCCTTGTTCTTTAGCTTTGAAACTTACAAATTTCGTTTTGTCTCCGGTCATATGTTTTGAGCATCCACTATCAAGATACCACATAGACTTCTTGGATTTGGAAGTTTCCTACAAAACAACAACATAGTAAACTTAGGTCCCCATAACTTTTGGGTCCTTGGGGTTAGAGACAAACAAGTCATTTAACAATAGGAACCCAAACGTATTTTCCTTTAGGAACACCAAAATGCTTAATTTTACATCTATTTGAGGTATGACCATGTTTCATACAATAAAAGCATGCTTTAGATATAATTTTAGAATTTGATACATTTCTAGCTATAGACGCTTTAGTTCCTTTTTCAACCCATACTCTTCTATTTTTAATTTTAGGCTTTTTCAATGAAACATGATGGTTTTCTCTATTTTGAGCAATAACAACTTTATCCTTATTCTTATCACTTATTTCCTTCTCAGCTTTATCAGGCAAATGATTAAGTATATCAATATCATATTCATACTCTTTACATGATGCACATGCTATATTCTTATTATCTTTTTCTTCTAAACATACAATTTTCGTTTTTAAGGACTCCACCTCCTTTTCAGATCTATTCAAACTCTTTTTCACAGCTTTGTATTCATTTTTCTAGTCCTTAAAAGCATTAAATAATTCTTCATATGCATTTTGTAATTCATCAAAGTTATTTTCATCATCACTTGATGATAAGTTGGAATCACTAACCTCAAAGTCGGAAGATATATTGTCATTTGTCATCAAGCAAATGTTAACTTCTATTTTCGAATCACTTGACTTTGAACTCGAATCACTATTGTCCCAAGCGATGTAGGCTTTCTTCTTGAAGAATTTCTTGCCTTTGATATCTTCATTCTTCTTGTTTGGACATTCAGTTTTAACATGCCATGTTTCACCACAACCATAACACTTGATATTCAAAGAAGTACTTTCTCTTACCTTTCCCTTACCTTTGAAGGGTTGCTTCCCTTTGGCTTTCATAAATTTGGTAAATTTCTTTATCATTAGACTCATTTGTTCTTCTTCTTCATTTTCTGAGTCTTCTTCTACCTTCTTGCTCTTACCTTTGGAAATTTCAGTTTTGAAGGCTAGGTTTCTCTTTTGATGTTGACCTTCTTCATCATTTAGTCTTCCTAGTTCAAGCTCATGCTCTCTCAACTTTCCAAAGAGCGCCACCATAGACATTGTGGCAAGGTTTTGTGACTCCGTGATGGCCGTCGCCTCAGGTTTCCATTTCCTATCCAAAGATTTCAAAATTTTTACGTTTAATTCATCAACATCAAAAATTTTACCTAACCCGGTGAGATGGTTCACAATGTGTGTGAAACGCTTTTGAACGTCAAAGATCGTTTCTCCTTGTTGCATTAGAAACATCTCATATTCTTGGATTAGAGAATTTTTCCGTGCTCTCTTAATGTCATCGGTACCTTCGTGGGTCACTCTCAACATTTCCCACATCTCTTGAGCACTTTTACAAATGGAGATCCTGTAAAACTCATCAAGGGTTAATGCGAGATGAAATTATATTTCTAGCCCTAACATCATATTGAGCTTTTCAATTTTCTTTTACCGTTCATCTAGAAAATGGTTTTGAAACTTCTACTCCGTTTTCGAAACTTTTGGAATAAAGGGACCGTTTAAAATTGTGTCCCAAACACCTCTATCAACGAGACTCTAAAAGTATTTGCATTCTAAATTTCCAGAAAGGATAATTTTGACCCGCAAAAAGTGGGGGTCTATTGATAGAAGCACCTCGGCAAACGTTTGATTTTGTCCGTTCATTTTCAAAAATTGAATGGCTATCACAAGCAAGCTCGATACCATTTGTTAGAATCATGCAGCGGAATGTTTGCGTATCCGGACAAAAACCAAGAGAGGGGGTGAATTGGTTTCTTAACAAAAATTAGGGTTTTAAAAATTTTCCCAAATTTCACCGATTAAATTGCTGTGTAAAGTAAATAGAGTAAGGATAGAGTCTTACACAGATGATTTATACTGGTTCGGATCAAAAGACCCTACGTCCAGTTGCTAATCACTCAAACAGAGGATTAACGCTATCACTATAATCACAATTTTACAAACAGATAACAATTGAAAAGATAAGGTAACGAAAACACCTCTCTTGAGTCACACAAGAGATGAAGAACAACTTTCCCTAGAGACGGCACAACACACAATCCACCAAGAAAACCCACTTAGTGATTCTTATCGCTTCTAGCCCACACTAGGTTCCAAAAGCCCCTTTTTCCTCCAACAAACTGTTCTCTGGCAGTCATAACTCTCAACTTTTGTTTGAAAAAGGTTTTTCAATTTGTAGAGAGCCATAGAGAACCTTAAGTAGACAGATTAGGGTTTGGGAATTGGGAATTTTCGAAACTTGATGAATTGGGACTAGGGTTTTCGAAACTTGGTCCAATTTTGAAATTCAAAACACATATCTGACTGAAATAATTGATTATCTTGAGTGTTAATTGATTATTACAGAGCCAAAATCATCGAGAACCCATAACCACACAGTTTAATCGATTATTTGAGCGAGTTAATCGATTAATAGCCATGTTAATTGATTAACAGGGGCTTTAATCGATTATTCCAGAGTCGATACGAGAAAATGGTTTTTCTCTACGTAATAATCGATTATCCTACCATTTAATCGATTAATCCAATGTGTTTTTGATAAAAATGAGTTTTTGAAGCTTCTAAAGAGTAGGCTATGTACTGGCTATCTTAGACTCTAATAGTACGAGACTCAAAATCATCAAAACAGAGTTATTACATCATATTACAAGTCTTCAAATTTTTAAGTCCTTTATTCTTGAATCATAATCAAAATCTACAGGCTTCATATCCTTGTATGTTTCAACAACTAGTACTCTTTCTTTCAATCTTACATCCACCATAATCGAGCATCGAATATCCTATTAAACTAGGAGAAACTTCGGATGGACCATAAACCAGTTCCTATAGTTCCTTTTAAATATTTTAAAATTATTTTTACTACAGTTAAATGAGATTCTTTTGGACATGCTCACACAAACAAAATGCATAATATCAGGTCTACTTGCAGTTAAGTATAATAGTGAACCTATCATACCTCTATACATAGATTGATTAATTTCCAAAATTGATTCATCCTTGTCTAAATAGCATGATGTTCCCATGGGTGTGTTAGCTTCCTTTGAAATGTCAATTCTAAATTTCTTGAGAATCTCTTTGCAGTATTTGGTTTGAGACACAAAAATGCCATCTTTAAGTTGTTTAATTTGAAGTCCAAGAAAGAATGTTAATTCTTCCATCATTGACATTTCAAATTCACCCTGCATTATCTTAGCAAATTCTACACACAAGGAATCATCAGTTGATCCAAAAATGATATCATCAACATATACTTGAACTAATAAGATATGTTCTTTTACTTTCTTAATAAACAAAGTGGAATCAATTTTTCCTCTAGAAAAATCATTTGAAATTAGAAAACTACTTAATCTTTTATACCAAGACCTAGGAGCTTGTTTCAAACCATATAAAGCTTTCTTCAATTTAAAAATATGGTTAGGATATTTAAAATCTTCAAACCCAGGAGGTTGTTCCACATATACTTCCTCTTTGATAAACCCATTTAAAAATGCACTTTTAACATTCATTTGATATAATTTAAATTTTATCAATGAGGCATAAGCAAGAAGTAGGCGTATAGCCTCTAACCTGGCAATAGGAGCATAAGTTTCATCATAATCAATACCTTCCTCTTGACAGTAACCTTTGGCAACAAGTCTGACTTTGTTCTTTGTTATATTTTCATCTTCATCAAGTTTATTTCTAAATACCCATTTTGTTCCAATCACTTGATGAGATTATTCTCTTGGATTTAATTCCCAGACTTGATTCATTTCAAATTGATTAAGTTCTTCTTGCATTGCTATGCACCATTGGTCATCTTTAAGAGCTTCCTCAACAATTTTGGGTTCAATCTGTGAAACAAAAGCTACAGGCATACAAAAATTTGTCATATTTCTAGTTCTTACCCCTTTTGAGATATCACCAATTATATTGTCCATTGAAAGTCCTCTTGGTGATTGCCACTCTTTTGCTAATTCAGATGGTTGAGATGACTCATTCTCATTCAAGTACATTTCTTCTAGAGCCTCTCTTATGTACTCATCATCACCTGCAAATTCTTTATTTGACTCAAGAGGATTTCCCTCAAGGTCTACAATTTCATCAAAGGTGACATGTACAGATTCTTCAACATTTAAAGTTCTTCTATTAAATACTCTATATGCTTTGCTA
This sequence comes from Sphenostylis stenocarpa, assembly GCA_963425845.1. Lineage (NCBI taxonomy): Eukaryota > Viridiplantae > Streptophyta > Magnoliopsida > Fabales > Fabaceae > Sphenostylis > Sphenostylis stenocarpa. Next base: position 4,298,808 of record OY731408.1, read on the forward strand.
GTTAGTGAATAACCTAAGAAAATGGCCTCATCGGCTTTTGAATCAAATTTTCCTAAGTTATCTTTTCCATTATTTAAAACAAAGCATTTACATCCAAATATTTTTAAATGAGCAACATTAGGCTTTCTACCATTTAATAGTTCATAAGGAGTTGATTTTATAATTGGCCTAATAAGCATCCCATTTAATACAAAACATGCAAGTACTTACAACATCAACCCAAAAATACTTAGGAACATTTGATTCATTCAACATTGTTCTAGCAAGTTCCTCTAGTGACCTATTTTTCCTTTCTACTACACCATTTTGTTGGGGAGTCCTAGGTGCAGAAAAATTATGCAAAATACCATTTTCCTCAGAATAATTTTCAAACCATTCATTTTGAAACTCTCCACCATGGTCACTTCTTAACACCTTAATTCTTAAGTCTTTCTCATTTTGGATTTGCTTGGCAAACTTCCTAAAGACCTTAAAAGCTTCACATTTTAATGTTAAGAAAAATGTCCAAGTATATCTAGAAAAATCATGAATAATCACAAGAGCATAATAATTTCCACCAAAACTTTTTATCCTAGATGGACCAAATAAATCTAAGTGTAATAGTTCTAAAGGTTTTGATGTGGAAATAACATTCTTAGATTTAAAGGATGATTTCACTTGTTTACCTTTTTTACATGCATCACATAATCTATCTTTTTCAAATTTTAACTTAGGCAAACCAACAATTAAGTCCTTTGATATTAGTTTGTTTAATTGATGCATGTTTATATGAGCCGCTCTCTTATGCCATAACCATGGATTTTCTTCCTTACCAACTAAGCATGTTATACTAGAATTAGGTACACAATCCAAATCAATCAAATAGATATTATTATGCCTAATGCCTTTCAATGCTATATTTTTGGAATCCTTTAAATGTATGGTACAAAATTTACTTTCAAAGATTACCTTGAATCGTTTGTCACAAAGTTGACGCATACTTAGGAGATTATGCTTTAGCTCATCAACAAGAAGCACATCCTTTATCTCCAAAGTATTTGCACCACCAATGTTTCCGATTCCAAGTATTTTTCCTTTGTTGTTGTCCCCATAGGTTACATATCCTTGTTCTTTAGCTTTAAAATCACAAATTTTGTTTTGTCTCCGGTCATATGTTTTGAACATCCACTGTCAAGATACCACATAGACTTCTTGGATTTGAAAGTTTCCTACAAAACAAGAACATAATAATCTTAGGTCCCCATAACTTTTGGGTCCTTGGGGTTAGAGACAATCAAATCATTTAACTATAGGAACCCAAACATATTTTCCTTTAGGAACACCAAAATGCTTAATCCTACATCTATTTGAAGTATGACCATGTTTCATACAATAAAAGCATGCATTAGATGTAATCTTTGAATATGATACATTTCTAACTTTTGAAGTTTTAGTTCCTTTTTCAACCCATACTCTTCTATTTTTAATTTTAGGTTTTTTCAATGGAACATGACAATTTTCTCTATTTTGAACAATAGCTTTATCCTTATAATTATCACTTATTTCCTTCTTAGCTTTATCAAGCAAATGGCTAAGTATATTAATATCATATTCATACTCTTTACATGATGCACATGCTATACTTTTATTATCTTTTTCCTCTAAACATACAATTTTCGTTTTTAAGGACTCCACCTCTTTTTTAGATTTATTCAAACACTTTTCCACAGATTTATATTCATTTTTCAAGTTCTTAAAAGCGGTAAACAATTCTCCATATGCATTTTGTAAAGCATCATAATCATTTTCATCATCACTTGAGGAAGAGTCGGAATCACTAACCTCAAAGTCGGAAGAGATGTTGTCATTTTCCATCAAGCAAATGTTTGCTTCAATTTCCGAATCACTTGACTCTGAACTTGAGTCACTATCATCCCAAGCAATGTAGGCTTTCTTCTTGCAGAATTTCTTGCCTTTATGATCTTCATTTTTCTTATTTGGACAATCAATTTTTACATGTCTTGTTTCACCACAACCGTAACATTTAATATTTAAGGAAGTACTTTCTCTCACCTTTCCCTTACCTTTGAAGGGTTGCTTCCCTTAGGCTTTCATGAACTTTGTAAATTTCTTTATCATAAGACTCAAATTTTCATCATCTTCATTTTTCGAGTCTTCTTCCTCCTTCATGTTCTTACTCTTGTAAATTTCAGTTTTGAAGGTAAGGTTCCTCTTTTGATGTTGGTCTTCTTCATCATTTAGCCTTCCAAGTTCAAGTTCATCCTCTCTCAACTTTCCAAAGAGCACCGCCATAGACATTGTTGCAAGATTTTGTGACTCCGTGATGGCCGTCACCTTAGGTTTCCATTTCCTATCCAAAGATTTAAGAATTTTTACATTTAATTTATCAATATCAAAAATTTTACCTAACCTGGTGAGATGATTCACAATATGTGTGAAACACTTTTGAACGTCAAAAATTGTTTCCCCTTGTTGCACCCGGAACATCTCATACTCTTGAATCAATGAGTTCTTTCTTGCTCTTTTAACGTCATCAGTACCTTTGTGGGTTACTCTTAGCATTTCCCACATTTCTTGAGCAATCTTATAAACCAATATCCTGTAAAACTCATCAAGGGTTAAAGTAGATGAAATTATATTTCTAGCCCTAACATCATATTGGGCTTTCCTATTTTCTTCAGCCGACCATCTAGAAAATGGTTTTGGTACCTCTTCTCCGTTTTCAGTAATTTTAGGAATAAAAGGTCCGTTTAAAATTGCGTCCCAAACACCTCTATCAACAAACTCCAAAAATATTTGCATTCTAACTTTCCAAAAAGGATAATTTTGCCCCACAAAAAGTGGGGGTCTATTGATAGAAGCACCCTCGACAAACGTTTGATTTTGTCCGGCCATTTTCAAAAATTGAATGACTATCAAAGCAAGCTCTGGTACCACTTGTTATAATCGCGCAGCGGAATGTTTTCATTTACGGACAAAAACCAAGAAGGGGGGTGAATTGGTTTCTTAAACAAAAATTAGGATTTTAAAATTTTTCCCAAATTTCACCGATTAAAATGCTGTGTAAAGTAAATAGAGAAGGGATAGAAGATTACACAGTCAATTTATTCTGGTTCGTATCAAAAGACCCTACGTCCAGTTGCTAATCACTCAAACAGAGGTTAACGTTGTCACTATAATCACAGTTTTACAAACAGATGACAAATGAAAAGATAAGGTAAAGAAAACACCTCTCTTGAGTCACACAAGAGATGAACACCTCATTTGAATCCACAAAGGATGAAGAACAACTTTTCCTAGAGACGGCACAACACACAATCCACCAAGAAACCCACTCAGTGATTCTTATCGCTTCTAGCTCACACTAGGTTTTCAAAAGCCCCTTTTTCTTCCCTACAAAAAGTTCTCTAGCAGTCACAACTCTTAACTTTTGTATGAAAAAGGTTTGTTCCATTTACAAAGAGCTTGGAGAACCTTAAGTAGAGAGAATAAGGTTTGGGAATTGGGGATTTTCAAAACTGGATGAATTGGGAATAGGGTTTTCGAAACTTGGTCCAATTTTGAATTTCAAAACACATAATAGACCCAAATAATCAATTATCTTAAGTGTTAATCGATTGTTCCAGAGCCATTCTCGCAGAAAAGCAATACAGGGCCAGATAATCGATTAACAGCCCATTTAATCGATTATTTTGCCCAGTTAATCGATTAATAGGCCATTTAATCGATTAATCCAATGATCAAATGCTGAAAATTGTTTTCTTTCTGTAATAATCGATTATCCTGTGGTTTAATCGATTATTCCAGTAACTTTTTGATAAAAATGAGTTTTTAGAGCTTTTAAAGAGTGGTCTATGTGCTGGCTATCTTGGACTCAAATATTACATACTCAAAAACATAAAAACAGAGTTATTACATAACATTATAAGTCTTCAAATCTTTATGTCCTTTATTCTTGAATCATCATCAAAATTTACAAGCTTCATATCCTTGTATGTTCAACACGTCTCGCGCTTGATAAATGGCAAGAAGGCCGTCTCGCCAAACAAGACGGTGGTCTTGCCATTGGTAAGTGGCGAGACGACCATCTCGCCAAACGAGACGGTGGTCTTGGCCTTCCAGGTGAAATTCCTTATTTTTTCTGTACAAAAAACCTTCCTACTCTAATATGGGGCCTATTAGTCTATCCTATGGACCTTTTAGGCCTTGACCATCTTCGAATTGGAGGTCTTCTGCCCTTTATTTTGAGGTCAGACAAGATTTGGGGTCTACAATGCCTGATAGAATGAGTAAGTTGGAGGATACTTTGGAAAAATTCATGCAAAGCACTATGGCTAATCAAAAAAATACTGAGGCTTCATTCAGAAATATAGAGACCCAGATAGGCCAACTGGCTAAACAATTATATTAGCAACAAGGAGGACAATTTTCAGCTAACACACAAACTAATCCAAAGGAGCAATGCAAGGCAGTAACTACAAGGAGTGGTAAGGTTATAGGAGAAGGGATTGGTGACAACCTGGCTGTAGAGAAGGAAATCCTGCAAGAAAAAGAGGATGAAAAGAATAAAGATGAGTGTGAAGGAGAAAAAAAGAAAAATAAAAGTGAGAGTGTAAAAAAAGAAAAAAATACTGAAAAAGAAGAAAAAAATAAAAATAGTGAGAAAAAGAGGGAGAAAGATGAGAGTCAAATACCACAATTAAAGGATTTACCATATCCTTGTCATCCTTCTAAGAAAGATAAAGAAAGACAGTTTGCAAGATTCATGGATATTTTCAAGCATTTACATATTAATATTCCATTTATGGAGCCTATGGAGCAAATGCTAACTTATGCAAAATTCATGAAAGAGTTGTTAACTAAGAAAAGGAGATTTACTGCAGAAACAGTGGAGCTAGAAGTAGGATGCAGCGCTATAATTCAGAAATCATTACCTCAAAAGTCCAAGGATCTTGGTAGTTTTACTATACCAGTCACAATTGGGACATTACAAGTAGGTAAGGCATTACTTGATTTGGGTGCTAGTATAAATCTAATGGCGTTGTCTATGCTTAAAAGAATAGGATACTTGGAAGTAAAACCTACAAGAATGACATTCAGCTAGCTGACAAATCTCTAAAATTTCCTTATAGTGTGGCGGAGAATGTTTTGGTTAGAGTTGATAAATTTATGTTTCCAGTTGATTTTGTTATGATGGATATGGAGGAAGACACTGGAGTTCCTCTTATACTGGGAAGACCTTTCATGAAGACAACAAAAGTTATTATTGATGTTGATGATGGCAAGTTAAAAGTCAGAGTTGAGGATGAGGAAGTTAATTTTGATGTGTTTGAAGCAATGAAGCATCCTACAGATAAACAACATTGTCTTAGAATGGATGTGGTAGATGATATCTTTCAAGCAGCAAGGAAGCAACTAACCAAAGCAAGCCCATTAGAAAAAGCTTTGACAGGTATTAATGATGAATTTGATGAAGAGGAGGAAAAAGAAATTGAGAAATATGTAAAACATCTTGATTCAACAAAAGAAGTTACTGCAAAAGAATAACAATATGAGAAATTGCAGCAAGAACATGAAACTGAGAGTCAGAAGCTGGAATTAAAGGTATTACCTCCCCACTTAAAATATGTTTGTCGCCACCGTCAAAACGAGGCGGTCGGAGCGATGCGATGGTTCCAACTTTCCAATTTTCACGTTTTTATTGGTGTGGTTACAACGCCTTTAGGTTGTCCGATAACCGGGCTGAACCTAGGGGCAAGGTTTTCGAAAAGGCGCTCTTGGACTGTCCGATAATCGGGCTAACCCAAGAACTAATTTTCAAGGGTTCTTCTAGAGTCGTCACCGATGATTTTACCGGAAACATCGAAAAAGGAGTGAAAAGGCATTGGTTTTCGAAAAACCAACTTTGGTCATTAGAACCAGAGTTGGGTAAGGGAGTTAGTTACATGTAAGGGAAGTGTTAGTTCCCTTATGACGCCCCTTTCGGGTTCCCTATGATAGGCTAGCTATTTAAATAAGTAAACCGGTGAAAATACGTTTTTACCCTTTATTTATGGAATTTAAAGTTATGGCTACATGGCCATAATATCTATTACGCAATTTATAGATAAAGCAGTAAAGAGAGAGAGAGAGAGAGAGAGAGAGTGTAGAGACCTCCAAGGCAAGCTTTATATTAATCTTTTGAAAATTAGGGTGCTTTGTGGCAGCCCTTTACTCTCTACAGTGCCGGAAACCTCTCAAAAATGCTATAAAAACTCTTAGAGACTCTCAGAAAACTCTGGAAGTGCTTCGGAGGGGTTCTAGGAAGAGAATTTTATGAAGTGATAAGAGAGAGAATGGAAGAACTGTGTGAAATGAGGGGAATGGCGCGACTATTTATAGGCATTCGTGTCTGTCAGGTCGAGATGGCCGTCTCGTCTGACAAGGTCGAGACGGTCGTCTCGCCTTGCAGAAATGACGAGATAGCCGTCTCGCCAAACGAGACGACAGTCTCGCCACTTTCGCAAGGCGAGACGGCGGTCCCGAATACGAGACAACGGTCTTGACTCAAAAAGGCGAGAATCCTTATTTACATGCAGAAAATCCCTCCTATCCTAATATGGGGCCTAATAGTCTCTCCTAGTGGCTTCTTAGGCTTCATCCATCTTCAAAAAGGAGGTCTTCTGGTCTTTATTATGAGACCGGGCAAGATTTGGGGTCTACAACTGCCCCCCTTTACCCAACTAGTCGACTGCTGGCCTGTTGTGCCAAGGAGATCGATTGGAGGGTAAAGTAGTTGACCCTCATGCCCGGTTGCCCTGCAGATGTTTTGTCTTTGTGGCGGTTGATCTTCTCGGAAAAATTGTGCTTCCAGGATGCTCCTTCTAGCGGTAGCTGATCCTTTCGGCTGATGAGTATGAACCCCCATCTGGTTTGACGAGTATGAACCCTCGCCCGGTAAGCCCCCTTTTGTAAGGGCTGATGAGTATACACCCCCATCTGGTGTTTGACGAGTATGAACCCTCGTCCGGTAAGCCCCCTTTTGTAAGGCCTGATGAGTATTCACCCCCATCTGGTGTTATGCCTCCGGATGCTCCTTCTTGCGGTAGCAGATCCTTTATTTGTGGTGGCGACTTACTGCTCTAGCTCATGCGCCGGTGTTGAGATGTGTTCTCTCGTCTTTGTCTTTTCTGAGATTTGGTCGTCCGGTCTGTGCCGGGGATTTGGTGGTGTTCATCCAGCCTTGTTGGTTACTGGGGATTCTTTGTTTTTGATCTTTTGATGGTGATCACCCGACTCTTGCTGGTTGGTCAGGCAGTCTTGTTTTCTTGTTCGACTTTTGTTTAGTTGTCAAAAATTGTTGGCCAAGGTGATTTTTTAATCCTGCCTTTTTTCGCGGTTTTATCTCTTTTTTCTCGCGATTTTGGATTTTGGCTTTTTTTGAGCGTGAGTCTTTTTACTTTAAGCTTCTTTTGTTACACTGACTTTTGAAAAGGATGGCAAAAAATGCATGAAATAAAAAATTTTATTTATAAGGAAAAATTTATTATAGCAACTTATTCTATAAGCACTATCCCTAAGAAGGTGGGCTCTCGTATGGAGATGATCCATAAGAGGGGAACTGGCAGTACATGTGTCTCTGGAACTCTGCCTGGTCCTGGACTTCATCGCGATACTCCTGCTGGAAGATTGCCCAGTCTTGCCTCATCCCCTCTTGGTACTGGTATATTGTCTCCAGTCTTGTGTCGAAGGCCTCTTACCTTAGGGACATCTGCTCTTGCCTTACATACATCTGATCGAATTGCTGGCGTAGATCGTTCATGTTACGGTTCATGCCAGCGAAGTCATTTGTGTATTGTTGTTGTTGTTGTTGCTGTTTTTGTTGTTGCTGGAACTCGGGAGGTGTTGGGAGATCGTGCATTGCCACGAGATCCCGGAGATCCAAAGTGATATCCAGGGAGGGGTGGAGGATCAGCTGGGTCCCATGGCGCAGCAGCATCCCCATGCTGACTAGTACCGACCCGTTGATGGACTCGGGTCAGAGGCTGGAGGCCAGTTCCTCCCTGCCACTGCACCCCCATTTCTCTGCCAGGGGGGTAATGAGGGGAGCCATGAGGACGGCTCCCACTGGCCGGCTCCCGAACTCCTTGAGGGCCTTCAGGAAGAAATAGCCAGGGTTGCACCGGCGCCTCTGGCTCATGCAGTAAAGGATGAAGAGGTCCGGAAGGGTTACCTTTCCCTGACTCTCTTTCCGCCCGTGGATGGTCCCCGCCAGCATCTTGTGGCAGATGCGGAGGGCTGGAGGGAGTGTTGAGCCCTTCATCAGCGTGGGCAAAGTGGGCGCCCTGGTGAGCTCCTCCCACATTTTGCCGGCAGTGAGGTTGGTGGGGCGCGCACAGATGGCGTCCTGGTAGTCCCGGGTCAGCACATCCTCGGGCTGGACGAACCCAATGTTCACATTGAATTCGTCGAGGGTAGTGGTCCGATACATCCCACCCATAAAGTATGTCACCATTTTTGTTGGTGACAGGCCTGGGACCATGGCGGGAGTCTCGGCGTAGGAGATGGAGGCAAGAAACTCTAGTATCGCCTGGGGATACACGTGGGTAGGTGGAGGCTGTAGGAGTAAGCCCCACCCAATGTTGTCAATGTGGGCCCGGACATCGTCCTCCCACCCGAATTCGGCGAGAATGCCGAAGTCTAATTTGAGCATGGGGTGCCATGTATACCCCCTGATATGCTCAAGATGGGCCTGGTGTAGTGGAGAGAGCTGAGTGGGGTCCTGGGGGACAGGTGCTAAGGAACTGCTAGGGCCAGGAGAACCTCTTCTCTTCCTGGATTGGCTTCCACGATGCATTTTCACGGTAAAATGCTCAAGAGTGAGAGAATAGAGAGTTGGGGTGCAGAGGAGGTGTGGAGACCCCCCAAGACCCCTCCTCTATTTATAGGGGAAAAACTGAAATCGAGACCGTCGTCTAGGAAGCTGAGACAGCGGTCTCGATTTTGCACGCGTTGAGACGGCCGTCTGAGACCTCGAGACGACGGTCTCGACTTTGGCCTTAAGTGAGACGGTCGTCTCGCCAAGCGGGACGGCGGTCTCATTTTTAGCCAAGTCGAGATGGCGGTCTCGTTGGTCGAGACGGCGGTCTCGATTTTCTGGAGATCGAGACGGCGGTCTGGGCATGCGAGACGGCCGTCTCGATTTTAATGGATTTTTTTTTTGTATTTGTGAGGAAATAGGACCTAGTTCAAAAACATTTTATGCATGCAATGTTTTTATGTTTGATGTCCTATAATGCTTATTTCAATTAGTTTTTCAGAAGGATTTAACTGACGTGTCTTGTAGCGTCAAGTGCCCTCTGATCTGCGTTCTCGTACTTGGTTGTACCATGCTGGACTTCTTGTGACCAAAGGATAATTTGCTTTTTCTTTTTCTTTCTTTTTTTTCTTTTTGTAGAGCACTCTTTGCCATGTAGTGTCCCTTTTTCTCCACTCTAGGGGTTTCAATCCTTTTGTTGACTATACGCCTCTATATTCCCAAATTAATTATTAGAATATTGTTGTGAGGGTCAAGAGAAAAGAAGTAAAGAGGTAAATTCAAGGGCTTGTGTTTTAGAAGGTTAATTTTTATTTAGAAAAAGGATTTGTAAGAATGGTTGGCTAGGGTTAGGCTTAGGTGTTTAAGCTTTTTTTCTAAGCAAGCGTTTCCCCTTTTTTGTACTTGCGCTTTAGTTTTATTTCCATTGTTTTTATGGCTAGTTGATCTCCCTAGATCGCCCTTCGGGTTTTCGAACTAGGATATTGTGTTTTGGCCCTAGCTTTTGTCTAGGTTCCTTCTTTTTGTGTTTTTGGGGAATCCTAGCGGACCTTATTTTGTAACCCTAACTTTTGCCTAGGCTACCCTTTATTTTTGTTCGGGTATCCTACCGGGTTGACCCTATCTTTTGCGTATCCCCCTTAGTGGGTTTCCTACCAGGTATTTTGCCCTTTTCTTTGGCCTTTGGCTTTTATGGGCTTTTTCTTTTTTGTGTATTTATTATTTTTTTTGTTCACAATATTGGCGAAGCATGACTTTCTTTTATGGTGAGGTAAAGCCTTATTTGGTGCTTCTAATCAACTAGCTCGATTGTAATGGCAATGGCAAATTTTGGTTATTTGGATGTGCTTTTTATTCTTCTTTTCCTTTTTGCTTACTTAGACAGGGTTATTGTGAGGTCTAGTCATGAAATAGCAAGAAGAGAAGCAGATAGTAAGAAATGTATTCTTTATTAATTAATAAGGGAATATGTGCCCTAAAATGCCCGGGGGTCGGGCTAGCCCCGGGGGATAATCTCTAACAATCATGGGGTTTACATCCCTTAAATGAAGAAAAAAATCTCCTAATGACTAGGGTAGCTCTTGACGCTTGCACCCCTCCGCTTCGGAAAATTTGCTCGAGTGTGCAGAGGGGAGACTTCCCTTTTCCTCTTTCTGTTCGGCCCTTAGTAGGGTCATACCCTAGGCCATGCTTGAAAGGATTGTCTTTGAATTCCGGGGGTTCCCTCATGCCTTGGGAATCTGCCCCCAGTCCTTGGCCAGGATGGTAACCATGCTTCAACATCATGCGGGCTACCTTTGTGTTTTTGGGAAGTCGCTTTATGTTGGCGATTTTGAGCGCTTGAAAAGATGTTTCAAGGGCCTCTTCAGCCGCATCCACATAAGGTTGGGTGGACGGTCCACTGATCAGGATATTATCTTCTACTTGGACCGTGACCAATTTGTCATCCACTATGAACTTGACTTTCTGATGGAGCGTCGAAGGTACTACCTTAGCGTCATGAATCCAAGGCCTGCCGAGGAGACAACTGTATGCTGGAGTGATATCCATTACATGGAAATCGACGTTGAAGATAGTGGGTCCAACTTGGATTGGAAAATTAACTTCTCCCACTACTTCTCGTTTTGATCCGTCGAAGGCTCGAACGATAGTGCTGCTTGGGCGCAGACGGGTTCCTTGGATAGTCAACTTGTCTAGTGTGCACTTGGGCATCCCTTTCAAGGATGACCCGTTATCCACAAGAACTTTGGCGATGAGGTACTCCTTGCACTTGATCGAGATGTGCAAGGGCTTGTTATGGTTTGACCCCTCGAGGGGAAGTTCTTCCTCTGTGAAGGTGAGGTGATCGCTTGCCATAATGTGACTGACGATCCTCTCAACTTTTCTTGGGATATGGTGTGAGGTACATGCGCTTCGCTCAAGACCTTCAGCAGGGTGTTTCTGTGCGGTTTCGAGCTCATCATTAGAGATAACAGGGTTATCTTTGCAGGTGTATGATTTAGTTGGTCAATAATGGAATACTCGCTTTGTCTTATAAACTGGAGTAATTCCTCCGTCTCCTTCTTGGATTCTTTATTTTCTTTTCCTTCGGTATTCTTATTTTTTCCTTTATTTTTTGGGACGTCTTCTTGTGAGTCCTTGGGGGAATAGACTCTTCAACTTCTAGTCATGCCCCCAATGCTGGCTATATTCGTGATATCCTCTTTTATTGGTGAAGATTCTTCATATCTCCACGGTACAACTTTATTTGATTCGTAGGGGAAAGGACGTGGCATAAATAGTCGCACTGGTGTCCTTGCCCCTTCTTCCTTATTTTTAAGGACCAACGGTCGAGGCTTATTTTCCTCTTGCGGCGAGTCAATCGTTGGAGCAAACTTGATTAGGAGTGGCTTTCTCTCCATTCTTCTGATTTGGAAGACGTGTCAGTTAATCCTTTCTTTTTATTATCTTATTTATTAAGAATGAAGGAGGGGAAATTAAATATGCAAATGAATGACATGCATGCAAGTAGACAATTGTTGAATAAAGAAAAATTTTAATTTATCCGTTGGAAGGTGTACATTCCCCTACTCCATACTACTAAGCAACTTTTGGCAGAAACGGAAAAGCTTAAAGAAACCCACAGGCGGGTCTTGATCTCTATGTAATTCCCTTTCGGCTTCCCGGACGTGACGAGCAAGTGCTTCGCTTTGCTTCTGGACCACCTGACTCATATCTTCGTTGTACTTTTGAGCCTCTTTGATCTTCGCCTCTTGATGGACGACCAAGGCTTGCAGTTCATCGAGTTTTACAAGGGCTCGGTCCTTTTCTTGTAGTACTTGGCCGTACTGAGCTAGCCAGTCTCTCTCTTTGCAGCGTAGCTCAGCGAGACTTTTGTTGAGTCTTCGATTGGCCTCTCGCTCTTGGCGTATTTCTGACCGAGTCTTGGTGAGTTCTTGCAACAACTCCTTGATCGTCTGAGCCTGTTTTGTTGATTCGGCCTCAAGGTGTGCTGATTTGGCGATTATTTCTTGAAGTTGGCTATCCGAGCTGGTTCTGGCCATTCCTGCAAGGTGAGACGGCCGTCTCGATTGGCAAGACGACCGTCTCAACCTTGTCAGACGAGACGACCCATCTCGACCTGACAGGCACGAATCCCTATAAATAAGAGCGTCATTCCCCTCATTTCCAAGAGTTCTTGCTCTCTCTCTCTAGACTTTTCTTCAAATTCTCTCTCTAGACCCCCTCCGAAGCATTTCCGGAGTTTCTGAGAGTTTTCTAGAGTGTTTTATAGCGTTTCGAGAGATTCCGGCGTTGTAAAAGAGCGAAGGGCTGCCTAAAAGCACCCTAACTTTCAAAGAATTAATTGAAAGCTTGCTTCGAAGGTTTCTACTTTCTCTCTCTACCTTCTACTGCCTTATTTTAAATTACGCAATAGACATTAGGGCCATGTAGTCATAGTTTTAAATTCCGCAAAATAAAAGGGTAAAAGCGTATTTTCAACGGTTCATTTATTTAGAGTAGCTGGCCTATCATAGGGAACCCGAAAGGGGCGTCGTAAGGGAACTAACACTTCCTTTACACGTAACTAACTCCCTTACCCAACTCTGGTTCTAATGACCAAAGTTGGTTTTTCGAAAACCAACGCCTTTTTACTCCTTTTCCGATGTTTCCGGTAAAAACATCGGTGGCGACTCCAGATGAACCCTTCAAAATTTAGTTCTTGGATTAGCCCGGTTATCGGACAATACAAGAGCGCCTTTTCGAAAACCTCGCCTCTAGGTTCAGCCCGGTTATCGGACAACCTAAAGGCGTTGTAACCACACCAATAAAAACGCAAAAAATGGAAAGTCGGAAACCATCGCTCGCTCCGACCGCCTCATTCTGACGGCGGTGACAGATGGCAACTTCACTAGGGAAGCCTAGAGAGTTGATCCCATTTAGTGATGGGCCAACTTCAAGTAAATAAACCAAAAAAAATACGCTTTTACCCTACCTTGTATTATAACATGTTTTATTGCTTGGCTTTAATAACTGTTGTTTGTTTATACTTACGCAATTATTTGAAATACAAACTGTACACAAACTCTTGCACACTACAGTTCCCTCTATACCCAGGGGCAAGTGAGAAATCCATAGGGGGTGGGTGGTAGGTACGGTTCGCTGTAGTGATGGCCTTGTGCCCACCAGTGTGATCGGAAACCACCACTCAAGGTGATAACCTTCCTCTTTTGGCACAAAGACTGACTATGGCCTTAGTGCTAAGCATGGTCGGAAGGCTGGAGAGTGGGGACCCTATAATGGGGGCACCTTGGGGGCCTTAGCCTTGGTGAGAACAATTAGAACCTAGCTTTGCCAAAGTACTTTTCTGCAGGAAAACCCTACCTCGTGATTAAAAATGACTTATCGGCTGTTCGTGGATGATCGAATTGTTTGTGCATCTGTTTGTTGCATTTGTCTATTGCATAGCATAACCAAACAACAGAAAGAAAAATCACAAAAACATTTTTCGCAATAAACACCCTTATCACAGATAGTCTGCCTTTTAGCTAGCCTGGTTTCAGGTTCTTTGTAAGCTAAGTAGCCATGCAGTCCGACAGAAGAGATAAGGGACGCTAACTATTCTTTTGCATAAAGCCATTTTTTATCTCGGACAGTCTGCCTTTTAGCTAGCCTGGTTTCAGGTTCTTTGTAAGCTAAGTAGCCACGCAGTCCGACAGAAGAGATAAAAGGCTATAAAATAAAGACCAAATAAAATAAATCAAAAGTTCGTTTCTAAAAGCAATAAATGGGACCTTGTTCAAAAATATTACATTCATATAAGTAGTTTATTTAAAAAAAAAATATATGCAAACATCATACAAAACATGATAAATAGAAAATAAACACTCACATTCATTCGAATAAGCATCATTTTCATAAAACATGCATTTTGGTTTTAGAAAATGGAGGGGACTAGTAGACAATTGAAGAAGGTGGATATTCCCCGATACCATACTAGGAAATTGGAACGGCTTTTTGCGATAATGCCATCGGAGGTCCGCTCTGACTTTGAGAAATCCTATGGACGGATTCTCGACCTGCTGAACATCTGTGTCGATCAAGTTTTCGTCAGGGTATTAGTTCACTTCTGGAACTCCAGTCTGCGCTGCTTCGAATTTCCGCAGTTTGACATGGTGCCCACCTTAGAGGAGTATGAAATCATGTTAAAATGACCCAAGTCAGCTGGGGTCCATATCCGCCATGGGGCGTATACCCCTGTAGCACAAGTCGCTGTCATCATTCAACTACCTTTCCGGCAGACCACCCTGATAGGAAAAGGGAACATCCAGGGTTTAAAAGTCTCAATGTTAGAAGACCATCTGTCCGACTTGGCTGAAAGGATAGAATGGGTCGCTTTTAACAAAACCCTGGCATTAATCATATTTGGAACGATTTTGTTCCCTTTCCACCTCGACACAGTGGATCAAGTCGTCATGGACACCTTCTTCGCATGGGACGTGAACTCGAAGAGTCCCTTGCCTGCAATTATTGCCGACACCTTGCTCTCGATGGAATTTTGCCGCCAGAAGCAAGGAAAAAAACTTCGTTGCTGCTCTTCACTACTCTTTGTGTGGGGCATTACACATTTTTATGCCTCTGGTCATATGGGGATGTTCCCCGACCCTTTGTGGAGCTTCTCCAAAATCCCTCAACAACGGCGCTTAACTTCAGAATGGAGGGACAAGTTGGAACAAAAGGACGCCAACAACTTATCCAGGGTCTGCCCTTGGTTCCGACCCGGTCCAGTCCTCATCAGATGTGGAGACTATCCGAACGTACCCTTGATAGGACTCAGGGGTTGCATAGCCTACTCACCTAGAGTAGCTATGAGACAGCTCATGAGGACTCCAACTACAATTTCTTGAGGGGAACTCGGAGGACTGTGTTTCTTCGAAGACCCATGCACAATCGCCAACTCACTAGGAAAAGCTAGGAAAAGCATGGGAGATAGAGAGCTAGGAAAAGCATGGGAGATAGAGAGCTAGGAAAAGCTCGAGTGGCTGTCTCCAGTGACTATGAGGTATGGAGAAAAAGAAGAGGGATATCTCACCCATCCACCTCACTCGTTACAAGCGCCAACAGTGAAGAGTTGCAAGCCCAAGTTGATGCCTTGACCCAGAGGATAGAAATCATGGGAGCCCAGATGAGGGCCCTTGAAGAAAGGGAGCAAGAATCTATCCTCACCATTGATGGTCTGCAAAGGCAATGCAAGAAAAAGGATCATGAAATAGAGCGCCTCAAGGACCAGTGCGCTGACTCTAATGAGCAAGCTATCCGAGCATCCAAAGTCGCTAGAACTAGCTCGGATAGTCAACTTCAGGAAATAACCGCCAAGTCAGCATGCCTTGAGGCCGAATCAGCAAAACAGGCTCAGACGATCAAGGAGTTGTTGCAAGAACTCACCAAGACTCGGTCAGAAATACGCCAAGAGGGAGAGGCCAATCAGAGACTCAACAAAAGTCTCACTGAGCTACGCTGCAAAGAAAGAGACGGGGCCAAGTACTACAAGAGAAGGACCGAGCCCTTGCAAAACTCGATGAACTGCATGCCTTGGTCGTCCACCAAGAGGCGAAGATCAAAGAGGCTCAAAAGTACAGCGAAGATATGAGCCAGGCAGTCCAGAAGCAAAGCGAAGCACTTGCTCGTCATGTCCGGGAAGCCGAAAGGGAATACATAGAGACCAAGACCCGCCTGTGGGTTTCTTTAGGCTTTTCCGTTTTTTGTCAAAAGTTGCTTCGTAGTATGGAATAGGGGAATGTACACCTTCTAACGGATAAATGAAATTTTTCTTTATTCAACAATTGTCTACTTGCATGCATATCTTTCATTTGCATACTTTAATTTCCCCTCCTTCACTCTTAATGAATAAGATAATAAAAAGGAAGGATTAACTGACACGTCTTCCAAATCAGAAGAATGGAGAGAAAGCCACTCCTAATCAAGCTTTCCCCAACGGTTGACTCACCACAAGAGGGAAATAAGCCTCGACCGTTGGTCCTCAAGAATAAGGAAGAGGGGGCAAGGACACCAGTGCGACTATTTATGCCACGTCCTTTCCCCTACGAATCAAATCAAGTTGTACCGTGGAGATACGGAGAATCTTCACCAATAAAAGAGGACATCACGAATATAGCCGGCATCGGGGGCATGACTAGAAGTGGAAGAGTCTACTCCCCCAAGGACTCACAAGAAGATGTCCCCAAAAATAAAGGAAAAAATAAAAAGACCGAAGAAAAAGAAAATAAGGAATCCAAGGAGGAGACAGAGGAATTACTCCAGTTTATAAGGCAAAGTGAGTATTCCATTATAGACCAGCTCAATCGCACACCCGCAAAGATAACCTTGTTATCTCTAATGATGAGCTCGGAACCACACAGAAACGCCTTGTTGAAGGTCTTGAGCGAAGCGCATGTACCTCACTCTATATCCCAAGAAAAAGTTGAGAGGATCGTCGGTCACATCATGGCAAGCGATCACCTCACCTTCACAGAGGAAGAACTCCCCCTCGAGGGATCAAACCATAACAAGCCCTTGCATATCTCAGTCAAGTGCAAGGAATACCTCATCGCCAAAGTTCTTGTGGATAACGGGTCCTCCTTGAACATAATGCCCAAGTGCACACTAGACAAGTTGACTATACAAGGAACCCGTCTGCGCCCAAGCAACACTATCGTTCGAACCTTCGACGGATCCAAACGAGAAGTAGTGGGAGAAGTTAATCTGCCAATCCAAGTTGGACCCACTATCTTCAACGTCGATTTCCACGTAATGGATATTACTCCAGCATATAGTTGTCTCCTCGGCAGACCTTGGATTCATGACGCCAAGGCAGTACCTTCGACGCTCCACCAAAAAGTCAAGTTCATAGTGAATGACAAATTGGTCACGGTCCAAGCAGAAGATGATATCTTGATCAGTGGACTGTCCACCCAACCTTATGTGGATGCGGCTGAAGAGGCCCTTGAAACATCTTTTCAAGCGCTCGAAATTGCCAACATAGAGCGACTTCCCAAAAACGCAAAGGTAGCCCGCATGATGATGAAGCATGGTTACCAGCCTGGCCAAGGACTGGGAGCACATTCCTAAGGCATGAAGGAACCCCCAACATTCCAAGACAATCCTTTCAAGTATGGCCTAGGATATGACCCTACTAAGGGCCGAACAGAAAGAGGAAAAGGGAAGTCTCCTCTCCGCACACTCAAGCAAATTTTCTGAAGCGGCGGGGTGCAAGCGTCAAGAGCTACCCTAGTCATTAGGAGATCTTTTTCTTCATTTAAGGGATGTAAACCCCATGATTGTTAGAGATTATCCCCCGGGGCTAGCCCGACCCCCGGGCATTTTAGGGCACATATTCCCTTATTAATTAATAAAGAATACTTCTTACAATCTGCTTCTCTTCTTACTATTTCTGACTAGACCTCGCAATAACCTTGTCTAAGTAAACGAAAAGAAAAACAAAAAAAAAAAAAACAAAAAAGAAGAAGAATAAAAAGCGCGTCCAAATAACCAAAATTCGCCATTGCTATTTCAATCAAGCTAGTTGATTAGAAGCACCAAATAAGGTTTTACCTCACCATAAAGAAAGTCATGCTTCGCCAACGTTGTGAACGAAAAATAAATACACAAACAAAAAAGGAAAGCCCATAGAAGCCAAAAGGCCAAAAGAAAAAGGGCAAAATACCCAGTAAGAAACCCACTAAGGGGGCTACGTAAAAGATAGGGTCAACCCGGTAGGACACCCGAACAAAAATAAAGGGTAGCCTAGGCAAAAGTTAGGGTTACAAAATAAGGTCCGCTAGGATTCCCCAAAAATACAAAAGAAGGAACCTAGACAAAAGATAGGGCCAAAACACAATATCCTAGTTCGAAAACCCGAAGGGCGATCTAGGGAGACCAACTAGCCATAAGAAGCAATGAAAATAAATCTGAAGCGCAAGTACAAAAAAGGGGAAACATTTACTTAGACGAAAATCTTAAACACCTAAGCCTAACCCTAAGCCAACCATTCTTACAAAAACCTCTTTCTAAATAAATCAACCTTCTAAAACACAAGCCATTGAATTTACCTCTTTACTTCTTTTCTCTTGACCCTCACAACAATATTCTAATAATTAATGTCGCCGCTGTCAAAACGAGGCGGTTAGAGCGACGCGATGGTTTCCGACTTTCCATTTTTTGCGTTTTTATTGGTGTGGTTACAACGCCTTTAGGTTGTCCGATAACCGGGCTGAACCTAGAGGCGAGGTTTTCGAAAAGGCGCTCTTGGATTGCCCGATAACCGGGCTAATCCAAGAACTAAATTTTGAAGGGTTCATCTGGAGTCGCCACCGATGTTTTTACCGGAAACATCGGAAAAGGAGTAAAAAGGCGGCGTTGGTTTTCGAAAACCAACTTTGGTCATTAGAACCAGAGTTGGGTAAGGGAGTTAGTTACGTGTAAAGGAAGTGTTAGTTCCTTTACGACGCCCCTTTCGGGTTCCCTATGATAGGCCAGCTATTTAAAATAATTAAATCGGTGAAAATATGCTTTTACCCTTTTTATTTGCGGAATTTAATTTATGACTACATGGCCCTAATATCAATTGCGTAATTTAAAATAAAGCGGTAAAAGATAGAGAGAGAAAGTATAAACCTCCGAAGCAAGCTTTTCTATTAATTCTTTGAGAATAGGGTGCTTTTTGGCAGCCCTCCGCTCTTTACAATGCCAAAAACGCTCAAAAAACACTCTAGAAAACTCTCAGAAACTCCGGAAATGCTTTGGAGGGGTTCTAGAAAGAGAATTTCAAAAAAATTCTAGAGAGAGAAGTGAAGGACTATGTGAAATGAGGGGAATGGAGCCCCTATTTATAGGGATTCGCGCTTGTCAGGTCGAGACGGCTGTCTCGCCAATCGAGACGGCCGTCTCGCCTTGCAGGAATGGCGAGACGGCCGTCTCGTCAAACGAGATGGCGATCTCGCCACTTGCACAAGGCGAGACGGCGGTCTCGAATCCGAGACGGCGGTCTCGACCCCAATAGGCGAAAATCCTTATTTTCGTGCCAAAAATACCTCCTATCCTAGTATGGGGCCTAATAGTCACTCCTAATGGCTTTTTAGGCTTCATCCATCTTCGAAAAGGAGGTCTTCTGGTCTTTATTATGAGACCGGGCAAGATTTGAGGTCTACAGCTACCCCCCCTTTACCCGACCGGTCAACCGCTGGCCTATTGTGCCAAGGAGATTGACTGGAGGGTAAAGGAGTTGACCCTTTTGCCCAATTGTCCTTTAGATGTTCTGTCTTTGTGGCGGTCGATCTTTCGGAAAAAATGTGCTTCCAAGATGCTTCTTCTAGCGATAGCTAATCCTTTCGGCTGATGAGTATGAACCCCCATCTGGTTTGACGAGTATGAACCCTCACCCGGTAAGCCCCCTTTTGTAAGGCCTGATGAGTATACACACCCATCTGGTGTTTGATGAGTATGAACCCCCGTCTGGTAAGCCCCCTTTTGTAAGGCTTGACGAGTATACACCCCCATCTGGTGTTTGTGCCTCCGGATGCTCCTTCTTGTGGTAGCTGACCCTTTGGCTGTGGTGGCGGCTTACTGCTCTAGGTCATGCGCCGAGTGAGAAACCTTGGGATGCGCCTTTGATGCGACAGCTAACCCCTTGGTTGACGAGTACGAACCCTCATCTGGTTAGGTGCCTCAGGATGCTCCTTCTTGCTATAGCTGACCCCTTGGTTGTGGTGGCGGCTTACTGCTCTAGCTCATGTGCCAGTTCTGTGAGAAATGCTTTCTTCGTTCTGATGAATATTTTTTATTTTTCTGGTGATGTCCTCCGGTGTGCTGGGGATTCTCTAATTCTCGGCTCTTCTGACAGTCATCCAGCTTGTTGATTACTGGGGATTCTTTGTTTTGATCCTTTGGTAGTGGTCATCCGACTTTGCTGGTTGTCGGGGATTTTTTATGAGTGCCTCTTAGGTAGGCAAGAATCCTCTAAGGATTTGTTGATCTTGGTGAGGCCTTTTGAGTAGGTAGATATCCATTGAAAATTTTGTTGATTTTGATGGTGCCTCTGAGCAGGCAGATACTCCATTGAGTTTCTGGTAATGCCTCTGAGTAGGCAGATGCTTCATCGGAAGTGAAGACTTTTGGCTGCATTTGTTTTGCCTCTGACTAGGCTCATATGGGGATGCTGGCTCTTGCTTGCTAGGTCTTGCCTATGCGTAAGCAAATGACATTCTGAGGATGAATCTGAAGTTATGCCTTTGTAGTAGGCTCACTGGGGATGATCTTTCTCTTTTTGGTGATCCACCGGGGAATTGATTGCCTTCCCGGGGATCTAATTTTGATTTCCCCCTTGAGGGAATAAAGTTTTTACTCCTTGTTGGATGCTGTTAGTATGAGATGGCTTTGCCAATACTCTTGTTTCATTGGGATTTCCGATTCCTTCTTTTTCGTTGATTTTCCCTTTTCTGAGGTGACCCACTTAGGGATTTTATTGATTGCCTAAAAGTTAGGATTGATTTCGCATTTTTTTGCGATTTATCTCTTTTTTATCGCGATTTTGAAATCTAGCTTTTTTATGGGGATAATGCGTAAGCCTTTTTACTTTTTAGTCTCTTTTTATTATGCTGGCTTTTTTCCTTTCTTTTTGGGGGGTCCACTAGTGAGGATATTTTCTTTCTTTGGTGATCCACCAGGGAATTAGTTGACTTCTTGGGGATCTGATTTTTCTTTTCTAGGGATGGAGTCTTGGCTCCTTTGATTGATGTTGATGCGAGCTAAAACTTGTGAAGCTCTTATTCCACTGGGGGATGGGAATTTCTGAATCCTTTTTGTAGAATTTTTTGGAGATCCACTTGAGGATTTTTATTCGACCCTCTTTGTCATGGCCTTCTATGTCATCTGCTGTAGATGAAAGGTTTTCTTTTCTCTCCTTTCTTTTTGTTGAGCCCTTGATGGTTTGGACTCTTTTGACTGTTGATGATGATGGGCTCTTGAAGACTTTATTCTCCATTGGGGAGTGTGGAGGAGGCTTTGGGTGAGTGTGCTCGATGACTCATGTGATGGCGATGCTGAGCCATGGGGTAATTTTTTGTGTTGCCTTTGGAGTGGGCAGGGATCCTCTTGGGGATGACTAAGCCTTTCCGTCGGCTTTTCTGTTATGATGTCTGATGATTGTGGTCTCCTTTATTGGGTAGAAAAATGATGACTGGAGCTTTGGCTTCTGGAAGCTTCTTATGACAACTCGCTCTTCTTTGTTGAGGGAGAGCAATGTTTGGAGACTTATTACTTTCTTGTGCCTTCTTTTCTGGGTAGAAGGATGGTAGCTGGAGCTCTTGATTTTCAGAAGCTCTTATTCTGCTGAGTCGCTTGATTGACGACTTGCTCCATTTTCTTGAGGGCATTATTTGGAGACTCAGTCTCAGTGATCCTGTTTTCAATCACAAACATGGAGCTAGTCTCCTTATATGCATGAATGCTTTTCGTTTTTTGTTATTTGTCTGAAGTAATTTTTATTTCTTTCATTTTTGACATTGATAAAGTCGTTTGTGCGACTACTTCTGTGTGGATACCCTAAATGCAATCTATTCTTTTTGATTGATGCATCTGGAAAAGTGACTGACATTCTCCTGCTGGACTTTTTATGATTATGATGAAGGGCCCCTCTCTTTTATTCATTTTTTGGTTTAGCCCTTTCTTTTGCCTAGACCGCCCTTTTTGGGGTTTTCGGTGTAGCGGACTGCCTTAATTTTTGCCTAGAATATCTTAGCGGGCTTTTTTCCTTTTTTATGAATGCCCTAACTTTTGCCTAGACCGCCCTTTGCGGGTTTTCGATCTAGCGGGCTACCCTAACTTTTGCCTAAGAATCTCCTAGTAGGAATTATTTTTTATTTTTATTTTTCTCATTTCTCTTTTCTCTTTTCTCTTTTCTTTTTGAGAGAAAGGACCCTATGCATGTATATAATGTTTGTGATATGCATCCTATAATATTATTTCAATTAATTTTTCAAAAGGATTAACCAATGTGCTTTTACTTCTTATGAGCTTCTGACGTTATGTGCTTTGTCGACATGATAGACTGTACCAATTTTGTCGTCTCGATTTTTTCATGACTGAAGAATGATTGTGTTAATTGTAGAGCGACTTGCCATGTCAGTGTGCCCCTCCCTTTCCTTGGGGATGTCAATCATCATATTAATTATTATCTCCACATTTCCCTACTACTTACTAGAATGCCGTAGTGGTAAGGGTCAAGAGAAGAGAAAGAAGAAGATATTTAATTCAAAGGCTTGTGTTTTAGAATTGTTTTATTTTGACAAAAAATGGTTTTTGTAAGCACGGCTAGCCAAGGTTGGTTAGAGTGTTTAGGCTAGTTTAAACAACGTTTTGTTTATGGAGTGGCGTCTTATTCTATGGTGCTTGCTATGACTGATTGACTTCCCTAGTCTGCCCTTTGGGTTTTCAGCTTAGGATGTTGTGTTTTGTTTTGTCCTAACTTTTGTCTAGGTTTCTTTTTTCTTGCTTTGGAAACCTAGCGGACTTTATTTTGTAACCCTAATTTTTGCCTAGGCTATCCTTTATGGTTGTTCAGGTTTCCTAGCGGGTTTACCCTAACTTTTGTGTAGCCCCCTTTGTGGGTTTCCTACCGGGTATCTTGCCCTCTCTTTTTGGCCTTTAGCTCTTATGGGATTCTTTTGATTTTTGTTTTCTTTTTGCACAACATTGACGAAACACGGCTTTGTTTATGGCGAGGTAAAACTTTATTTTGTATTTCTAGTCAATCAGTGGTGATGAGTGGTTTGATTATTTTGACGATGGCGCATTTTGACGCATTTTTGAAACGTTTGTTTAAACATGGTTATTAATGAGATTTAGATATGAATAACAAGAAGAGAAGCAGGTAGTAAGAATGACATTCTTTGTAATTAATAGGGAAATATGTGCCCTACAATGCTCGGGGGTCGGGCTAGCCCCGAGGAGTAATCTCTAATAGTCATTGGATTTACAAACCCTAAAAATCAGAAGGAGAACTCCTAATGACTAAAGTCGCATTTGACGCTTGAACCCCTCTATTTGGGAAAATCTTATTCAAGGTGTGGAGGGGACACTTCCCTTTTCTCCATGCAGCTTGATCCTTTGTAGGGTAATGCTTTAAAGGATTGTCTTTAAAATTTGGTGGCTCCCTTATTCCTTGAGAGTTTCTAATGAGCCCTTGGTTTGAGCGGCATCCATATTTCCTCACCATGTGGGTCACCTTCATATCGTTGGGAAAGTCTTTTCATATTGGCAAAAGATATTTCAAAGGTCCTTTTCAGTCGCATCCATTCAAGGTAGGGCAAACGACTTGCTGATTCGAATGCCATTTTTAGCTCGAACCGTGACCAACTTGTCGCCTACCGTGAGTTTGTCTCTTTGGCGGAGTATTGAGAGCACTGCCTTAGCGTCGTGAATCCAAAGTCTACTTAGTTTCCTCTTTGGATTATGTTTTTCTTCGGTCTTTTTATTTTTTCTTTATTCTTAGGAGCGTCATCTTATACGTCCTTGGCGAAATAGATTCTTCCACTTCTAATCCTGCCTCCGAATGCCGGCTATGCTAGGGATGTCTTCATTGATGGACGCCATTTTTGCGTATCTCAATGGTACAACTTTATTTGATTTGAGGCGTGTAAATGTAATGGCATCCTTGCCCCCTCTTCCTTATTTACTCAGATGACCAACGGTTGAGGCTTATTATCCTTTTTAGGCGGGTCAACCGTTGGGGAAAACTTGATGAGAAAATGTTTGCTCTTCATCTTATTTTGATTAATGGGAAGCACATTAATTAATCCTTTCTTTTTATTATCTTATTATTAAAGTGAGAATGAATGCAATTTATGAATGCAATAGACGGTTGAAGAGATGGTGAAAACAAACAATTTTATTTATTTTATCCAGACAGTGTACATTCCTCAATGCAATGCTTTAAAAAGCGGAGAAGCTTAAATGAACCCATAGGCGGGTTAGAATTTCTATTTAATTTCTTTTTGACATCCCGTGCATGGCATGCGAATGCCCTAACCTCTTTTCATGGTATTGAGGAATGTCCACTTCTTCGACTGTCTATTATTAGATGCATTCTATGAGGATGAAGTTTGGTGAATGCATGTATGCAAGTGTTTGTTTATTATCATGTTTTATTTTCTAACATGATGTATGATAGTGTTTGGGATTTTGTGTTTTTTTTTATGAGGACATGAAGAATATCAGCCGCTTTCTAGAACGCAAGAAGATTTTTATTGTTTAAAATGAATGATTTATGAGATGGATATTCCTTAAGACAATGGCTTACGTATCCTCCTCAAAGTTTACGCTTTGTGGGGTATCATACCCACCTCAGTGTAATGGTTCCTTCCCCATCACTGACTTTGACAAGTATAATGGGGGTCATCACCACACCTTAGTACACTTGTCCCTACCTTGTCGTGAAGGTCACAAATGTGCTTGGGGCCTCTTTCGTCATTGTCTTAGGGATATCTAGTGCTCCCTAGAATTAATGTATTTATGTATGCACCAATACAAAAGGACGATAGATGTTCAAAGTGGCATAACTTTTGACTGAGATGTCCGATTTGGATGCACAACATATCAAAACGAAGAGAAAAAGGTGAAGAATCAATTTGCAAATACCCAAAGGGGATTTGGCCCAGTAATTTTCCCAAAAATGCTTCTAAGACCCATTTTTTAGGGATTTATTAAAATGATGCGTATGCATACCTTCGTTATGCATTTGTTTTCTCTCTTGGTTTTTCAACGTATGACATGATGCGATATAAATGATTCGACTTTGTCAAAATTCTTTTTATAAATGTTTTGATTATTTTATTTTATTTTATTTTTGTTTTATAACCTTTTATCTCTTCTGTCGGACTGCGTGGCTACTTAGCTTACAAAGAACCTGAAACCAGGCTAGCTAAAAGGCAGACTGTCCAAGATAAAAAATGGCTTTATGCAAAAGAATATTTAGCGTCCCTTATCTCTTCTGTCGGACTGCGTGACTACTTAGCTTACAAAGAACCTGAAACCAGGCTAGCTAAAAGGCAGATTGTCCGAGATAAAGGCGTTTATTGCAAAAAATGCTTTTTTTTGTGATTTTTCGTTGTTGTTTGGTTATGCTATGCAACAGACAAATGCAACAAACAAATGCACACACAATTCGATCATCCACGAACAGGCGAGAAGTCATTTTAATCATGAGGTAGGGTTTTCCTGCAGAAAAGTGCATTGGTGAAGGTAGGTTCTAACTATTCTCACCAAGGCTAAGGCCCCCAAGGTGCCCCCATTATAGGGTCCCCACTCTCGAGCCTTCCGAACATGCTTAACACTAAGGCCATAGTCAGTCTTTGTGCCAAAAGAGGAAGGTTATCACCTTGAGTGGTGGTTTCCGATCACACTGGTGGGCACAAGGCCATCACTACAGCGAACTGTACTAGCCACCCACTCCCTATGGATTTCTCACTTGCCCCCGGGTATAGAGGGAACTGTAGTGTGCAAGGGTTTGTGTATAGTTTGTATTTCAAACAATTGTGTAAGTATAAACAAGAAACAATTATTAAAGTCAAGCATTAAAACATGTTATAATACAAGGTAGGGTAACAGCGTAGTTTTCTTGGTTTATTTACTTTAAGCTGGCCCATCACTAAATGGGATCAACTCTCTAGGCTTCCCCACTGGAGTCGCCATCTGTCGCTGCCATCAAAACGAGGCGGTCGAAGCGACGCGATGGTTTCTGACTTTCCATTTTTCGCGTTTTTTTTGGTGTGGTTACAACGCCTTTAGGTTGTCCAATAACAGGGCTGAACCTAGAGGCGAGGTTTTCGAAAAGGCGCTCTTGGATTGCCCGATAACCGGGCTAATCCAAGAACTAAATTTTGAAGGGTTCATCTGGAGTCGCCACCGATGTTTTTACCGGAAACATCGGAAAAGGAGTAAAAAGGTGTCGTTGGTTTTCGAAAAACCAACTTTGGTCATTAGAACCATAGTTGGGTAAGGGAGTTAGTTACGTGTAAAGGAAGTGTTAGTTCCTTTACGACGCCCCTTTCGGGTTCCCTATGATAGGCCAACTATTTAAAATAATTAAACCGGTGAAAAAACGCTTTTACCCTTTTTATTTGCGGAATTTAATTTATGACTACATGGCCCTAATATCTATTGCGTAATTTAAAATAAAGCGGTAAAAGATAGAGAGAGAAAGTATAAACCTCTAAAGCAAGCTTTTCTATTAATTCTTTGAGAATAGGGTGCTTTTTGGCAGCCCTCCGCTCTTTACAATGCCGAAAACGCTCAAAAAACACTCTAGAAAACTCTCAGAAACTCCGGAAATGCTTCGGAGGGGTTCTAGAAAGAGAATTTGAATAAAAGTCTAGAGAGAGAAGTGAAGGACTGTGTGAAATGAGGGGAATGATTCTCGCTTAAGGTCAAAGTCAAGACCGCCGTCTCGAAACTCCAGACAGCCGTCTCGACTTGCGCAAATTCGAGACCGCTGTCTCGACTTCCCATACGACAGTCCCGAATCGAATTTTCTCCCTATAAATAGGGAGGGCGTTTGGGGGGTTCCTCACAACTCCTCTGCACCCCAGAACCTCCATTCTCTCAGATCTCTGACTTTCAAACACTCTACCACCAAAATGAACCACAGGAGCCAGTCTAGGAAGAGGAGAGGTGCTGTTGGCCCTAGCAGTTCCTCGGCACCAGCCCCCCAAGACCCCACTCAACTTTCTCCGCCGCACCAGGCTCGGCTTGAGCATATTTGGGGGTACACATGGCACCCTATGCTCAAGCTAGATTTCGGCATCCTCGACGAGTTCGAGTGGGAGGACGACGTTCGGGACCACATCGATAGCATTGGATGGGGTTTCCTACTGCAGGCTCCACCCACCCATGTGTACCCTCAAGCAGTCCTGGAGTTCCTGGCCTCCATTTCCTACGCCGAGACCCCTACCATGGTCCCGGGCCTGTCACCAACGAAAATGGTGACATACTTTATGGGTGGGACGTACCGGACCACCACCCTCGACGAATTCAATGTGAGCATTGGGTTCGTCTGGGCCGAGGACGTGCTAACTCGGGAGTATCAGGAGGCCATCTGCGCGCGCCCCACCAACCTCACCGCCGGCGAAATGTGGGAGGAGCTCACCAGGGCGCCTACATTGCCCACACTGATGAAGGGCTCAGCACTCCCCCCGGCCCTCCGTATTTGCCACAAGCTGCTGGCGGGGACTATCCATGGACGGAAGGAGAGTCAGGGTAAGGTCACCCTCCCTGATCTTTTTGCTCTCTACTGCATGAGCCAGAGGCGCCGCTGCAACCCTGGCTACTTCTTCTTGAGGGCCCTTAAGGACTTCAGGAGCAGGCCAGTAGGAGCCGTCCTCATGGCTCCTCTTATCACTCCCCTGGCAGAGAAATGGGGGTGCGGTGGCCGGGAAGAACTGGCCGCCAGCTTACGACCCGAATCCATCAACGGGTCGATCCTGGTTAGCATGGGGATGCTGATGCGCCACGGAACCCAGCTGGTCGTCCACCCATCGCTTGATTTCGCCTTGGACCTCCAGGACATCGTGGTGATGCACGATCTCCCCACACCTCCCGAATTCCAACAACAACAGCAACAACAACATCAATATCAGCAACAACAACAATACAAAGACGATTTTGCTGGCATGAACCGCAACATGAACGATCTCCGCCAGCAATTCGATCAGATGTCTGTAAGGCAAGAGCAGATGTCCCTAAGACAGGAAGCCTTTGATGCAAACTGGAGACAATCTACCAGTACCAGGAAGGGATGCGGCAAGACTGGGCAACATTCCAGCAAGAGTACCGCGATGAGATCCGGGACCAAGCAGAGTTCTGGAGACACATGTACCAGCAATTCCCTTCCTACGGATCGTCTCTAGATGATAGTCCATAAGGATAGTGCTCATAGAATAGGGCTGTTGTCATAAAATCTTATATAAATAAAATTTTTATTCCATGCATCTTTTTGCTATCTCTTCCAAAAAAAAGTCAGCGTAACAAAAAACTAAAAGTAAAAAGACATACGCTCAAGAAAAAAAGATGAAATCCGAAATCGAGAGAAAAAAGAGATAAAACCACGAAAAAGGCAGGATTACAAGAAGTCAATCACCTCAACCAACAATTCTCGGCGACCGAGCGAGAATCGAATAAACAAACAAAGATCACCCAACCAACCAACAAGCTGGATGAACACCAACAAAATCCCCGGCACAGACCGGACGATCATTCTCAGAAAAAGACCAACAAAAAGCACATCTTAACGCTCGATGCATGAGCCACTCGAGCAGTAAGCCGCCACCACCACCAGTCCTATGCAGTGGACTGTACTAGCCTGATAGGGGGTTCATACCTATCAACTCGCGCACGCAAGTGCGCCTGATCTACGATCGAGCGGGATCAGTAAGTCGCAATTACCAGCCTGATGGGGGGTTCATACTCATTCAACACACTGCGGACTGCAATTACCAGCCTGATGGGGGTTCATACTCATCCAGTCCAACACACAGCGGATTGCAACTGCCAGCCTGATGGGGGGGGGGGTTTATACCCATCAACCAAAGGATCGGCTACCGTTAGAAGGAGTATCCTGAGGTTCTACCTTGTGTCAACCAAAGGGATCAGCTACCGTTAGAAGGAGTATTCTGGAGGTGCACAACATAAATTTTTCCCAGAAGATCAACCGCCACAAGACTGAGCATCCGAAGGGTAACCGGGTAAGAGGGTCAACTCCTTTACCTTCCAATCGATCTGTTTGGCACAACAGGCCAACAACCAACTAGTCAGGTAAAGGGGGGGCAGCTGTAGACCCCAAATCTTGCCCGGCCTCATAATAAAGACCAGAAGACCTTCTATTCGAAGATGGATGACGCCTAAGAAGCCACTAGGAGAGACTATTAGGCCCCATACTAGAATAGGAGGGATTTTTGGCACGAAAATTAGGGTTTTTGCCTTTTAGGGTCGAGACCGCTGTCTCGGATTCGAGACTGCCTTCTCGCCTTGTGCAGGTGGCGAGACTGCCGTCTCGTTTGGCGAGATGGCCGTCTCGACCTTGTTAGACGAGACGGCCCATCTCGACCTGACAGGTGCGAATCCCTATAAATAAGAGCGCCATTCCCCTCATTTCCAAGAGTTCTTGCTCTCTCTCTCTAGACTTTTCTTCAAATTCTCTCTCTAGACCCCCTCTGAAGCATTTTCGGAGTTTCTGAGAGTTTTCTAGAGTGTTTTATAGCGTTTTGAGAGATTCCGGCATTGTAAAAGAGTGAAGGGCTGCCAAAAAGCACCCTAACTTTCAAAGAATTAATAGAAAGCTTGCTTCGAAGGTTTCTACTTTCTCTCTCTACCTTTTACTGCCTTATTTTAAATTACGCAATAGACATTAGGGCCATGTAGTCATAGTTTTAAATTCCGCAAAATAAAAGGGTAAAAGTGTATTTTCAACGGTTCATTTATTTAGAGTAGTTGGCCTATCATAGGGAACCCGAAAGGGGCGTCGTAAGGGAACTAACACTTCCTTTACACGTAACTAACTCCCTTACCCAACTCTGGTTCTAATGACCAAAGTTGGTTTTTCGAAAACCAACGCCTTTTTACTCCTTTTCCGATGTTTCTGGTAAAAACATCGGTGGCGACTCCAGATGAACCCTTCAAAATTTAGTTCTTGGATTAACACGGTTATCGGACAATCCAAGAGCGCCTTTTCGAAAACCGCGCCTCTAGGTTCAACCCAGTTATTGGACAACCTAAAGGCGTTGTAACCACACCAATAAAAACGCAAAAAATGGAAAGTCAGAAACCATCGCGTCGCTATGACCACCTCGTTCTGACGGTGGTGACATGGCGCTTGTAACGAGTGAGGTGGATGGTTGAGACATCCCTCTTCTTTTTCTCCACACCTCATAGTTACTAGAGACAGCCACTCGAGCTTTTCCTAGCTCGCTATCTCCCATAAAGACTAGTTTCTCCCATGCTTTTCTCACAGCTAGTGAGTTAGCGATTGTGCATGGGTCTCCGAAGAAACACAGTCCTCCGAGTTCCCCTCGAGAAATTGTAGTTTGAGTCCTCATGAGCTGTCTCATAGCTACTCTAGGTGAGTAGGCTATGCAACCCCTGAGTCCTATGAAGGGTACGTTCAGATAATCTCCACATCTGATGAGGACTGGACCGGGTCGGAACCAAGGGCAGACCCAGGATAAATTGTTGGCGTCCCATTGTTCCAACTCGTCCTTCCCCTCTGAAGTTAGGCGTCGTTGGAGAGGGATTTTAGAGAAGCTCCTTAAAGGGTCGGGGAACATCCCCATGTGACTAGAGGTGTAAAAATGTGTGATGCCCCACACAAAGAGTAGTGAAGAGCAGCAACGAAGTGTTTTTCCTTGCTTCTGGTGGCAAAATTCCACCAAGAGCAAGGTGTCGGCAAGAATTGCAGGCAAGGGACTCTTCGAGTTCACGTCCCTGGCGAAGAAGGCGTCCATGACGTCTTGATCCACTATGTCAAGGTGGAAGGGAAACAAGATCGTTCCGAATATGATTAAGGCCAGGGTTTTGTTAAAAGCGACCCATTCTGTTCTTTCAGCCAAGTCAGACAGATGGTCTTCTAACATTGAGACTTTCCAACCCTGGATGTTCCCTTTTCCTATCAGGGTAGTCTGCCAGAATGGTAGTTGGATGACGGCAGCGACTTGTGCTGCAAGACTATATGCCCCGTGGCGGATATGGACCCCGGCTGATTTGGGCCATTTCAGCATAATTTCGTACTCCTCCACGGTGGGCACCGTGTCGAACTGAGGAAATTCAAAACAGCAGAGACTAGAGTTCCAGAAGTGAATTAGTACCCTGCTGAACACTTGATCGACACAGATTTTCAGCAGGTCGAGAATCCTTCCATAGGATTTTTCAAAGTCAGAGCGGACCTCTGGTGGCATTACCGCGCAAAGTCGTTCCAATTTCTCAGTATGGTATCGGGGAATGTCCACCTTCTTCAATTGTCTACTAGTCCCCTCCATTTTCTAAAACCAAAATGCATGTTTTATGAAAATGATGCTTATTGAATGAATGTGAGTGTTTATTTTTCTATTTATCATGTTTTGTATGATATTTGTGTATTTTTTGAAAAATAAACTACCTATATGAATGATTTATGAGTGTAATATTTTTGAACAAGGTCCCATTTATTGCTTTAAACTGAATTTTTATTTTATTTTTATTTTTATTTTATAGCCTTTTATCTCTTCTGTCGGACTGCGTGGCTACTTAGCTTACAAAGAACCTGAAACCAGGCTAGCTAAAAGGCAGATTGTCCGAGATAAAAAAAAATGGCTTTATGCGAAAGAATAGTATTTAGTGTCCCTTATCTCTTCTGTCGGACTGCGTGGCTACTTAGCTTACAAAGAACCTAAAACCAGGCTAGCTAAAAGGTAGACTGTCCGAGATAAGGGTGTTTATTGCAAAAAAATGTTTTTTGTGATTTTTCTATTGTTTGGTTATGCTATGCAACAGACAAATGCAACAAACAGATGCACACACAATTCGATCATCCACGAACAGGCGAGAAGTCGTTTTAATCACGAGGTAGGGTTTTCCTGCAGAAAAGTGCTTTGGCGAAGGTAGGTTCTAACTGTCCTCACCAAGGCTAAGGCCCCCAAGGTGCCCCCATTATAGGGTCCCCACTTTCCAGCCTTCCGACCATGCTTAGCACTAAGGCCATAGTCAGTCTTTGTGCCAAAAGAGGAAGTTTATCACCTTGAGTGGTGGTTTCCGATCACACTGGTGGGCACAAGGCCATCACTACAGCGAACCGTACCTGCCACCCACTCCATATGGATTTCTCACTTGCCCCCGAGTATAGAGGGAACTGTAGTGTGCAAGGGTTTGTGTAAAATTTGTATTTCAAACAATTGTGTATAAATAAGCAACAGTTATTAAAGCCAAGCATTAAAGCATGTTATAATACAAGGTAGGGTAAAAGCATAATTTTCTTGGTTTATTTACTTTAAGCTTGCCCATCACTAAATGGGATCAACTCTCTAAGCTTCCCCAGTGGAGTCTCCATCTGTCGCCGTCGTCAAAACAAGGCGGTCAGAGCGACGCGATGGTTCTGACTTTCCAATTTTCGCATTTTTATTGGTGTGGTTACAACGCCTTTAGGTTGTCCGATAACCGGGCTGAACCTAGGGGCAAGGTTTTCTAAAAGGCGCTCTTGGACAATTCGATAACCGGGCTAACCCAAGAACTAATTTTGAAGGGTTCTTCTGGAGTCGCCACCGATGTTTTTACTAGAAACATCGGAAAAGGAGTGAAAAGGTGTTGGTTTTCGAAAAACAAACTTTGGTCATTAGAACCAAAGTTGGGTAAGGGACCGCCGTCTCGCCTTGCAGAAATGACGAGACGGCCGTCTCGCCAAATGAGACAGTGGTCTCGCCACTTTCGCAAGGCGAGACGGCGGTCCCGAATACGAGACGACGGTCTCGACCCAAAAGGGCAAGAATGCTTATTTACATGCAGAAAATCCCTCCTATCCTAATATGGGGCCTAATAGTCTCTCCTAATGGCTTCTTAGGCTTCATCCATCTTCAAAAAGGAGGTCTTCTGGTCTTTATTATGAGACAGGGCAAGATTTGGGGTCTACAATGTTTTTCTTGCAGATGGAGGCAACAAACCAGTGGTGATTAGCAATTCCTTAACAAATTCTGAAGAAGAAAAATTGATCTCAGTTTTGAAAAAAAAATGAGAAGGCTAAAGGGTGGACGTTATCTGATCTCAAAGGAATCAGTCCTTCTTATTGCATGCATAGGATTCACATGGAGAATGATTTCAAACTTGTTGCACATCCTCAAAGACATCTTAATCCAACTATGAAAGAGGTGGTAAAGAAAGAAGTATTGAAATTACTTGATGCAGGTATGATCTATCCTATCTCTGATAATGCATGGGTTAGCCTAGTTCAGGTAGTCCCGAAAAAAGGAGGTATGACTGTAATTTCTAATGATAAAAATGAATTAATACCTACTAGGACTGTCACAGGATGGAGAATGTGTATAGATTATAGAAAATTGAATCAGGCAACTAGAAAAGATCATTTCCCTTTACCTTTTATGGATCAAATGTTAGAAAGGTTAGCAGGACAAGTTTTTTACTGCTTTTTGGATGGTTATTCAGGGTATAATTAGATAACAAGTAGATCTAGAAGATCAAGAAAAAATTGTCGGAAAAGGAGTGAAAAGGTGTTGGTTTTCGAAAAACAAACTTTGGTCATTAGAACGAAAGTTGGGTAGAGAGGAGTTAGTTACGTGTAAGGGAAGTGTTAGTTCTCTTACGACGCCCCTTCCGGGTTCCGCATGATAGGCCGGCCTATTTCAAATAAGTGCAAGCCGGTGAAAATACGGCTTTTACCCTTTATTTACGGAATTTAAAGTTACGGCACTACATGGCCCTAATATCTATTGCGCAATTTATGATCGCGGTAAAGAGTGTAGAGAGAGAGAGAGAGTGTAGAGACCTCAGAGAGCGGCTTTATATTAATCTTTTGAAAATTAGGGTGCTTTATGGCGTATTTACTCTCTACGGCGCCGAAACCTCTCCAGCTATAAAGCTCTTAGAGACTCTCGAAGAAGAAACTCACGGAAATTGAAGGGGTTCTAGGAAGAGAATTTTATGAAGTGACAAGAGAGAATGGAAGAACTGTGTGAAATGGAGATAACCACAGTGCCACCAGGACCGGCACAACAGTCGGGGCAGTCTCGTTGTCGGTGAGGCAGCCCGTCTCGCCTTGCGAGCGATGGCCCGAGACGACGTCTCGCCAAATGAGACAGTGAATGCTCGCCACTTCGCAAAGGCGAGACGGCGGTCCGAACTGAGGCGGCGGTCTCGACCAAGAGGCAAGAATGCTTATTTACATGCGAGAAAATCCTCCTATCTAATATGGGGCCTAATAGTCTCTCCTAATGGCTTCTTAGGCTTCATCCATCTTCAAAAAGGAGGTCTTCGGTCTTTATTATGAGGCAGACAAGATTTGGGGTCTACAATGTTTTCTTGAGATGGAGGCAACACAACCCGATTGGTGATTAGCGATTCCTTAACAAATTAAAGAAAGAAAGCAGTCTCTCGAGTTTTGAAAAAAAAATAGAGGCTAAAAAAGAATTGAATGTCGATCTCAAAGGAATCGGTCAGCATTGCATGCATAGGATTCACATGGAGAATGATTTCAAACTTGTTGCACATCCACCAGACATCTTAATCAGTATGAAGAGGTGGTAAAGAAGAAATATTAAAATTACTTGATGCCGGTATAGTCTATCCTGTCTCACGATAATGCATGGGTTAGCCTAGTTCGGGTAGTCCCGAAAAAAAGGAGAGGTATATTTGTAATTTCTGATAAAAATGAATTAATACCTACTA
>OY731408.1:4333651-4457292 GCA_963425845.1 Sphenostylis stenocarpa
CCAAGTATAAATTTCCTGTGTAAGATTCTCTATCCCTTTCTCTATTTACATTTACATAGTTTTTAATCGGTAAAATTTGGGGAAAATTCTGCAGGAAACCTAATTTTCATTAAGAAACCAATTCACCCCCCCTCTTTGGTTTTTGTCCGATCATCGCGATCATTCCCACGCTGCGCGCATTCTAGCAACTTTCTTCCTCATTTGGAGCATCAGTAATGGCCACCATGAGTGGCTAACCTTATTCTCTTTGGGATTGTGTGCAACTTCCTTTGAACTCTTTGTATATCTTGGTGATATTTTGAGATATTAACTATTCTGTTTTTCATGTTGTTACTCTTATCCTTTTATGCTTTTGAATGTTTATTCTTGATGTTTGGGATATGATTGAGAGAATATATCTTGAACCTTAGACAATGGTAAAGAATATTCTGTTATGCTAATCGTCAGGGAATCGAATGAATTGTTAGAAAAGTAAGGTGAGATCGAGAGGGGGGTGAACTGATCTTTAAAAGTTTTTCGAAATAACAGATTATCTAATTCAAAAATTAAGATTTTCAGATCTGTTTCTTCAATTACAAAGCAATCAATCAATATAAATGCAACGAAAGAATTAAAGGAGAGAAAGGTTAAGAAAAGATATCACCATGGTTTTCATATCTGGTTCACCCAATACCAGGGCTACCGTCCAACCTCCAACCAAATTCCAGCCTGGTTCCACTAGATCAAATGTTTTATAGATTACAATCTTACACTTAATCTACCACAAGAACCAAATTCCAGCTTCATGCACTTAACCTCTCACCAAGAACCAAATTCCAGTTCTGATAACCTCTACAACCAAATTCCAGTCAGAGAAACCAATGCCCAAATTCCAGGCACCAACACCTAACCTTTCACCAAGAACCAAATTCCAGCTCTGACAACCTCTACAACCAAATTCCAGCTTGAGAAACCAATGCCCAAATTCCAGGCACCAAACAATACAAAAAGAATGTAAAGAAAATGAAAAAGAAGAAACTAGAATGCTCAAACCAGCTTTATGCAATTCTGCTGAAGTGTTTCTTCTTCAAAAGAAATCAAGTTGCCTCAAGAAAGATTTTCAAAGAACTTCTCAAAACTCGATCACTAATCTTTCTTGAAAAGAGTGCTAAAGTTTGCTTGATTGATTGCTCAAGGATGTGTAAAACTGATGTTCAATGTGTGTTAAAAAAGTTCAAGCCAAACTCGCTTTTATAGAAGATTTTCAAAACTCACTGGTTTAATCAATCTGTTAAAATAATCTTTTAATCTGTTAAAAGTGCAGCTTTAATCTGCTAAAACTTCTTTAATCCATTAATACGTTCTTGATTCTTTAACAGATTTGTTTTAACTGATACGACAACGCTTATATCAATTAAAACACTTTACAAAAAATCTTCTAAGTTGATTTAATCGATTGTTTCGCGATTCAATCGATTGAAATACTCGCAAAACTTTCTCGTAAAACTTTTCAAGTTATTTTAACTCGATAAAAATAAGTTTTAATCGATTAAAACGCTTTGTACAAATTTTCTAAGTTGTTTTAATCGATTGAAACGTGTTTTAATCGATCGAAAGAGTTCTGATCGGTCATAACTCAATTCTGATCGATCATATCCGATTCTGATCGGTCATAATTGCATTCTGATCGATCATCCTGAACCTTAAGTGGATTTAATCAATTGAAACGTGTTTTAATCGATTAAAATAGTTCTGATCGGCCATAACTCAATTTGATCGATCATAATCTGATTCTTCGATCGGTCATAATTGTCATTCTGATCGATCATCCTTGAACTCCAAGTGGTTTTAATCGATTAAAATCAAGTTGTATCGATTAAAATACTCATGAAAACATTTCACTTAACATTTTAAGTAATTTTAATCGGTTATATCAAAGTTGTATCGCTTAAAAACATGTTTAAGAAAGCTTTTGTCAAAATACTTTGTTTTTAATCGTTTAAAAGATTTTTAGAGGCATTTTGCAAAATCTTTTAAGTGAAGAAACCTCATGCAGCAGAAAAGGATAAAATGATTATACCTAAGCATAGCTGCAAGACACACTAATCTTTCTACTCTTTTATCTTAGTGACTTTTGTCCACTTCGAAAGTTGCTTTTGACTTCATCTTTGACTTCATCAAATCAATGAGATCTTTGCCAAAGTATTTCAATAAGATCTTCATCACTTTTCATGAATGTACTGAGTACTTGCTTACCACCCACTAAACCCAACGTTGGAAAATCTCTTAATTGTCCAATCTTCATCAATTCTTCACTTTTTCCTCATTTGGAGCATTGTAATGACCACCATGAGTGATTAACTTTATTCTTTTGGGATTTGGTGCACTTCCTTTGAACTCTTTTATATCTTGGTGATATTTTGAGATATTAATCTGTGTTTTTCATGTTGTTATTCTTATCCTTTATGCTTTTTAATGTTTATTCTTGATGTTTGGGATATGATTGAAAAATATATCTTGAACCCTAGATAATGGTAATAATAATTGTTACGTTAATTGTCAGGAATAGAATGAATGTATCAGTTGCTTAACATTCTAAACCTAATGCTGGAAAATCTCTTAATTGTGTGCGAAATCAACATTTATTAGGTTTTCTTATGAATTTCATGTGTGAGTAATCAACATGGATGATTTGAGTAGATGACATCAACATTGTTAGGTTAATTGATGATCTTAATTGGACATAACCATTGCAAATAAGGGAAAAGGAAGGAAGTCAATCCTAAGTGCCTTTAATTGATCTTTTCTAAACAATTTACAGTTCTTTGTCATTTTATTTAAATTCAACTCTTTATGCAAAACCCATTTTGTTTTAATCCACTTAGTAAGCATATAATTGGGAATTTCCATTGAAACCGTTCCTTGTGAGATCGACTTTTATTTAATCAAAATACTATACTGCGATTGATAATTTTGTTACGCTTGCCAATAATTCAACAGTTTTAAAAATTTAGTTTCTCCAAAAATGTAGTAAGAGGTAAACCAAGTATCAATCCAAGGAGTGAAATTGCAAATTGTTCTTTTTATGGTGTGTAATTTGAATGTAAAAAAAAAAAACAAAGTAAATTTGTGGGGATCTTGAGTTATAAAAAATGAAAAGTATACAACAAAAAGAAATTTTAAACTAGTAAACTAAAATGTGTCAAATTGCTTTGTATGGAAATTGGTAAAAACTTTAAATGGAACCAAATACTAAATTGTAAAATCAAATTGGTAAAATAAAATACTAAAGATATTAAAAAAAAATCAAGAACCGAATCAAAAACATTGCTAGAATTCAAAAACCAAATTAGTTATGGATTTTGTGACAGATTTAGTTAGAAAATTTTGTATGTCGTAAATCTAATGGAAACTAAACTAATCAATTATCAAAGATAGAAACCAAATTGATTAAGCACAGAATTGGAACTAGAAAATTATTTAAATGATGTAAAAACTCAGAAAAAAAACTTTGGAAAACCGAATTAAAAACTGCAATTAAACTAAAACATTTGCTAACTATGCATATGAAAATGTTATGATTTAAATTGCCTAAAATATGCAACTAATAAAATGTAAACATGAATAAACTAAGTTCTAAATAGAATTAGAAATGTTTCTAAATGCTTTAGAGCACAAAAAATTAAGAAGAATTAAGCCTATGATCCGAAACAACATGAAAAACTAGACTAGAATTCTAAACTA
Organism: Sphenostylis stenocarpa; assembly: GCA_963425845.1. Lineage (NCBI taxonomy): Eukaryota > Viridiplantae > Streptophyta > Magnoliopsida > Fabales > Fabaceae > Sphenostylis > Sphenostylis stenocarpa. The sequence continues at coordinate 4,337,375 of OY731408.1, forward strand.
GTGCATTGTAAAAAATTTTAGAAACTAAAACAACTAAAACAGTTTAGAATTAACAAAAACAGAATCAAATCATGCTTGAAATTAAATCTTCACAAAAAAGATGGTAAGATCAAATTTGAACAATTGAAGAATTCAAATGGACACAAACTTGAAACTACTCATGACTGAATGCAAATATTAATTGGAAACAAACTTTTAATTGTTTGAAAAACTTAAAAACCTATTAACTAATGTTTACAACTTCTAAGTTATACAAAAACAGCAAAGGATTATGAAGAACAAGTTCTACAAAATCAAACACAAAAATTCAATCAAATGTAAACACCTAAATTGCTATGAACAAACCAAATCGAAAATACTCCTAAAATAATTTTTTACTGATTGAATTCTAAAACAATGTAAAAAAAAAACTAGAAACAACCTCTAAGAACAACATTCTAACCAATCAAATTGAAGAAATTAAACCAAAACAACAAAAACAAAATTGAAATGGTAAAACAACGTCAAAACAACAAGAACAACAAAACAACACATGAAAACTTTGTGAAATTGACTAATGAGACGTTATTCTTCTCCTTAATGAATAAGGAACCGATTAAGATTTGAAAAAAAAAACAAGAATTATGCTCAAATCACTGTCAAAACAATGTAAAACCTGAAAACAATGAAGAAGAACAAAGCTGGAAACAACGTTGTGAACAATCTATGATTATGTGATGAATTGAGGTAGAAATTTGTGTAGAACAAATGTAAAACAGAATTGAATTGAAAGAACAACTAAAATAAATCTAGAAGAAAACTAAACAAAGCAGAAAAAGTGGAAAATAAAGAGACAAAAAGAAAATTAAACTGAAAACTAAAGAGAGAGAGCAAAAGAAAGAATCAGAATTGAGAGAACTTGAACTAGCTTCACATCAATTAAAGAATAGAATTCGGTATGTCTTACAATGGAATGAAAATGCCTTATTTATAGGTTCAAATGTGAGTTAACTAGAGTTAAAACTAACTAAACCATGATTAAAACTAATTATAAGTGTGTTTTAAATCTAGCTATAGTTGATTTTCGTATCACTTCCATAACAGGATTTTTAGTTTCATGTCACCATTTTGTCTGATTTATTAAAGATATCTCATGGCTCCATATATAGTCAAATTTGGTCTCAAATTGAAGCTTAAGATGTCTAGTTTCCAACTAAAAAAGAATCAGCTCAATCGGAGTTTTTTAGAAAAAGATATAAATCAAAGAAGAGGAAAAGGTCAAAACTGGTTAGTGAAGAAATCGAAAGTAATACAAAAAACTATGTTAAAATACAGAAATTAGTATATTTTTGTGATTTTATATATTTGTTCCTAAAAATGAAAATCTAATCTAATATAATATAATAGAATAAGAGCCTAAAAAAATCTAATTTTATTCTATTAACTAGAAAAAATATTAACAAATGAGTTGTCATCATACACCAAGTACGTTTCCCAAGAAAGAGAGGTGGGTCACTAATGGACATGCTTAAGTATCAAATCTTTCCTAGCGAAAAATCCTCCTAAACATGCACTCTCATACTACCAAGCTATATCCAAAGTTTCCTATGAGAAAGATTTTCAAGAATAAGAATTTTCTTTTTATTTATTTATTATTATTTTTTAGTAAAGCTAGAAAATGTAAATTAGAAAAAAAATGATATTAGATAATGTTACGCAACACAATTGTATCTCCGGCAATGACACCATTTATTAACAGCATTTTGATAACACAAAATACTGATAAAAAAATAATAAATAAGTTGTTAAACTAATGCAGTATAGCTAAATTGTGTTGAATACCATAATTATAGGAACATACTAATTACCACAAATCATTCTCTCTAAAACAATAAATAGGGTATGAATGAAAGAAAGAAAAAGAAATAAACTGATGCAGAATAATAAAAATTTAAAATCAAATTTCTATAGAATATTAACGACAACTAAAATCAAATGGAAGTAGAAATAACTAAAAATTATAAAATCAAAATAAAGTGTTTTTAATTAAAAATGTAAGAATTAAGAATTGCTTTAAAATAAAATAATACACTAATTTATTTAAAAATTCTGTAAACGATAACTCTAAAACTAAATTGAGAATTGGAATTAAAAAAGAAATGAATTAAAAATGAAAATTAAGCAGATCTTGAAATAAAAATTCTAAACAATTAAATAGAAAAAATTAAAATGAGTATTGAATAAATAAAGTAAATAGAACAACATAAATAGGAAAATTCAATAAAAATTACAAATTAAATAAAAAAGAACAGACAAGAAGTATAGTAGCAGTAGATGAACTTGCCTAACTAAAAACTAAACTAAGAAATGAGAATAGGAAAAGAAATTAGGGACAAGACAAAACAACAGTTCTCACCCTAGGAGATTGTGATTATGTGTTGTTGTAAGACCTCTATTTATAAGCGTTTGAACAAGAGAAATTAAAATTAAAATTTATTATAATAAAATCAAATATTTTTCAAATAATTAATTACAAAATTGGATTAATGTGAAGAGAAATTTATGGGACTGATTTGGAGAAAATAATCTACTTTTTTCTTATTTTGAGTGATCCTGCACTGATTTGCATTTAATTCTTGATTCCTACTCGGTCTTTAATTCAACTGAATTAGATACATGCACTAGTTAATTTGTTAGATTCAAAATTTCCATTTATAACGTTCTGCAAGTGGGCTGCACAATTAGCAAACTTGAACTTCCAAGAAGAGTGAAGTTGGACGACAGCAATTTATATATTTTTTCATCAATTTGGTTCATCTCAAATTACCTCTCCTACAAAAGAGAAAAAAAATGCAATGTAGATGTATGCATATATATTGTTTATTTTGCTAAAAATTATGTAAAATGCAACAAATTAAGGAAAATTGAATTATGTTATGTTTTTAATAAAAACATGTTAAATACATGATTTATAAATAAAATAATTAGCTTAAAAAAATGTTCTTAAATCAACAAATAAATAGTAAAATGACATACATCACCCATCTTACAGTGTGACCAACCGTTCTTTTCTTCACTTTTAAAGTTTTCTCGGTAATCACATCTCGCCCACCCGACTTTTTATTTTTTTCTAATACTTGTGGTATCATCAGCAACTATTCTATTTGTAATTTTTTTCTTTTTTTTGTATATACATTTATGTTATTATTTTAAATAATTTTGACTTTGCAATATAATTGTTGTTTCATTTGTAATCATTTTATCTACAATAAAGGATTCTCGCAGTTGATACGTGAACTTACATAGACAATAAACTATTATTGCATCTGTATCATTTGATATCTTTGTATCTGGGTGCTGATCTGCATTATCTATCTCTTCACGTATATAAACATTGTTATTAATTATTATATTATTTCAACTAAAAATGAATTATAAAGTGGATAATTAATGTTAAATTGTTTAATGATCATTGGTTCGAGAATTTATATTTCTATCAACTAAACCACCTTAGTTTAACTTTGAAAAAAAATGTGTAAATAGGTTTTGTTAATATATATACATTCAAATTGATATTTAAAATCAAATTAATATATTTTTAAAATTGAATTTTTGATCTGTCTACCACAACTTGAATTACATGTTTTTATTCAGAATGTCTAAAATTTAAGATTAAATTTGTTCTAATTTTCTTTTTCATTGTGAATTGAATCATTTGCTTTGTTTCTTGTTGCATTAAGATAACATAAATAATATATTCTTTTAGTAATGCAGAGCACTTATTATTTTACATTAGTTTTGCAGCAAATGATAATTGGATGATAACATTACATAATTAAAAAGTTTAATTTTTTAATTATAATTACATTATTTTAGAATTTTTTTAATTGTTATAAATAAATTCTATAATTATAACTTTAATATAATTATAAATCTAATATAATTAAAAATACATTATTTAAAAATTTTGCTATTATAGGATTATATTTTATCTTGATATAATCTAAATACTTATTATTATTATATGTATTATAAAGAATATATATATATATATATATATATATATATATATATATATATATTATTTTCAATCTTATGATCATAAATGAAATCAAGTTCTTTCCATTGTTTTCTTTTCATTTTATTTGTTTTTATAAAGCTTATTACTTTTTGTGATAAACTTGGTTAGTTGTATTAGAATACGTAATCAAATTAAGGATAAAAAAAATAGTTCAAGGTTTTAACCTATTTCCTGAAATAATTTTTATAACTACTAAAGTTTGTGAAGACACAGTCATGATCTGAACTTTGATCCCAAATACTATAAATTTTGAGACAACTTCTCGAATATCAAATTCACACCGAACAATTGATTATTGGATTAAGATGCTGAATGAGATTATTATCACGTATATGAGAATAGCTGTAACTGCAACAATAATGAGATAACTATGATTTTTATTACCTCAGTCATATATATATATATATATATATATATATATATATATATATATATATATATATATATTTTTTTTCTTTTCTTTTCGGCAGCGTACCTTCTTAATCTTTTTTTGACATGATTTATATTCAATCTTACATAATATTGTTATTGCCTAGATGTTTCAGAGATAATTCATCTGCTAAGATATTGAAATTACGAGGGATGAGAGTGTATGAGGACACCAACCTCATGTTGGAAAAATACTTATCACATCTACTATGATGAGAATCGACATCAAATTCATCAGGTTTCTCTGATGCAAAAGAAAATCATTTTTTTTTACAAAAATCAGAATCATATTAGAATCCATACCATAGTCATCACCTTCTTAAAAAAAAATCAGCACCGTTCTGAAAATCAGAAATGTTATTGACAAAGGTGGATCTTGACTATTGGTCTTGAGGGACAAATAATATATTATTAATAAATAATAAATAAATATAAAAGAAAGAAAGACTATGAAAGGGTGAAAAAATAAAATTATAGATATATACTTAAATATATTAAATGATCATTAAGTTTGAAGGAAACAAAACCATAAATTACATAAGAGTTACAAAATTGAGGAGGGGCTAAAAAGATAAAATTGTAAATATACAAGTAAATATATTAAATATTCAATATGTTTGGGAGGGGGTCCTCGGTTCCCAAGAAGATCCGCCACTGGTTATTGAGACAAATTTCATCTTGTGAGATATTTATAAAAAACAGCAAAAGAAAGAAAATACAAACAATTTTCATCATCTGACATATTTATGAAAAACAAGAAAAGAAAATACATAGAATATGAGATTTAGTAACACAATGAACCAACAAATACATCTATTTTAAAATGAGTTGATTAGGTAACCCTTTTACAAAATGTTTAAAACAATGATATTTAAGCTCACTAATGACTAATGGTGATGGAAACATGTAAATGACATAAGAGTGTAAACTTATTTTATGTTTGTTTGTGGTGTAGATTTTGCCAAAACTACATAAAAGAGTGTTAAAAAGAGTTTTACTATCATGTATAAGAAGAAATAGGATTATACCTGCATAATCCTCCTCAGCTTATTTAGTTTGTATATTTCTCCTAGAGTAGTTTGTTATTTTCACCAATCTATTTACCAATTTAATGAAAAGTCTACACGAATTAGGATAAAAAGAAAAACTCTAATGATAGTAAGATAAAATCTTAAGATAAATATATCTAAAACGGATATTCATGTTTTATAGATGCGACGTCAACATCTTATAAAAATATAACACATTTTAATTTATAAATAATTTATTTAAGTTTTATTTTTTATTTTATGTTTTTTCATTAATTTTTAAAACTACATAGATGAGACATTAATTACATGTTGGATTTAATTGTTCATAAAATCTTACATAATCGAATTTCACTAATTATGAAATCTTATGAAATCTAACTAACTAACAATCAATCATACAAGTTAATAAAAAAAAAAGTGAGTTTATGGTGTATAAAATAAATCACAATAAATTTTTTTAACCAACATAAAATTTTGTTTATTATATTAATAATTTTCATCATTATTTTATTAGTATTTACTTATTTATTTATTTTTATTATTATAATAAAATGTGTAAATATTATATAATTATATAATAATTAATTGTTATATCTTGACATAAATAAATATATAATGTAAATATTAATAATATCATTAAATTTTCTCCAATTTTTTTGTAATTTTTAATATAAAAAATAACAATTTTTAAAAAACATGTTTTTTTACGAAAGATATAAAGAAGCGATTATACAAAATAAAAATAATAAAAAAGACTAATATTATTTATATAATTGTTCATTGTAAAATAAAGATTAGATTTTGATATAACATTATATTAAATAATAACTTATTAAATAGGATGAATATATGAATAGATTAAATTTAATAATTAAACACGTTAATATTACTTTTGTTTATATTATGGTGAGATCTTATTTTTTAATCAAAATAACTTGAATATTAAATATTAATGTTTATTTTATTTTTCAAAAATGAACCAATGTTGATTTGAATGGTTTAATCAGCAACCTATATTATAATAAAATATTACATGATTTTATAAGTAAGTAGCATATATATGTAGTGATGCATTATAAATTAGATTGAGTTTTGTTTTTTTTTTATAAAAAATTATTATTTTTTTTTATAAATAATACACTTATTCATCTGAGAAATAGCAAAATTATTATTTTTCTTCAAAAACATCTATTTTCCTTTTAACAATTTAAATCAAATCATTTCTTGGTAACAACAGGTGAAGAAGATAGTGTTGCAGTCTTCCATAATAGCAACACTTATTATTTGCAGTGGTAAGCATTTATTACAAGACAGTTATAACCATGTATGAACAGTTAGCATTTATGTATAAAACCTTAATTCTGAAAAATTATGGTAATGAAGATATGAGATAACATCTCAACTTCTCCAACATGACAAAAATTATTGAGAGAGACTTAAAATGAAAATTTACATGCCACCATGAATGCATGGAGTGCAATGTGAGAGTTTATGGTGATGGTGACATAGCATTCTCTCCTTTCATTTTTTCATAAATTTTCTTTGTTCAGATATGAGAGCTTCTTAAAATATCCATAATTCTATAGCTCTAAATGAAAACTTTAGTCAAACCTTTAGGTTCTAAACCAAAATGTCAATAAACACTACTACAAAAAACACTTACTACGACACAATTCAACGTCGGTTTTTATGAAGACCGACGTTGTACAAGATGCGGTGGCAAACTTGTAATTATGAAACAATATTTAACGTCGGTTAGTGGTCCTTCGTGATGTTGGACCAAAGTAATCACGAAGGCCCTAGGATCCACCAGCACCACGCACACGTCCTGAGTAATCTGGTTTTCCTATGGCTGTCGCCAATATATCTTGTCGACCATGAGGAATAAATGATCCTTGGGTGCTCTGCTCAACTAAATCATCCTACAACACATTAACAATAATTAAGTCATACACTAACTTTCACATTAGAATCAATTCAAATTGACATTATAACTTATGATTTTCTGAGCAATGATTCGTGCAGACTCAGAAGTCATTTGTCCATCAGATTTTGTCCGGGCTGCCTTCCACATCTCATAGCGAGGGGGTGGAGATGTAATGTCAGTAGACTCAACTCCTGCTGACTCTTGTCTGGCTTTCATGAGACGTTGCTCCAATAATGCATACCCTCCTCGTGACAATACATGGGGTGCATCATTCAACCTCTGACGTTGTTGGGCAACACATCTTTTATCCTGCCAAGAGGGGTCCATTCGGCTGGCACAAAAATGTAACCAATCCTCCTCACTAATTTGATACTTTAGACAGGGAGATTCATCTTGAAACTTTCCAAATACATACTCCTGTGTCAAGAAAGTCTTAAAGTCCCTCCATCTAATGGCAATGGAGGATAAAATCTTCTTCCTCATCACCTCGGTGTTAGGAACATCAAAATTTTGTCGTGAAATGACCAATAAATGTTAAATTCAATTAATAATGATATATAAAGTATTCAACAAATATAAAAATACCTGAACATCCTGCCACATGAGGTTCTTCTCGGTTTCCTCTACATCATCCCAAGATGGAGTAGTAATCGGAACATGGTGTCGAGCTAGTAGTCCCAAATAGCTCTTAAACTTAGCAGCATTTGGGCCAAATGCCTTACCGAACGTGGATCAACTTCAACTTGAGTTTTCTCTCTAGCTACCCTCCTTGCTCGTCAACCCCTTTAACCGAGTGACAGATCTACCTTTACCTCCACTTCCGCTCCTGCCACCGCCACTCGCCACTACCACTACCGAGTACTAGATGTGGAATCCGACATATCTCGAAAAACAAAACAATATGAAGTCAACATACTTTATAAGTTTGAATAAAAAGAACTAAAAAATGTGAAGATAAACACCTATTATGTTGGTATGTTTTCTCATATCCCTTCATCATGATCACTTCGAATTGCATGTATGTCATCAACTTCATTGTCAACTATGTCATCAAATGGTCTACTTGAAAATGAAGGTGTTTCATGTATATCTAGAGACTCATCTTCATGAATTTCGTGCATGTTTCTTCCTTCAAGGACAATTGACCATCTCTCATTACATGGATCCTTGACATAAAATATCTGTCTCGCTTGATATGCCAAAATAAAAGGTTCATCCTTATACCCAACTTTACTCAAATCAACCAAAGTAAATCCTAGGTCATCTGTTCGCACACCCGTATTCCCTTCAACCCATTTACACTTGAAGACAGGCACCCTAAAAGTAACATAATCAATTTCCCATATCTCTTGTATGACCCCAAAATAACTCATAGAAGCTGTGGTAGGATTTTTGTCTTTAGAACTAGAAAAATGCATAGATTCAGCTTGAATTGTGACCCCACTATTTTGTACTCTACCTTTATCATCTTCTATTTTTTAGTAGAAACAATAATTATTAATGTCATACCCACCAAATGTAATGACATCACTATTAGGCCCACGAGCAAGTCTCAAAAGTGTTTCGAAACATTAATCTCAACATATACCCTTTTTTTAAACCAAGAAAGGAAACTTTTGTTATGTTCATTCAATACCCATTTTTCATTCATTCGTGGATGTGTTGCCTTTATTTCAGTTATGTGTTGTGATATGTAAGGGATTACTTCATCAGTGTTGTTCAATATGTATAAATGTGCTTGGTCAACTTCTTTTCGACTAACATTTTTAATCTTTAAATTTCGAGTACCCTTACCTTCACATCTTCCATCATGTCTCATCTTAGGAATACCTATTGGTTCTGATTTTGACATGTATCCTAAACAAAACTCAATGGCTTCTTCTCGCAATGTACCTTTCCACAATAGAAGCTTCGGCCTGTACTTGATTCTTCACATATCCTTTTAAGATCTTCATGTATCTCTCAACAGGGTACATCCATGTAAGAAAAATTGGACCATATAACCGAATTTCCCTTACCAAATGGACTATCAAATGCACCATGATATCAAAAAATGAAGGGGGAAAATACATTTCTAACTGGCACACTATTACAATTGCTTCATTTTCTAATTCATCTAACTTTTTTGGATCAATTACCTTTTTTACAAATGGCGTTGAAAAACAAACATAACCGAGTAATAGCAATTCTAACAGAAGTTGGTAAGATGTTTCGAATAGCCACTGGTAAAAGTTGTTGCATCAACACATGACAATCATGAGACTTTAAACCAACTAATTTCAACTCTTGCATAGACACAAGACTCTTAACATTTGAGGAGTATCCTTGTGGCACTTTGACCTCACGTAAACAGTCACAAAAGCTTCTCTTTTCTTTCTTTGATAGAGTATGACAAGCTGGAGGTAAGTAAGTGCGTTTTCCAACTGATTGTGGATGTAATTCAAAACGTATACCCATGTCTGCCAAATCTTGTCTTGCTTTTATTCCATCTTTTGTCTTTCCTTTTATGTTAAGCAATGTCCCAATTATACTATCACAAACATTTTTTTCAACATGCATCACATTTATACAGTGTCTAACTTCCAACTTACACCAATAAGGAAGATTGAAGAATATAGAATGTTTCTTCCAAATGTTTTTCTCATTGGATTTCTTTTGGGTCTTTCCAAACACAATATTAATATTTTTCACTTGCTCATATACTTGTTCACCATTGCGTGATACTGATGCAACCGCATTCTCCTGACATCCATTAAATGCTTTTTTTCATTTTATGATATGGATGACTAGCAACTAGAAACTTTCTATGCCTATTGTACGCAGTTTTTTGTCCATGTTTCAATTGGATATAACTTGTGTCTTTTGTTAGAATCACGCAGCGAAATGATCGCATGGTCGGACAAAAACCAAGAGGGGGGGTGAATTGGTTTCTTAATGAAAATTAGGTTTTCAAAATTTTCCCCAAATTTTATCGATAAAAACTGTGTAAATGTAAATAGAGAAAGGGATAGAGTCTTACACAGGAAATTTATACTGGTTCAGATCAAAAGACCCTACGTCCAGTTGCTAATCACTCAAACAGAGGATTAACGCTGTCACTATAAACAAATTGTTACAATACAAATTACAATGGAAAAGATAAAGTTAAAGATAACACCTCTCTTGAAACCCACAAGAGATGAAGAACAGCTTTCCCCAGAGACGGCACAACACACAATCCACTAAGAACTCCACTTAGTGATTCTTATCGTTTCTAGCCCACACCAGGTTCCAAAAGCCCCTTTTTCTTGCAACAAACAGTTCTCTGGCACTTACAACACTTAAATTTTGTATGAAAAAGGTTGTTCTACTTTTCTGAGTGCCATAGAAGAGTTTAAGTAGAGAAATTAGGGTTTAGGAATTGGGAATTTTGAAACTAGGGTTCTTGGAAATAGGGTTTTCGAAAATAGGTTTAATTTGAAGTTAAAAATCAAAATCTGACTGAAATAATCGATTAAATGAAGTGTTAATCGATTAAAACAGAGCCAAATATCAACAGAACCCAAAACTCTCTGTTTTAATCGATTAAAAGGGCTGTTAATCGATTAAAAGACCTGTTAATCGATTAACAGAGGTGTTAATCGATTAAACCAGTGAGTTTTTACAGAAAATGGTTTTTCTCACTGTTTTAATCGATTAATTCACCAAATAATCGATTAAAGCCGAGCCTGGATGATAAATTTGAGCTTTTTGAAGCTTCTAAGGTGCAGACTATGTACCGACTATCTCAAACTCTAAAATTACAGACTCAATCTAATTAAAACAGAGTTATTACACTACAAAACAAGTCTTCAACTCTCTAAGTTCTTGAGTTCTTGAATCATCATCAAAATCAACAAGCTTCACGTCCATCAAGTCTAACATCAAGTCCTTGAATGTTCAACAATCTCCCCCTTTTTGATGATGATCAAAATTATCTTTTAAAGCCTTGTAATAACCTGTTTTATCTGTCATACTAACAAACACATTTAAACATACCAGATAATATTTAAATGCAATTCATAAGAGGCTTTAAATATTTCTCCCCCTATTTTGATTATAATCAAAAATAACTCTGCAATAACAATCATAAGAGCTCCCCCTCAAAATATGCATAAGTTGGAGATAACTCTCCCTCAATCAAAGCATTAAAGAAACATCATATTTTATTGCAGAAACAATTATTCATTACAATAACAAGAGAAAATAACAAAAGAACAAAATTTAAAATTCTTCACTATCATCATCATTAAAGTGTGCATCAAATCTATTTTCTAAACGGCACACTTTATCATCTACATCAGATATACGGCGAATTATTTCCTCATGCCGTACTCCAGAAAGAGTGAAGAATGATTGCATCCTCTGATTCATGTCAGATAACATGTCTTCCATGGATTGTCGGGTTTCATGATGAGTAGAGGAAGTTCCAACACTTTGGATTTGGTCAGAGGGAAACTCAGCAGCTGGAGGCATATCTTCATCAGAATCTTCATTAGCATCACCTTGATTAGGAGTGTCATCTTTGTGAACATAAATATCATTGACTCGCACCATTTGGAGTTGAATCAATGTGTTGTCCAACATGCGATTCAAGTTATTTGTTCTAACTGCTTGTTCACCTTCAACATTTACTCCTTTATATTCAAGAATACGGGAGACAAGGAGAGCATATGGAATTTTGAATGTGGGATGACGTTTTTCTTTTAACATGGTCATTGTGACAAGAACGCCCCAATCTAACGGCTCATTATTCATTATGGCATGAATAATACGAAGATCAATGGAAGAACATTGGGCATGATTCGTAGCCCGGGGACATAAGATCCATACAAGTAAATGTAAAATCATGCGTTCTTCTTTCTTCAAAGGTCCAGCAAGAAGGAGACGCCCAATCTCCATGGAGGGGTTTCGCACAAAAGAGCGATAAGCTAGGAACCTGTCAAAATCATCTAACTCACCATATACGTTAATAGCATCTTCTCTAATTGGAAAGTGATAAACTTTTTCCCAAATATCATCATCAAGAATAATGGTGACACCCTTTACTCTAGAAGTAGCAATTTGATCTCTAAATTTAAATCTAGAGTAAAATACCCTAACTAAGTCAGGATAGTAAGTACCTTGCATTTGGATGAAGGGAAGAACTCCTTGAATTTCAATAAGGTTGGGAAAGTTGAATCCTCTATTGATGAATTGCTCACCAATAAGAAACTTAGGAGAAATAATAGCACGTTCCTTTCAGTAGGTCAGAAATTCTTGTTGGCCATCTGTATCAGAAATCCATCCTTCTACAGAATTAGGATGGGGTCGAGATGAGGGTGCAGATCTTCTTCTAGTAGGGATCTTAGCACGAGAAGATGAGGCCATTGAAAGATTAGAAGAGTAACAAGAAGATTTAGAAGGACAAGGTAAGTTAGAAGTAGGCAAGATTGCAAGAATAAGGCAAGATAGCTTGATTTCAAGAGATAGAAGTGAGTAGAAGTGAAATGGAGGTCCCTATTTGTAACCAAGCATGTTTAACAGTCATATGGAAGTGAATAAAGGCCAAGAGAGCCGTTGGCAACGGCTAGGAACCCATGCTTGCCAGGTTTAATCGATTAAAGCTCAGATTAATCGATTAAACCAGTACCAGACCCTGTTAATTGATTAATTTGAGCTTTTAATCGATTAACACATGTTTTAATCGATTAATGGTCGAGTTAATCGATTAATCCAGAGAGGAATACCCTGTTTTGAGTGTTTTGGATGCAAATAATCGATTAGAACTCCATTTAATCGATTATTCCAGAGAGTACATCATATTTTTGAGGTTTTAACACATGATAAACTATGAACATCCTACATAAAGAATTATAACATTATAATCATCCAAAAACTGTCTCAATAAGTAGAATTTAAGCTATTTCTAATATCCCTAAGTCTCTTCTAAGATCATAAAATCTATCCTTGGGTAGAGGCTTAGTAAAAATATCTGCTAATTGATGCTTTGTATCAACGTACTCTATTTTACAGTTTCCTTTGCTGATATGATCTCTCAAAAAGTGATGCCTAATTTCTATGTGCTTAGTCCTAGAGTGCATTACTGGATTCTTAGTAAGATTAATTGCACTTGTATTATCACACATCAAAGGTATGTCATTTAAAAATATACTATAATCTTCTAACGGTTGTTTCATCCACAGAATTTGAGCACAACAACTACCGGCTGTAATATATTCAGCTTCAGTGGTAGATAAAGCAACACAAGTTTGTTTCTTAGAATGCCAAGATACTAAGGATGAACCTAACAAATGACATGTTCCACTAGTACTTTTCCTATCAATTTTGCATCCACTATAATCAGCATCAGAATATCCTATTAAACTAGTACAAGCATCAGAAGGATACCATAAACCAAAACCAGTAGTTCCTTTTAAATATTTTAAAATATGTTTTACTGCAATTAGGTGAGATTCTTTTGGACAAGCCTGAAATCTAGCACACACACATACAGAATGCATAATATCAGGTCTACTTGCAGTTAAGTATAACAGTGAACCTATCATACCTCTATACATAGATTGATTAACTTCCAAACCTGATTCATCCTTGTCTAGATAACATGAAGTTCCCATGGGTGTGTTAGCTTCCTTTGAGGTGTCCATTCCAAACTTTTTAAGAATCTCTTTGCAGTATTTGGTTTGAGAGATGAAAATGCCATCTTTAAGTTGCTTGATTTGTAGTCCAAGGAAGAATGTCAATTCTCCCATCATGGACATTTCAAACTCTCCCTGCATAATCTTAGCAAATTCTACACATAACGAATTATCAGTTGATCCAAAAATAATATCATCAACATATACCTGGAACAATAAGATATGTTCTTTAACTTTCTTTATAAACAGTGTAGAATCAATTTTTCCTCTAGAAAAATCGTTTGAAGTTAGGAAACTACTTAGCATTTCATACCAAGATCTAGGAGCTTGTTTCAACCCATATAATGCTTTCTTTAATTTAAAAACATGATTAGGAAAACTAAAATCCTCAAAACCAGGGGGTTGCTCCACATAAACTTCTTCTTTAATAAAACCATTCAAAAATGCACTCTTAACATCCATTTGATATAATTTAAATTTCATCAAAGATGCATAAGCAAGAAGTAGGCGTATAGCCTCTAACCTGGCCACAGGAGCATAAGTTTCATCATAGTCTATACCTTCCTCCTGACAATAGCCTTTGGCAACAAGTCTAGCTTTATTCTTTGTTATGTTCCCATCTTCATCAAGTTTATTTCTAAACACCCATTTGGTTCCAATAACTTGATGTGATTCTTCCCTTGGGATTAATTCCCAGACTTGATTCCTTTCAAATTGGTTAAGTTCTTCTTGCATGGCTATGCACCATTGTTCATCTTTAAGTGCTTCCTCAACGTTTTTGGGTTCAATCTGTGACACAAAAGCTACAGACATACAAAAATTAGTCATATTTCTTGTTCTTACCCCTTTTGAGATGTCACCTATGATATTGTCCATTGAGAGTCCTCTAGGTGATTGCCATTCTTTTTCTAATTCCGGCGTTTGAGAATGCTCATTTTCTTCCAAATATAATTCAACAAGAGCTTCTCTTATATACTCATCATCACCTGCAAGTTCTTTATTTGACTCAAGAGGATTTCCCCCAAGGTCTACAATCTCATCAAAAGTAACATGAATAGATTCTTCTATATTTAAAGTTCTTCTATTAAATACCCTGTAAGCCTTACTAGTTAATGAATAACCTAAGAAAATGCCCTCATCGGCTTTAGAGTCAAATTTTCCTAAGTTGTCCTTACCATTATTCAACACAAAGCACTTACAACCAAAAATTTTCAAATGAGCAACATTAGGTTTTCTACCATTAAACAATTCATAGGGAGTAGATTTAATAATTGACCTAATGAGCATTCTATTTAAAACAGAACATGCAGTACTAACCGCATCAGCCCAAAAATACTTAGGAACATTAGATTCATTTAACATAGTTCTAGCAAGTTCCTCTAATGACCTATTTTTCCTTTCAACTACACCATTTTGTTGGGGAGTTCTAGGAGCAGAAAAGTTATGTAATATTCCATTTTCTTCACAATAATTTTCAAACTTTTCATTTTGAAACTCACCACCATGATCACTTCTTAAAACTTTAATTCTTAAGTCTTTCTCATTTTGAATTTGTTTTGCAAATTTTCTAAAGACCTTAAAAGCTTCATTTTTCGTAGTTAGGAAAAATGTCCACGTATATCTAGAATAATCATCAACAATCACAAGTCCATAATAATTTCCACCAAAGCTTTTTATCCTAGAAGGTCCAAATAAATCTAAATGTAATAATTCTAGGGGTTTTGAAGTGGAAACAACATTCTTTGATTTAAATGATGATTTTACTTGTTTACCTTTTTGACATGCATCACATAACCTATCTTTTTCAAATTTTAACTTAGGCAAACCAATAACTAAGTCTTTTGATATCAATTTATTCAAATGATGCATATTTATATGAGCAGCCCTTTTATGCCATAACCAAGGGTTCTCTTCCTTAGCAACTAAACATGTTATGCTAGAGTCATGTAAACAATCCAAATCAATCAAATATATGTTGTTATGCCTAATACCTTTTAATTCTACATTTTCGGAATCTATCAAATGTATGGTGCAAAATTTACTTTCAAAAATTACCTTAAATCCTTTGTCACATAGTTGACTTATACTAAGGAGATTATGTTTAAGTCCATCAACAAGTAGCACATCCTTGATCTCCAAAGTGTTTGCACCACCTATGTTTCCAATTCCAAGGATCTTCCCTTTGTTGTTGTCCCCATAAGTTACATATCCTTGTTCATTAGATTTGAAACTCACAAATTTAGATTTATCTCCGGTCATATGTTTTGAGCATCCGCTATCAAGATACCACATAGACTTCTTTGATTTGGAAGTTTCCTACAAAACAAGAATATAGTAAACTTAGGTCCCCACAACTTTTGGGTCCTTGGGGTTAGAGACATAACAAACTATTTAACTATAGGAACCCAAATGTATTTACCTTTAGGTACACCAAAATGTTTAATTTTACATCTATTTGACGTGTGACCTTGTTTCATGCAATAAAAACATACTTTTGATGTAGCATTTGAAAATGATGCATTTCTAATTATAGATGCTCTAGTTCCTTTTTCTACCCATACTCTTTTCTTTTTAGTTTTAGGCTTTTTCAAAGGAACTTGATGATTTACACTATTTTGAGCAAACACCATTTCATGCTTCTTAAGATCATCTATTTCCTTTTCGGCTTTGTCTAGCAAATGGTTAAGAATATCTATGTCATATTCATGCTCTTTACAATTTGCACATGCTAGGTTTTTATCATTATCCTCATCTAAACATACAATTTTCGTTTCTAATGACTCCTTTTCCTCTAAACATGTGATTTTCATTTTTAAAGAGTCTATTTCCTTTTCGGATCTACTTAGATTCTTCTTTACAGCTTTATATTCATTCTTCAAGTTCTTAAAAGCACTAAACAATTCATTATAAGCATTTTGCAATTCATCATAGTTATTATCCTCATCACTAGAAGATGTGTCGGAATCACTTACTTCAAAATCGGAAGAAATGTTGTCATTTTCCATTAAGCAAATATTTGCTTCAACTTCCGAGTCACTTGATTCCGAGCTTGAGTCACTGTTGTCCCAAGCAATATAGGATTTCTTCTTGAAGACCTTTTTGCTTTTGAATTCATCATTCTTCTTATTTGGACATTCAGTCTTTACATGTCCTGCTTCACCACAACCATAGCATTTTATATTTACAGAAGAATTTTCCCTTACCTTTCCTTTACCTTTGAAGGGATGTCTTCCTTTGGCTTTCATGAATTTTGTAAATTTCTTTATCATAAGACTCAACTCTTCTTCTTCATCGTTTGAGTCTTCTTCTTCCCTTTTATTTTTACCTTTGGAGATTTCGGTTTTGAAGGCAAGATTCTTCTTTTGAAATTGTCCTTCTTCATCATTTAGCCTACCAAGCTCAAGCTCATGCTCTCTTAGCTTTCCGAATAACGCCGCCATTGACATTGTGGAAAGATTTTGTGACTCTGAGATGGCCGTCACCTTAGGTTGCCACTTCCTATCCAAAGATTTCAAAATTTTAACATTTAATTCATCAACGTCAAATACTTTACCTAATCCGGTGAGATGATTCACAATGTGAGTGAAACGCTTTTGAATGTCGAAAATCGTTTCTCCTTGTTGCATCCAGAACATCTCGTATTCTTGGATTAGGGAGTTTTTACGTGCTCTTTTTACGTCGTCGGTACCTTCGTGGGTCACTCTAAGCATTTCCCACATTTCCTGTGCACTTTTACAAACAGAAATCCTGTAAAACACGTCAAGGGTTAGAGCAGATGAAATTATATTTCTAGCCCTAACGTCAAATTGTGCTTTTTTGTTTTCTTCTGCAGTCCATCTAGAAAAAGGTTTAGGAATGTCAACACCGTTCTCAGTAACTTTAGGAACATATGGACCGTTTAAAATAGCGTCCCAAACGCCTCTATCAACAGACTCTAAAAAGATTTGCATTCGTACCTTCCAAAAAGGATAATTTTGACCCGCAAAAAGTGGGGGTCTGTTGATAGACGCACCTTCGGCAAAAGTTTGATTTTGTCCGGCCATTTTCGAAAAGTTTGAATGACTATCAAAGCAAGCTCTGATACCACTTGTTAGAATCGCGCAGCGGAATGATCGCGTGGTCGGACAAAAACCAAGAGGGGGGTGAATTGGTTTCTTAATGAAAATTAGGTTTTCAAAAATTTCCCCAAATTTTACCGATTAAAAACTGTGTAAATGTAAATAGAGAAAGGGATAGAGTCTTACACAGGAAATTTATACTGGTTCGGATCAAAAGTGTAATATCTCAAAAAAAAAAATATATATATATATATATATAATAATAAATTGAAAGATAAGGTTAACTTATCTTAATGGGTAAGTTTTATCCGTCATTAATGATTTCATTAAAAAAAATTATAAATAAATAAAAATTTTGGTTATAAAAAGGGGCAGGGGGAAGGATGCGGAGGGAGAAAGAGAGAAGGGAAGAGAGAGAAAGAAGGAGAGAGAGAAAGAGGGAAAGAGAGAAAGGAAGAGAGAGAAAGAAGGAGAGAGAGAGAGGAAGAGAGAGAAAGGAGGAGAGAGAAAGAGAAAGAGAAAGAGAAAGAGAAAGAGAAAGAGAAAGAGAAAGAGAAAGAGAAAGAAAAAGAAACAGAGAAGGAAGAAGAGAAAGAGAAAAAAAAAATTGTCTCTGCAAAAATTTTGGTACCTCATCCGCAACTCTTAAGGTAGGGGAGGAGAATATTATCATTAAATCTACTTTATTTTGCTTATAGTTGTGAAGTGAGGTGTCCCTAACCTCATTCTATTTATTTAGTTATTTGTTTATTTATCTTTAACTACGTAATGGTCCTATCTTATGTTTGTTTAATTATCTCCAGTTATGTACTGGTCCTTTTTATTTATTTTATTTTATCTCCAGTCTTGCACTGGTCCTATTTTAATTATCTCCAGTTACGTACTGGTCTTGTTTGTTTACTTTATTTTATCTCTAGTAATGCAATGATCATATTTATTAGTCTATAGTTATATTAATCAATTACAATAATATCTATTTATGAAGATTTGATAATATTGTAGATGGAGGTTGGACCTTGGGGATTTAAATGAGTAAATATCACTATGAGCATGATTAAAATTGAGCTCATTTATCCTGACTAGTCACTACAAGTTAAATCTTCATAAAATAGAATGTGTTGAGAAAGTTGAAACATATATATCTATATATTATAAGATTGTATTATTGTAATTGATAAATGTTCTCACTCCCTATTGTGATCTTTTATGCATGTTTTATTTAAACACCAACTTAAGTAGATGGAGGCGCCAAATATTCCAAATCCCTTTTCTGCAAGCATCACTGCCTTCTTTCCAGGAACTACTTGGAACACGAATGTTATAGACAACTCGGTTACTTTTAGAGGGATAGGATTTTCAATAATAACATTTGTATCTGATATGGGAAATCCCATTATGTTAGATGGGCCAATAGTAGTTACTTTTTTTATGCCTCCTACTTTTTTTCAAAACCCCTTAATCAGTTTATTTCCACCGCCAATATAGATACTTGTTAAATTGTAGAAAAAGAAAATAGAAGGAATCAAAGATAAAATTCCTTCTTCTTTTGTATATCTTATATAGTGATGTAAATTACTTTTACATATATGTAATATTTTTTGACCTCCTACTCTTATACAAATAATAATAATAATAATGATTAATAAAGGAAAAAAAAACGTCACAAAAAGACCCTACGTCTAGTTGCTAATCACTCAAACAGAGGATTAACGCTGTCACTATAAACAAATTGTTACAATACAAATTACAATGGAAAAGATAAAGTTAAAGATAACACCTCTCTTGAAACCCACAAGAGATGAAGAACAGCTTTCCCCAGAGACGGCACAGCACACAATCCACTAAGAACTCCACTTAGTGATTCTTATCGCTTCTAGCCCACACCAGGTTCCAAAAGCCCCTTTTTCTTGCAACAAACAGTTCTCTGGCACTTACAACACTTAACTTTTGTATGAAAAAGGTTGTTCTACTTTTCTGAGTGCCATAGAAGAGTTTAAGTAGAGAAATTAGGGTTTAGGAATTGGGGATTTCGAAACTAGGGTTCTTGGAAATAGGGTTTTTGAAAAAAGGTTTAATTTGAAGTTAAAAATCAAAATCTAACTAAAATAATCGATTAAATGAAGTGTTAATCGATTAAAACAGAGCCAAAAATCAACAGAACCCAAAACTCTCTGTTTTAATCGATTAAAAGGGCTGTTAATCGATTAACAGACCTGTTAATCGATTAACAGAGGTGTTAATCGATTAAACCAGTGAGTTTTTACAGAAAATGGTTTTTCTCATTGTTTTAATCGATTAATTCACCAAATAATCGATTAAAGCCGAGCCTGGATGATAAATTTGAGCTTTTTGAAGCTTCTAAGGTGCAGACTATGTACCGGCTATCTCAAACTCTAAAATTACAGACTCAATCTAATTAAAACAGAGTTATTACACTACAAAACAAGTCTTCAACTCTCTAAGTTCTTGAGTTCTTGAATCATCATCAAAATCAACAAGCTTCACGTCCATCAAGTCTAACATCAAGTCCTTGAATGTTCAACATGTTCTTGACATAAAGGACACGCTAAATGACCTTTCACACTATAACCGCTCAAATTACCATATGCTGGAAAATCATTTATAGTACAAAATAACATTGCACGCAACCTGAAATTCACTTTGTGATATGAATCAAATACATCCACTCCTGTTTCCCACAACATCTTCAAATCATCAATTAAAGGACTAAGATATACATCTATGTCATTTCCTGGTTGTCGAGGTCCTGAAATCATCATAGATAACATCATATATTTTCTCTTCATGCATAACCAAGGAGGCAAATTGTAAATGATCAACAAAACTGGCCATCAACTATGTTTACTACTTAAATTTCCATAAGGATTCATCCCATCTGTAGCTAATCCAATTCTCAAGTTTCTTGGCTCTGCACCAAATTCTGGAAAGGTTTCATCAATCCTTTTCCATTGTGGAGAATCAGTTGGATGTCGAAGAAGATTATCACATTTTCTACCATTTGCATGCCATGTCAAGTTTCTTGCATCTTCTTTTATGGCAAATAATCTTTTAAACCTAGGTATAATTGGCAAATACCATAACACCTTAGCAGGGGGACCATCTAGTTCTTCCTCACCACTACTTTCCTCAACTTTGTTTTTGAACCTCGACAAACCACATGTCGGACACATCTTTAATTTAGCAAAATCGTTTCTGTACAATATACAATCATTAGGACATGCATGTATCTTCTTGTACTCTAAACCCATTGGACATAATAGTTTCTTTGCCTCATAGTTACGAATAGGTAATGTATTATTTTCAGGAAGCATCTCCTTCAACAACTCCAATAATTTGGTGAAACTTTTATCAGTCCATCCATTTCTTGCTTTTAAAGTAAACAATTTTAAAGTTGCTGATAATCTTGTAAAACTACATCCTATGTACAATTGTTGCGCAAAATCAGATTTCAAAGAATCATATAGATGTGCTTTCATAAAATTTTCTTCACCAATATCACGTATCATATCCTCTAGATTATCATCCATCCCTTCATCAAAATTGTCTGTAGTTGACACAGTTGGGATGTCTAATATTTCTCCATGCCATGTCCATATTGTATAACTCTTAATAATACCATAAACAAATAAGTGATCACGTATATCCTCAAGTTTATGACGAATTTGATTCAAACAACGAACACATGGACAATAATATGTCCCTTTCATAGCTTTTCCATTTTCACTAGCAAATTTCAAAAATTCCTCAACTCCCTTTTCGTACTCTTCACTAATACGACGTGCATTCATCCAACTTTGATTCATATTATGTTATAAAGTTTCGTCACTCCTAGAGATTTAAAAATTATATGTAAAAAGAAATTAATATACAAACAACAAAGCACGTTCCAACAACAATGGAGTGTGTAAACCGAATGCACTCAAACAAATAATTACATTCCAATAACAATCTAGTGGAGACATTCATACTATAACGTGATTGAGATCCCCAAAAACAATCACGGATTCAATTTAAACATATAGCAATGGCATAGAACACTAACCTCGAGTGTAGACGAAAAATGATTTCAAACTCGAATCCAATCGGGGAGAAATATGAAGTTCGTAAAATGACACACAATGTTGATGTTTTTCACTGTCAAACTGATCGAAAATGGTGTGCAAAGGTAGTTGTTGTCATCGTTCTTGTCGTCGTTCTCAAAAACACTGGTTGCGCGAGACGAGGGAGTGGGTTTGGGGGGAAATAAAAGGGACTTTTTACGTCGCGCATCCCAGCACGCGACGTAAAAAGCACTCTTTTACGTCGCACCTGGGTGGTGCGACGTAAAAGAAAGCTTTTTACGTCGCGTGCTGGGGGGCGCGACGTAAAAAGCCTTCTTTTACGTCGCGCGACCCAGGTGCGACGTAAAAGAGGCTTTTTACGTCGCGTGTTGGGGTGCGCAACGTAAAAGTTTTGTCTCTTATTTACAAAATTGCCACCGCGTTTTATTTACGTCGAATATTTTTACATGCGACGACAATTGGGTGACGTAGAAGCCCTTTTTTGCACTAGTGAATTTATAGAGTTTATTATAAAGTAACCAGAATAGATTATAATTATAAAGCTTTAAGATCCTCGCCAAAAGATGAAACCATATTAGTAGAATCTAATCTTAGAAAATCATCAGTACAAATCCCTAAAAGATTAAGTCATGAAGAAGTAATAAGTAAAATTCTGGAGGAATGGAAACTAGAGGATATTATAGAAGAACCAAAAGTATATAATACTCAAATTAGAGAAATAATTCAAGATGGAACTGATATTAGATTAAGAATGAATAGATCATTATCATTTAAAAATAGAGAACCTCAAATGATATATAAAGGCCAATCGTCAAGACATTTTGTTGATGGTTGGACAATAAATTTAAGAGGATTAAATAATATTACTCCTAGAGTAACTAAACCAGTATATGAAGAATCAAGAGGAACAGAATCCCCTCAATACTCTCCAACTGCTTCACAGATATTAAATACAGTACATAGAGAAGCATCCTTTAGTATAGATAAAAATTGGATTAGACAAGATTTTGAAGCAGAATATAATAAACAGAATAGAGAATGGTATTTTAAAACATTCACTAAACAACAAACAGAAGAATATAGGAAAAAGTTCTATGATTATTTAGAAAGAAAATGAAATAAATTTATATTTTTTTGATTGGTTGTTTAATTATAGTCAAGAGAAGAATTTATATCCTTTAGAAAAGATAACCAATACATGGAAAACTATTAATAATGAATTAATAACATCAGAGTATCCTCCACAATAGGGAATTATAATAAAACCCACAAAAGATTTAGAAATAGAAGCAAGTCCATATAAAGATGTTAAAAGTGAAGAAAAACCAGTACAAATAAAAGATATAAAAAAATTACATTCTCAATTAAATTACTCTAACACCATATTAGACATAATGACAAAACAATTAACTAGAATAGAAAATAAATCTTTAAAAGATATACCTAGTAGTTCTAAAGAACCAGTAAAACCAATATATAAATTATTTAATGTACCACAAAAAGAATTAGATTCATTAAGATTAAAAAGTAACACTGATATACAGATAGAAGAATTAAAAAAGAAAATAGAACAAATAGGAAATACCTCTATAAATACAATAAAAATAAATAAAATGAAGACATATCCAAAACTTAGGAATTATTATTCTAGACCCACTTTCGCAGATGTACAATTTGAGGAAAGGGGGGAACTAGTACAAAACTCCTTTTCGGGGAATGATATAACTGAGTGGAATTTAGATGGATTAAGTGAACAAGCTATATTATATTTAACTTGCCAAATGACCATGGCGGCTACCGCCCATAAATCTAAAGGTTGTAGTGATAAATCAGCAGCTATAGCCATAATTCAAGGATTCACTAGTCAATTGAAAGGCTGGTGGGATAATTTCTGCACAGAACAAGATAAACTATCAATTCTAAATAGTATAAAAACAGATACTAATCAAGAAGATGTTGTAGCAACACTAATATACTCAATTATACAAAATTTTGTAGGAGATCCCAATATTTTTAAGGAAAGAACAGCTAGCCAATTAGCCAACCTATATTGTCCAACCATGTCAGATTATAGATGGTATAAAGATAATTTCTTATCAAAAATAACTTTAAGAGAAGATGGATTCGCAGGATTTTGGAAAGAGAGATTATTAGCAGGATTACCCAAATTATTTTCAGAAAAAGTAAAAATAAATTTAGAAAGTCATTATGGTAAACCTTTAGCGTATGATACTCTAGCCTATGGACAAATACACAATATAATTGTAGAAACAGGTGTACAAGTTTGTAATGACTTCAAATTACAAAATAAACTTAGGAAAGAAAGTATGATTAATAAAAAAGAAATAGGAAATTTTTGTTATCAATATGGTATGGAACCAATAAGAGCCCCTAACGCTAGGAAAAAGAAGGTAATTAAAAGACAAGAAAAATCGTATAAGAACCCTTATAAAAAACCTTATAAAAAATTTCAAGAAACTGAGAATAAGAAGATAGAAAACAAATATAAATGGACAAGAAAACCCAAATATAACAAACCTAATAAAAGAAAGAATGTATGTTGGAAATGCAGAAAACCAGGCCATTATGCTAATAATTATAAAGTTATAAAAAAGATAAACCAAATAGAAGATGAAAAATTAAAAGAAAATCTATTAAATATTCTAATTAATTCTGAAGAAGAAGAATCTAGTAGCTCTATAGAAAATGAAGATAGTGAATTAGAAATAGAACAAATCGAGCAAGAATCCTCTAGCGAGGAAGAAGAAAAAATTTCAGAAGATAATTATTGTTTAGGCCCAGAAATATGTAATTGTCTAGATTGTAAAAATATAAATATGTTAACAAAAGATCAAACATCCACTTTAATTTCTATAATAGATAAATTAGAAGAATCCCCTTTAAAAACTGAATTCTTACAACAATTAAGTAGTTTAATAACTCATAGTGAAGAAGTTCAGACAAATATAACTCCAATAAGCATGAAAGAAATTTATAATAGGTTTAAAAGTCCAAGTCAACAAATAACCATAAAAGATTTACAAGAGGAGATTAAAACCCTCAAACAAGAAATACAATTATTAAAAGAAAATGATATAGCTTTAGAATATAGATTATTAGAATTAGAAGGAAAAGATATTATAAAAAATCAAGAACATAATGGAGAAAGCTCTAGTAAAATTGAAGATATAAAAGATTAAAGTTATATTAGTTTATTAAATTTAATGACTGCACATAAATGGCATGTAGAAGTCACGTTAGTAATAAAAGAAGAAAAATTTAAAACTATAGCTTTAGTAGATTCAGGAGCAGATGTAAAATGTATTCAAGAAGGCTTAATACCTACAAAATATTATGAAAAAACTTTAGAAAAAGTAACTAGTGCAAATGGATAAAAAATGCATATTCAAGTATAAATTATCAAATGTAAAAATATGTAAGAATAAAGTTTGTTATAATACCTCTTTTGTATTAATAACAAATATGAATACACCAAGTAATATTAGGAACTCCGTTTTTAACATTATTATATCCTTTTCGTGTAATCGAATTAGGTTTAAAAACTAGTATTCTAGATAAAGAAATTTGTTTTGAATTTATAAAACCTCCAAAGACTAGAGAATTAAATTTATTAAAAGAATCTTCTATAAGTCAAGTAGAAATAAAGAAAAAATAAATAAACATGTTAAATAAAGAAATAAAATTTAAAAGAATAGAAGAACAATTAAATAGTCAAAATATTAAGAAAATTATAAAAGCATATGAAGAAAAAATAGAAAAAGAAATATGTGAATTAAACCCTATTGCTTTTTGGCATAGGAAGAAATATACAATAGAATTACCATACATAAATAATTTTGATGAAAAACAAATACCAACAAAAGCTAGACCAATACAAATGAATAATGAATATTTGGAATATTGTAAAAAAGAAATACAAGAATATTTAGAAAAAGGATTAATAAGACCGTCAAAATCACCCTGGAGTTGTACAGGATTTTATGTAATGAAAGCCTCCGAGATAGAACGAGGAACACCTAGATTAGTTATTAATTATAAACCTTTAAATAAAGTACTAAAATGGATACGATATCCATTACCAAACAAAAATGATTTAATTAAAAGAGTGCATGATGCAACAATATTTTCTAAATTTGATTTAAAATCAGGATATTATCAAATATCAGTAAAAGAAGAAGATAAATATAAAACTGATTTTATAGTACCTTTTGGACATTACGAATGGAACGTAATACCGCAAGGATTAAAAAATGCTCCAAGTGAATTTCAAAACATTATGAATGATATTCTTATTCCATATATAAAATTCTCAATTGTATATTTAGATGATATATTAATATTTTCAAAAAATATAACAAAACATATTAATCATTTAGATAAATTTATAAAAATAATGAAAGAAAATGGTTTAGTTGTATCAGCCAAGAAAATAAAAATATTTCAAAAAAAATAAGATTTTTAGGATATGAAATTTATCAAAACACAATAATACCTATTCAAAGATCTTTAGAATTTACAACAAAATTTCCTAACGAAATAAAAGATAAACAACAGTTGCAAAGATTTTTAGGATGTGTAAATTATATAGCAGATTTTATTCCAAACATTAGAATAATATGCACACCATTATTCAAAAGACTTAGAAAAAACCCGCCTTCGTGGGATGAGAATATGACCCAAGCCATAATAAAAGTAAAAGAATTAGTTAAAAGAATCCCTTGTTTAGGAATACCAGATCCAGAAGCATTTCTAATAGTAGAAACCGATGCATCAGAATTAGGGTATGGGGGAGTTTTAAAACAAAAAATTCAAGAGTCTTCTAAAGAACAAGTCGTCAGATACCATTCGGGTATCTGGCACCCATCACAACAAAAATATTCAACTGTCAAAAAAGAAATTTTATCAATTGTTTTGTGTTTGCAAAAATTTCAGGACGATGTTTTTAATAAAAAGTTTTTTATTAGAACTGATTGCAAAGCAGCCCCAAGTGTTTTAACCAAAGATGTTCAAAACTTAGTTTCTAAACATATTTTTGCTAGATGGCAATCATTATTATCATGTTTTGATTTTGAAATAGAACATATAAAAGGAAAAGATAATTTTTTGCCAGATTTTTTAACCAGAGAGTTTTTACAAGATAAAAGATCATGAGTGATAAGCCATTGAGCAAAGATCAATATGGTCCCCCACTAGGACCTTTAAACACAGGTATGTCAATATCTTTAAGACCAAATAGTCCACAAGCTAAGGCTACCTTAGCAGAAATATTAAAATCTCCTCCGCCAATATTGAAAAGTCCTCTGGTCAATACTTCTAACCGATATACTCCATTACAATATTCTCATACTCTCATTAGTCCAAAAGACCTTATCACCTCTTCTTCCTCATCTGATCAACATATCCAGAGTCCTCAAATATCTTCCCAAACAGTAAGCCTTCAAGATGAATATTATCTTAAACCTGAAACCTTATCAATAATAACCTTAGAAAAATCCTGGATAAAACAAAATGCCAAAACTACTTCTCAATTCCTCTTCCCAAAAGAATTCTATTATTTTCCAACAAGTCTAAACAAAGATCGTACCTTCTATGAATTTATTTTAGTCGACACCGACTTTGCAGAAATTATTCATAAAAGAAATGAACAAGGTATCATCCAATATTCCAAACTCAAAATCCTAAAAATCCTTTCTTCAGAAGAATGGAACAATCCTCCCTATCACCTAAAAACCTTCTCTAGAACTTTTAATCCCCAAACATATGACTATTATGATTATATGGATGCATGGTATAATGCTTTGTACGTGTATCCGGAAAATCATTCTTGGTTTATTTGGTTTAAAAAAGGAATCTCTTTAAAATTTCCCAAATGGTTTATCAAATGGTTCTCTCATATGGAACCTCTTCCTTCCATCTTTCCCTCCAAAGTCTCAGAAATATATAACTACTTTCGTCAAAAAACCTCTTTTGATCAGGGGTATAGATTAATTTCCTTTATAGCCACACAGTCAATAACATGTATAGTAGCTTGGGATTTCACCATCGAACAATTATATGAGAATGCAGATATCAAAGTATTATCCAGACAATTTAAAATCAAATGGTGGAAAAAATTCAATCTGGATGTCATCAATAAACAGAGAATAGACATCTGGCAAGCTAATTATCAACAGGGACAAGAAGGATCTTCATCATCCTCATTAACTAAAGAGTCATTATTCTTAGCCGAGAAGCAGAGATTGATGGCAGAATTGGCCTCTGCATCAAGCATAGAAGAGATGGAGAAGCTAATTAAAGAAAAGTCCACATCCAAGACCCCGTCAGAAGGAAGTAGTGGGTACTCAAACCCATTCAACATGTTCGACTGACAAGGATAAACATCATAATGTCAATATCAAAATTATTAAAGGTAGCTGGCAAGAAGACAAATGAAGATAAAGATACTCCAACAAGATAAAAAGCAAAGAAAAAGCATGACAAGAAGGAGACGCAAAAGAGACATAAAGATAAAGATAAAAGCATGTCAAGACAAGAAGATGAGTCATAAAAAAAAGAAGATGGAGATGTAAAAGAATAATCGACAAAATGTAATAATTAAGGGCATTTGTGTAAATTATTATAAGGACACAAATGTAATATGTATAGTTCCTAGTAAGTTCTAAGACGTCTATAAATAACCTCTTCATTTCAAAGAAGAGGCAGAGCGAAAAATAGAACTTGTTTTGTAAGACATTTCATATATTAAATGAAGTTTTCAAGTTTCTTCTACCCTATCATCTTTGTAAGTCTCTTTTATTCTATTACTTTAACTTGTTGTTCAATATTAAGTATTTCCATATTTTGCATATTATTTTCTTAAAATTTTTTAACGATCCATTTATATATTTATACATTTATATATTTATACATTTATATATTTATACATTTATATATTTATATATTTATAGATTTATATATTTATAGATTTATATATTTATATATTTATAGATTTATAGATTTATAGATTTATATATTTATATATTTATATATTTATATATTTATATATTTATATATTTATATATTTATATATTTATATATTTATATATTTATATATTTATATATTTATATATTTATATATTTATATATTTATATATTTATATATTTATATATTTATATATTTATATATTTATATATTTATATATTTATATATTTATATATTTATATATTTATATATTTATATATTTACATATTTACATATTTATATACTTATATACTTATATATTTATATATTTACATATTTATATACTTATATACTTATATATTTATATACTTATATACTTATATATTTATATACTTATATACTTATATATATTTTTGACATATTTATATATTTATATATTTATTTATATCTTTATACATTTATATATTTATATCTTTACATCTTTACATATATTTATATCTTTATATCTTTACTTATATTTATATCTTTATATCTTTTCATATATTTATATCTTTATATATTTATATCTTTATATCTTTATATATTTATATCTTTATATATTTATACATTTATATATTTATATATTTATATATTTAAGAAAAAAATTAAAATTTAAATATTACATTTTAAAGTAATATTATATTTTTAAAAATAAATATTACGAAAAAGTTTAAAAATATATATAAATTATATTTAGATGTACAAAATATTAAAGATATATATTTATATCTTTATATTTTTATATCTTTACATATATTTATATCTTTATATATTTATATCATTATATATTTATATCTTTATATATTTACATGTACAAATATATTAAAGATATATATTTATATCTTTACATATTTATATATTTATATCTTTATATATTTATATTTTTATATCTTTACATATATTTATATCTCTATATTTCTACATATATTTATATCTTTATATATAAAGATATAAAGATATTAATTTTGTATGCAAATAATATTATAGTATAGTATATTATACTATTAGTATAGTATACAAATTATATATTATTATAGTATACAAATTATATATTAGTGTAGTATAGTATACAAATTATTAGTTTTGTAATTTATACACAATGTAATTTATACACAATGAAAATAATATAATGATATATTAGTATAGTATAGAATATTTGTATTCTAATTTTTAATTAAATTAAAATTACGCTAATAATGTATAATAATATATGAGGCGATAATAAATTTAATCCAATTACTTTTATAAATATATAAATATAAAATCTATAAATACAAATATATTTATATATTTTAATATATATTTAAATATTCATATATTTTTATATTTATATTTATATTTATATATTTATATATTTATATATTGATATATTTATATATTTATATATTGATATATTTATATATTGACATATTTATATATTTATATATATATATATATATATATATATATATATATATCTTTATACATTTATATCTTTATACATTTATATATTTATATCTTTACATCTTTACATATATTTATATCTTTAAATCTTTACATATATTTATATCTTTATAAAATCTATATATACAAATATATTTATATATTTTAATGTATATTTAAATATTGATATATTTACATATTTATATATTTATGTATTTACATATTTATATATTTATATACTTACATATTATATATTTATATATTTACATATTTATATATTTATGTATTTAAATATTTATATATTTATATATTTATTTATATCTTTATATATTTAAGAAAAAATTAAAAAAATTAAATATTAAATTTTAAAATAATATTTTATTTTTAAAAACAAATATTAGAAAAAGGTTTAAAAATATATATAAATTATTTTTACATGTACAATATATTAAAGATATATATTTATATCTTTACATATTTATATATTTAAGAAAAAATTTAAAATATAAATTTTTACACAATGAAAATAAATTATAAATATTATAATATAATGGTATATTAGTATAGTATAGTATATTTGTATTCTAATTTTTAATTAAACTAAAATTACGCTAATAATGTATAATAATATAGGAGGGGTAATAAATTTAATCCAATTTCTTTATATATATATATATATATATATATATATATATATCCATTTTTAACTCTTTTTTTCTTTTTAAACTTCTCACATTCTACATTGCTTTTAACTCTATTATTTTTACTATATTATCATCCTCATTTCCTCCCATATTCTATTTTATCTTTATAATAATTAGGAAAAAAATAATTAATCCAAAATATTATAAAAAGAGTTCAAATATGTATTTAATATTTTCAGTTTTAGTTTAATTATATTTTTAATTCTCAAAGTAGAAAAATATATTGTAATTATTTTAATTTAATAAAATATAATTTAAATTTTTAATACTATAATTAAAATATTAAATAATAATAAATTTAAATCTTTAAATTTAGTATTTAAAAACTAAAATTATAGTTTCTCTGTTTTAAAAAATTAAAATAAATATTTAAAAATAAAAATAAAAACTAGTATTATCTTAAATTTATTAAAAATATAATTAAATCTCAATTTTCTTATGCAATTTTAGAAATTTTTTAATAAAAATCCAATATATAAAAAAGTTGAAATTTTAAAAAGGTACAACCTTAATTTATATTAACTATTATTTTGAAAAAACTGACAAGAAAAACTTGGCTTTGAAAAAAAAAAGTTAATAATTTTGAAGTTATTTAAGTGATGAAGTTTCCAAATGTGATCTATAAATCTATTGAGCAAAATTGGAGGTATGTTGAATATAAATTTAAATATATTTTTAATTTATTTAAATATGGTTTATTTTTAGTATTTATAAAATAGATTAATTTTAAATTTTTAACTTTTCTAGCAGTCTATTTTTAATCTTTGTTATTAATTATGTTAAAAATGAAAAATATTAATTAGTATACTTAAATTAAAAAATATTTTAACTAAAGATAAATATATTTTTATTAATAATTTAATTAAATAATATATTTATTATCTAATGTATATTGATATAAATTTTTTTGGTATATCAATTATATGACAACAACCATGGTTAAGTAATTAATAATAATAAAGCAATAAATTTAAAAATTAGATTAAAAATAAAGTATTATAAAATAAAATTGTAATAATTTTATTAAAATTGTAATTTTTTAATTAAGTTAATTAGGAATTAAAATGTGATAATTTGATGTGTTTAATTTTTTAATATAAATTTTTAAAATATAATTTAATTTCAATTGAAAAATAAATTAAAGAATATTTGTTATTAAATTTTTCTTAAATAATGTATTGAATAGTTAATATCACTCTAGTCTTAATTTATTACAATTTAATTTTTTAATAAATTTCATTTATTTTTAATAATATTTTTATTTTAGTAATAAATTAAAGTTAATCTTCATTTTATTAATATTGAGATCAAAGTTTATTTTAAAGTATATTTTAAAAATTAAATTATTTTTCAAAAATAAATTACTTTTAAAAAGTAAATTGTAAAAAATATACTAAAACAATTAAAGTATATTTATAAAAAAGTAATTTTAAATATAATAAAAAAATAATATTCATTAGCGACCGATTTCAATTCGGTCGCTATTTTCTCATTAGCGACCGATTTCAATTCGGTCACTATTTCAATTTGTAATTCGGTCGCTAAATCAGTCGCTAAATGATTTTTTTATTTTACTATGGAATAGCCATCGATTTAGCGATCGAAATTTTGCGACGCAAACTATTGGTCGTTATTTCAGTCTCTAAATAAAAAAGTGTAACCAAATCATATTTCAGTGGCTAAATCGGTCGCTAAATTGCGACCGAATTAACACGGTCGCTAATTGCGACCGAATTAAAGCGTTCGCTAAATCAGTCACTAATTGCGATCGAATTAAATCGGTCGCTAAATCGGTCGTTAATTGTGACCAAAATTAAATCGGTCGCTAATTACGACTAGAAAAAATTCGATCGCTAAATGTGTTTTTTCTTGTAGTGAAATAAATGAATGAATTTTTATTAGACATATATTTAAATTATTTAAAAATATTATAATTTAATATATTATATTTTAGAAAAATTACATGATAAATTTTAAAAAATTATATATATATATATATCACTTTTTTTCTTTTTTTTTATATATAATATCATGATACTTATATTCATTAAAAATTATTTTAATCAACTAGTATTTTGATAAATAATTTTAACTATAGATGGTCTTAAAAATAAAATTATTATTTTAATATGGATCCTAAATCAGAATTAGATCAGAATAGACCTCATTAAAATAATATATTGTATTAAAAGCATCCACTAAAAATGCCTAATTTGATAAAAAAAAATAAAAATATTTAAAATATCTCTTAAAACACAATGCTATAGATGTAAAAACAAACAAATAATAAGAATTAGAATAGTTATATATTTTTAAAAATAATTATATTGATTATGAACTACATTATTATTTTTAGTGTAAATAATTCGTTATTTAATAAAATTAATACAATTTCTAATGAATTACTTAAACATTATGTGGATTTTTTTAATCTCACTCAAAGTTCAATACACAGTATATTTCAATTAAAGATTGTTTGTATTCAACATTTATATTTAATACAATATGAAACATTTAAGATAACTCGCAAGAATAATAAAGAATTGTAAAAGTAAATTACTCACAAGTAAATGTGTAGGAAATTAAATAGTATAAAAATAAATTTAACCTATTACCAAGAATAAAACAAGAATTGATAGAGAAAATCAACGAAAATAGCACTCCAAATTGCAAAGAACTCCATTAAAAAATTTTGTTTCGAGTTCGCAACATTTTTTCAAAATGTAAGTTGTACAATTTGACAATCATCATAATTACCTTTATTTTAGCCTATATATATATATATATATATATATATATATATATATTATTTTTGTAACTCGCTAAATTAATCATAAAAATAATAAAATAAAATAAAAATTACAAATTGGAATCATCTTCTTGTAACTACTTCACCTGGTTGACACACCTTTATTTGTAAGTTACACATTTCAAGGAACTTGTTTCTTGACCGCCTTCATTCTTTTGGTGTACTATTTAAAAATCATTCAGTATAACTTCCTCTCGATATGTACATGTTGATATTCTTCACTCTTTATTTCCTCGATTGATGTTCTTCACTCTTTAATTTCTCGATTCATAATTTGTCGATGTGTTATGAAACTGTATTGCAGAAAAAGAAGGAACACACTCCCACACGTTGCAGAGAACGTTACAAAGAACGTTACAGAGAACATTACAGACCCACTACCAAGTCTTCCTCTAGCTGTTGCAGATTTTTCTCTTTATTTCATGGCACTTCCTAAGTATTGGGGTAAGGTGGTTGCTGGTGGATTTTTTGGACGTAGGTAGTTAGGGTTTTAGGCCCAATCTACACCTGTAAATAGAGACCACTTCACACTCTTCCAAAACCACAACTCTCATATTCTCTTCTCTATTTTTTTTTTCCTATTATTATCATGAGTTTATTTACTCTTTTAAGAGTTTCTTGCTAGTTTCTGAGATCCTCCAAAATTTTGAGAAGTTCTTGTTGTATCCTGGGGGACTTGCACAATACACCACAGATAAGTCCTTAAGGATAGTGATTATACATGCCTCAAGAATAAAGTTTGTTCGTGTCTCTGTTAGCTTTTACAATAATCTTCAGGACTTATGGCTGACATTATGGATACCAAAAACAATTTCACACCGGAAAAGACAAACAACATTTCCAGAACTCAAACTGTCTTTGCGAAACTGTCCGGGACGTTTCGAAAATTGAAGTTTTCACTAGGCAAAACTTTCCGAAGCATCGCATTTCTACTCTCTTAGACATGTATGGAGTAGGTTCCGCTCTTACAACTACCAAATCTGAACATAAACAAATATATAATGTAAATACTAATAATATAATTAACTTTTCTTCAATTTTTTTAATTTTAATATAAAAATAACAATTTTTGAAAAAACTGTTTTTTTATTTTTATTTTTTGAAAAATAAATGATATAATGGAGCGATTATATGAGGTAAAACTAACACTAGAAGACAAATTGGATTTTTCGATGGACAAAATTGACCGGTAAATAAGAAAATCATGTCGGTAAATACATATTACCGACAGATTATTGATAGATCATAAATCCGTCAAAAATTGTGTTGTCGGTAAAATTTATTGACGGATTTTTCTAGTCCGTTGGTAAATGTCATGGATAATTACCGATGGATATTTTCGTGGGTAAAGTCTGACTTATCGACAAATATATCCATCGATAATTATCTATGTTATTTACCATCGATAAATTCTGATAGGTGATTTGTTTTCAAATGACTTATCGACGAATATATCCGTCGATAATTATCGATGCATATATCCGTTATAACCTGTAAAATAGATAACATTCAATCTAGTCCAATTCAATTCAGCCCAATTCAATAATCTATTCAACAATCCAATTAAACATAAATCTAACTCAACTTAATAACAAGTAAATTCAAATATACTGTAATTTATGCATAATGAAACATAATGTACAACCCTAAAAAGAGGGTCAACATACAAGTAGAATTGAAATATTATTCTATAGATGTTTGTTTAACATTTAATAGTAAGAATAATCAGGAAAATGATGTTCTGGTATGTTTTCTTCCTATGGTGGGTTATCTTGTTGCTCTTCATTCACTTGTTGTTGGGGTTGTTCTTCAGTATCTGTTTCACTATGTTGGCACTGCTGAATGAGAGACTGTGCACTGGGTGGTAGAAATTGATCGACAAGGGATTGAAACTCTCTAAATTGGTGCTCTAGTCATTCATTGTGCTTTCTTGTTCAACAAATTTCTTCTTCTTGTGCAGACAGTCGTTATCTCAATTGATTAATCTCTTCTAAGTCAAATGAGGAACTGGATGCTTCAGTTTGATGCTTCAAGCTATCAGAACCATCTTGATTCATCTCTTCTAAGTCAAATGAGGATTATGGACATCGAATTCCGCCATCACGTTCGTAATACTCATATTGTCGAGAAAATGTAACAAATTCTTTAACCCCTATAACAAAAGACTCTTTCAAACCTCTTTTACCACTAACATCTATCATACATCCAATTACGATTGAAAGAAACATCGTCCATTCTCTGTAACAATGAAGAAATAGGATGAATTGATTTTGGATGTTGACAGATTAATTGCAATGTAAACTTGAAATTGGGGTTTGTATAGATGTAGTACAACTTATAGGTGTACTACAAATCAAACTTTAATGTTAAGCACAAGTTCATATAATGAAAATTTCATGGAACATGTACATGATTGTATCTACCAACTAATTAAAAACATGCAGACTCCTATGTTATTTATTGAAGTCAGTTATTTATTGAAAGTTATTGCATTAACAGTCTATGTGCATTCATTTCAATAATCAAGAGAGTGATCAAAACATATGGATAGGGGAAAACTGACTTCAATGCAGCGAAGCATAAACAACAATCTATGGTCTGAGTGGATGTCTAGACTCCTGGTGTTCACATAAAGAGACCATTGACGGTGTTTGGCTTTGATGATGCTCCTCATGGGCATGCAGAAATAACATTTGAAAATGTTTGTGTGCCAGCAAAAAACATCATACTGGGTAAAGGACGTGGATTTCAGATTGCTCAAGTAAGTTGAAAAATATTTCTTAGGTTGGATATTGGGATCTGATATTGGTTTGAACTTTAACTATTGGAAAAAACATAAGTCACACATCAACTAGAAGTGTGAAAATATAATGTATACGTGGAGTAATCTTCTTACTCAAAGTTAGTTTTTTAGGATTGAGTTAGACGTTAGTCCATCTTTTAAAATCCACCCAGTTAAGCATCAATTGTACAATTATATAAGTTCTGCCCCTTCATAATTCCTCAATCAATTTAAGCTTAGAATAATGTAAGGCAAGTATGAAAAAGAGGTTAAAAGAAAGGCTCCAGCAAATGGGATTTGATAATAATTCTCCACTAGGGCTAAGTTGTCTTGTACTCTAATTAAGGAATTTTCTTTTTCCCAAAGCATGTTATTAAAGGAACATCTTTTCTTGTGCTCATATGGACCACTGGGACTCTAGCACTAGCATTTTGAGTCCTAGGAGTTCATCATCAACTATAATAACATATTAACCTTTTCATACTCTAACTTCTATTATAAAATAAAAATTTCCAGTTCTTCAATAGTAGGGTCCATCAAGTGTGGTTTAACGTATAATTTAACATATATTAATTGCTAAATTGCCATGTTAACATTGTTTCTTCCACCAGATTCTGGCTCTAGGGAGTAGATTAAAAGCAAAATAGAGCAGGACAAGTAATTGCACAAAGAAGGCACATTTCCACTGGATCAATGTAACACGATCCATGATTATGATGTTTCTAGGGCAGCTAGAAGTCAATTTTCACAAATTAGTCTGGAAAGCAACACTACAAGAAAAAACGCTATTAGCGACCGAAAAAATCGGTCGCTAATGGCTAAAAATCAGTCGCTATTCTGTTAGCGACCGAAATTAGCGACCGAAATGGTTGATCGCAAAAGGTCAAGTCGCTAATTTGTTAGCGACCGATTTACATTTCGGTCGCGAAATAGCGACCGATAAGGTGGTCGCTAAGGTGGTCGCTAAATAATTTGGTTACTTATTCATTAAAGACCAAAATAGCGACCGAAATTAATATAATAAATCGGTCGCTAAATCGGTCGCTAAATCGGTGGTAAAGTTTTAAAAAATAGCGATCGATATATTCGATCGCTAATATATTAATATAATTATTTAAATAATAATTAAAATCGATCGCTAAATCGATCGCAAAAATAGAGACGTAAATTAATATAGTAAATCGATCGCTAAATTGGAGACAAAGTTAAAAATAATAGTGACCGATATAATCGGTCACTAATACATTAATTGAATTATTTAAATAATAATTTAAATCGTCGCTAAATCGGTCGCAAAAATAGTGACTGAATAATTTTGGTCGCTAAATTTGAATTGTATATTATAATATATTTGTAGCGACCAAAAATTCGGTCGCTAATCTAACCAAATCTGAAAATTTTCGTTTAAAATTTTGTATATCCAATTTTGCAAAATTTGTACACGCTTAATTGATCCAAACAGAACACAAATGAAAACTTAAGAACTAAAGTCAAATTATTCAAATCATAATAAGAACAATTCAAAGTCATAATAGAAATAAAATGTTTCTAAACAACTACTCAAGATTCAAAGTCTTAATATCATAAAATTGAAAATTAGTCCTCTGGTATATTGTCAAGTATCATGTTGACTTGTAGTAGGATGACTATTCATTTGAATATATTGTAAAATAAGCTTCATCTCGCTCATCTTGTTGGCGTTGGTTGTTCCTCAACTCCCGCATCTCTTCTTGAAGTGTCTTCTCCTTATTATGCTTTGTCACCAATTCAACATTTAACTTTTCAATAGTCTCACGCATTTGTTCAATTTGATGAAGTACTGGAGTTTGAGTAATAGAAGATTGAGAACCCGATGTAGTAGTGAACTTTTTGCTCAATGTACCAAGTCCATACACATTTCCTTTTTATTTTCACCTCCAACAACTGAAATGTATATTTCATTATCATCAATAGAGACAATAGGAGACTCTTGTGAAGATGAGCCTTCACGCAAGTTATGTTGATGGACTTCTTCTCTACGATGCATATATTGTTCCTAAAAATGAAGTGAAATATAATTATTATGAAGAAAACATATATTGAATAATAAACTATAACTTAGATGTTAAACATACAACAAGATAACGAGTTTTTTCATTGACCCATTGTCCAGTCTTTAATTTCTTTGTCCTCTCAACAACCTCCCAAACGGTTGGTTCCCGTTGAAACTCCGTAGTCTACACATTAAAATGAGACAAAATTCATTACCTAAAGTGTAATATATTGTATTAAATTACTTATATAAAAATATAATAAACTTACCATCTTCTCAAAGTGAGTTGCAGTAGATATGGAACCCCCACAAGTAGTCGAGGCACCCTTATCAACAACTCGATTAGCCTTGGCAATGGCACTCTTGTTTTGGAAATCTGGAGAACTCCAATGTAAGTCCAAAGATGCTCGAACAACTGGCGGTATCCAAATTCCCGTATCCTTACCATTCCTAACTTTGTTCATTGAGTTTTTTAAAATTCGAGAACCTTTCTTATCAAAAACAGATCTTATGGCTTGCTCTTGTTCCACATCCCATATATACTCTTTCCGCATAAATAAAATACACAACAAACATTTAATTTATAAGAATGAAATGACATTGTTTAATGTAACTATAATTCAAATTACCTTGAACTCTCCAAACCATCTATCTCGAAGCTCAAGTGAAACCTTTCTCCAAGTGGGACTTGGTTCATCAAAATTTTGTTTGATGATTCTAGAGATTATAGCAGGAGGACCATTTGCTCGGTATAAACCCGTGTTGAAACATATTGTGGGATTGATATTATTAAGAAATTTCATATTAAAGAATTATAATTAAATTAAAACATACTTACTCTCCTTTGTCTCGCTTGTAACCATGGCCTTTCATCAACCATATTTCCAAACTCAACCTCGCTACGACCGACCCAAGTACTCGTGTAGGTTGACCAAATGTCGCCTCAGTAGAGTAGGTAGTAGGAATTGTTTCTCCTACTATAGCTACAGGAGATTCTCGCTGAGTTGAGGGAGGTGTGCGTTCTACAAACATAGGATTAGTAGACTCCATGGATCTTGGTCGAACGTAACTAGGAGAGTTAGGGTCGGGTGAACCTCTATCATCAACAAGTACACCTCGACCACCACGATGAGGTGGTCTACGACCACCACTTCTACCCCTTTGTGGCATCTACAAGCGGATCTTATTACATATGTAACATGCATAAAATTAAACAATTGAAACAATGAATTACCCGATTTTGTTTTCTACACCCAAACGTGTCAGCTTAGCTTACCACTCATTCACCGCAAATAATTAAATCATAATCATATCAATATATATATGTATATATATGCAATATTAAATAAAGGTGTACAATCAAATTTAACAATTGTAAAAATAATTTTAATGCATGAATTACCAAGTATCTCAGTATCATCAAAATCACTCTCGGCCTCATCCTCACTTGAAATATATTCATCCTCATCTTCATCTATATTTCTTTCATTTAGTAATTGTATATCTATTTCTTCTCCCCCACCATTAACATCAGCAAGGGAATCATCAATGAAGTTAGGATCAACACGAAGCACTACTTCAAGTCCTACAAGCTCATCATCTTGGTATGGAGTCTCATGCTCAACTTGACTGACTATATTATCAATGATTCTACTACGAGATTTTGTCTTTATTACACCCAACCAACCTCGGTGTCCCTCTGGATAACTTGTGTAATAAACTTGTTCTGCTTGTTGTGCAAATATGAAAGGATCATATGCTTTATTATATCTTCGTGATTGCTTTACTTCCACGATTCCATACTTATTATCTACTTTGGTTCCTATATTAAGAGTATTGTCAAACCATTCACACTAAAAGAGAACTAAATTCATCAATGGCAAACCAAGTATACTCTAATTGAATAATATTAGACAATAATCCATAAAAATCTGACTCTAATTGACCATTGGTTCCTCGTACATAAACACCATAGTTACGTGAATTCATGCCTTCACTCCAAACAATAGTGTGGAATTTGTATCCATTGATAACATACATAGGCCATGATTCAACTTTTCTCTTGGGACCCCATGCCAAATTAACCAATAATGGATCTTCAATATTATTTCTAGATTTAGAACCTAAAGACAAGCAAAGTCCTTTACACATTAGACTATGTAAGTCGAATAAATATTTGTAAGACATATAAGTCAAAAACTTACATATTTTTTAAACCATTTAGGAAAATGGGATGAAATGTCTTGGTCAATTTGGGCACCGTAAATACTAGGATTTAGCTGTCTTAAATATTCAATATAAATACTGCAAACACGTAACAAATTACTCAAACCACACAAAGTAACATGAGTAATTTTGATGTGAGAGGAGTGAAAACATCTTACTCAAAATATGGTTGAATCTCTTCACAATTTTGAAGAACATATAATTCGGCAAAGATCATAGTCTCTTTGGTGCGTAAAATATGTTTGAGATTTTCCAATTGGTCTTCCTGGGTAGTTGAAAATTGAAATAGGAGGAGGGGATGAAGAACCTTCACCTACATGAACATTTCTAGGAATCCTAGTCCTTCTTGTTTCAACATGATCAAGATAATAAAATGAGGCAAATGTAGATGTTTCTTCCACCAAGTAAGCTTCACAAATAGAGCCCTCCACCCTAGCTTTATTCTTCACTTTCTTTTTTAAGGAGTGTAAGAATCTAAAAAAGAATACAAAAATGGAGTCTTTAAAGAACATATAAAATACTTTAGAAATGGAGGGTGAGTAGTTAGTGTAAACATACCTCTCAAAAGGATACATCCAACGATATTGAACTGGACCACTAACCTTTGCCTCATAAGGTAGATGAATTGGAAGATGTTCCATTGAATCAAAGAAGCTTGGTGGGAATATTTGTTCCAATTTACACAATAAGACATGTATATTTTCTTCCATAACTCGTAAGTGTTCAATATTTAGTGTTGTGGAAGTCAATTCTCTAAAGAAAAGACTAAGTTCAACTAGTACTTTCCAAATTGATTTTGGCAATGAATCAAACGCAATTGGAAGTAATCGTTGCATGAACACATGACAGTCATGACTTTTCATACCATGTAACTTTCCTTGATTCAAGTCAACACATCTACCCAAATTGGAAGCATATCCATCTGGCAATTTAAGTTCTTTAACCCACTTACAAATAGAGAGTCTTTGGGATTTGGTGAAAGCATATGCTGCCTTTGGTTTGATAAGTTTTCCACGTCTAATGTCTTTCAACTCTAGCTCTTTTCGATTACATATTTTAGCTACATCCAATCGAGCCTTGTTTGTATCCTTAGTTTTGCCTTTGATATCCATGACAGTGTCAAACACATTCATGAACACATTTCTTTCTGTGTGCATAACATCAATATTATGACGTAAAAGTTGGGTTTTCCAATAAGGCAACCTCCAAAAATACTTTGTTTCTTCCAATTATGTGTAATACCATATCCTGCAATATTGTCTACTTGTTGTAATTCATAGCAAACTGGTAAGTGTGCCACCCTATTCCGGACATCAAGACTAGATAAACGTGGAGGAGGGGGACCAATCTCAACAACGTTCTTCTTGAATGCCTTTTTATTCCTCCTAAATGGATGGTCTTGTGAAAGAAATTGACTGGTGACAATCAAAATAGGAGATCTTGTGGCTATGACTAAGAGAAAATGTCTTTGTTCTTTCCATACATATAGGACAAGCAAGTCTACCAGCAGTCGTCCAACCTGATAACATGCCATAAGCTGGGAAGTCATTAATTGTCCACATCAAAGCAGCTTTTATCATAAAATTTTGCCTCAATGACACATCATAAGTCAATATCCCTTCATTCCATAAGGTGCACAAATCATCTATAAGTGGTTGCAAGAATACATCAATCTTATGCTTTGGATTTGAAGGACCTGGAATTAAAATTTTCAAAAACATAAATTCTCTCTTCATGCACATGGTAGGTGGAAGATTGTATGGAGTTAGGATAATCGGCCAACAAGAATAACTTTTGCCATACTCGACCAAAAGGATTAAACCCATCAAGACATAACCCTAATCCGACATTTCTTGGGTCTTGACTAAACTCCGGGTGAAGAGTGTCAAAGTGCTTCCAAGCTTCCCCATCCGATGGATGACACATAATATTAGGGTCCTTTTCATTCTCGCTATGCCATATCATGTGAGGTGCAGTGGCCATTGAAGAGTATAACCTTTTGAGTCTAGGAATAATTGGAAAGTACCACATTTTTTTAATAGAAATATTTTTCTCAACTCCCCTCCTAGTGATAATCTTGTATCGATCCATTCCGCATATCAAACAATTAGTTATATTTTTAGATGAATTTTCATTATAATACAACATGCATCCGTTTGGACAACAATCAATTTTGAGACAACACACACCCAATTTTATCACTGACTTCTTAGCTTGGTTAAAATTCGTAGTCATTTGATGATCTTCTAGCATAGTCTCTCCCATAAATTGGACCATTCTATTAAAACATCTTTCAGCCATATTATAATCAGATTTCAAGCTTAGAGCTTCCAAAGATGCTGACAATTCAGAGTGATGTGTACATCCTTCCCATAATGGTGCTTGCGCAGCAGCAAGCATGTCAAAGAATTTTTGAGTATCGGGATCGTGGTTTTCTCGCCATGTCCTCTTCTCTAATTTCACTCTCGGCTTGAAGTTGGTATCCAAGTGACTGGTCCGACATGATCCATAATCATTTGATGGAAAGGACCTAATTCTTCCCTTTGTTGAAAAGTTCCATGTGATCTCTCAACAACCACTCGCAGGAAATTCCGCGACTCTTCACCATGGTTTGTCCACCAATAATAATTAGGCATGAATCCCTCTTGATAAAGATCCCATGCAACTTGATCAACAAACTTGAAAACTTTACACTTACATTTAACACAAGGACATCTTAACATTTCACCTTGTTCTTGAAACATAGGTTGAGCAATAACATATTGTAGGAAATTATACACTCCTTCTCTAAATTCATCTGTTAGATGTTTGTTACCATCCAATCTTTGATACATCCACATTCTACCAACGGGGATCTCCATTCTTGCAAACTAACTACAACAATCAGCATAAGTGAAACTGCATTATTCACTTTATGTGATGCAGTACTTATGTTTTTCTATTCTTGCAAATTAACTACAACAATTAGCATAAGTGAAACTGCATTATTCACTTTATGTGATGCACTACTTATGTTTTTCTATTCTTTTTCTATTCTTGCAAATTAACTACAACAATCAGCATAAGTGAAACTGCATTATTCACTTCATGTGATGCAAGTACTTACGTTTTTCTAATACATTTTTTCCAAGGTATTTATCCACTACTTATGCAAGACGTATGATACGTAACCACCAAATAATTGTGTAAGTAAACCCAATAATTATGAAATTTCTTTTCACTAAGATCCAACGAGATAATTAAAACAAATTACAAATGGTTAACCCGAGGGCGTACAATCTCAACAAGTTCCCAAATTGGTCCGTCAAGTACCACCAAATCCGCAGTAAGAGGGATCCAAGAACCTATCTACTTCACAAATCCACCTACAACAAACGATAAAGAAATTTTGTCAAAATTATCTCTCCTATATTATTCACAATGCAAGAGAATAACAGTATATACATTCAAACAAGCCAAACCTTGGTTGAATATACATTCAAGCACATGTTTTACATATAGTCTCAAGGTCG
This sequence comes from Sphenostylis stenocarpa, assembly GCA_963425845.1. Classification (NCBI taxonomy): domain Eukaryota; kingdom Viridiplantae; phylum Streptophyta; class Magnoliopsida; order Fabales; family Fabaceae; genus Sphenostylis; species Sphenostylis stenocarpa. The sequence goes on from OY731408.1 coordinate 4,382,105, forward strand.
TTTCTGTGGCGTAGGTCGTGAGGAGGTTAAGAACGGAGGTGTGGCGCGGTGGCTCAAAGTGGTGGCGTGCGGTTGACGAGGAGCTTTGGTGGAGGTTGGATTAGGGTGAGGGCCGACTTGGGGGAGCGAGTGAGGGGGCTAGGGCTCGCCGGGAGTGAGGAGGAGATACTGGCCGTGGGATTTGCAAGGTTAAGAGGAATGGGTGAGTGAGGCGCGAGAGTGAGGGTTATTTGGGGATAAGTGGGGCGACTGGGATGTATACGAAAATGAAAAATGTGGTTGTATATGATAGCGGTTCTACTAGAACCGCTCTTAAAGTGAACATCTAATAGTGGTTAAACCTTAACCGCTATCTAAAATATATTTTAGATAGCGGTTAACGTGGAACCGCTATTATATATTTTTAAATATGATCGAACATTTGAAAATTTAATCGATCATAATAAAAAAAATGTGGTTGTATATGATAGCGGTTCCACTGGAACCGCTCTTAAAAGTGAACGTCTAATAGCGGTTAAACCTTAACCGCTATCTAAAATATATTTTAGATAGCTGTTAACGTGGAACCGCTTATTATATCATAATGAAAACTTACATTAACTATTTTTTTGAATATTATGTTTTTAAATTTGCTATTAGAGAAAACGTTTCGAATTCAAAATGTTAAATACTTTTAAATATTAAAATTAACTTTATCAAAAATTAGGAAAAAAATTAATCCAAAAGAGTTCAAAAATGTATTATAATATTTTCAGTTTTGAGTTTAATTATATTTTTCATTCTCAAAGTAGAAAAATATATTGTAATTATTTTAATTTAATAAAATATAATTAAAAATTTTAATTCTAAAATTAAAATATTAAATAATAATAAATTTAATTCTTTAAATTGAGTATTTAGAAACTAAAATTATAGTTTCTCTGTTTTAAAAAATTAAAATAAATATTTAAAAATAAAAATCAAAACTAGTATTATCTTAAATTTATTAAAAGTGTAATTAAATCTCTATTTTCTTAATTTTTTTTGTTTTAAACTTCTCAATTCTACATTTTTGTAAATTCTATCATTATATTATCATCCTCATCTCCTCCCATGTTCTACTTTATCTTTACAATAGTTAATATTCTTAAATAATTTATATTTTTAATTATAATTTTTTAATATATATTTCAGAAATTAATCAATTATAATCTATTATTTGAAAAACTAATCAATTCTAATCAATAATTTAGAAAACTAATCGATTATAATTAATTATTTGAAAAAATTATCAAATATGATCGATCATTTGAAAATCTAATCGATCATAATAAAAAAATGTGGTTGTATATGATAGCGGTTCCAATCGAACCGCTCTTAAAAGCGAACTTCTAATAGCGGTTAAACCTTAACCGCTATCTAAAATATATTTTAGATAGCGGTTAACGTGGAACCGCTTATTATATATTTTCAATTATGATCGATCATTTCAAAATATAATCGATCATAATGAAAACTTACATTAACTATTTTTTTGAATATTATGTTTTTAAATTTGCTATTAGAGAAAACGTTTCAGAATTCAAAATGTTAAATACTTTTAAATATTAAAATTAATTTTATCAAAAATTAGGAAAAAAAATTAATCCAAAAGAGTTCAAAAATGTATTATAATATTTTCAGTTTTGAGTTTAATTATATTTTTCATTCTCAAAGTAGAAAAATATATTGTAATTATTTTAATTTAATAAAATATAATTAAAAATTTTAATTCTAAAATTAAAATATTAAATAATAATAAATTTAATTCTTTAAATTGAGTATTTAGAAACTAAAATTATAGTTTCTCTGTTTTAAAAAATTAAAATAAATATTTAAAAATAAAAATCAAAACTAGTATTATCTTAAATTTATTAAAAGTATAATTAAATCTCTATTTTCTTAAATTTTTCTTTTTAAACTTCTCAATTCTACATTTTTGTAAATTCTATCATTATATTATCATCCTCATCTCTTCCCATGTTCTACTTTATCTTTACAATAGTTAATATTCTTAAATAATTTATATTTTTAATTATAATTTTTTAATATATATTTCAGAAATTAATCAATTATAATCTATTATTTGAAAAACTAATCAATTCTAATCAATAATTTAGAAAACTAATCGATTATAATTAATTATTTGAAAAAATTATCAAATATGATCGATCATTTGAAAATCTAATCGATCATAATCAAAAAATGTGGTTGTATATGATAGCGGTTCCACTCGAACCGCTCTTAAAAGCGAACTTCTAATAGCGGTTAAACCTTAACCGCTATCTAAAATATATTTTAGATAGCGGTTAACGTGGAACCGCTATTATATATATTTTCAATTATGATCGATCATTTCAAAATATAATCGATCATAATGAAAACTTACATTAACTATTTTTTTGAATATTATGTTTTTAAATTTGCTATTAGAGAAAACGTTTCAGAATTCAAAATGTTAAATACTTTTAAATATTAAAATTAACTTTATCAAAAATTAGGAAAAAAATTAATCCAAAAGAGTTCAAAAATGTATTATAATATTTTCAGTTTTGAGTTTAATTATATTTTTCATTCTCAAAGTAGAAAAATATATTGTAATTATTTTAATTTAATAAAATATAATTAAAAATTTTAATTTTAAAATTAAAATATTAAATAATAATAAATTTAATTCTTTAAATTGAGTATTTAGAAACTAAAATTATAGTTTCTCTGTTTTAAAAATTTAAAATAAATATTTAAAAATAAAAATCAAAACTAGTATTATCTTAAATTTATTAAAAGTATAATTAAATCTCTATTTTCTTAAATTTTTCTTTTTAAAACTTCTCAATTCTACATTTTTGTAAATTCTATCATTATATTATCATCCTCATCTCCTCCCATGTTCTACTTTATCTTTACAATAATTAATATTCTTAAATAATTTATATTTTTATTTATAATTTTTTAATATATATTTGAGAAATTAATCAATTATAATCTATTATTTGAAAAACTAATCAATTCTAATCAATTATTTAGAAAACTAATCGATTATAATTAATTATTTGAAAAAATTATCGAATATAATCGATTATTTTAAAATTTAATCAATCATAATCAAAAAATGTGGTTGTATATGATAACGGTTCCACTAGAACCGCTCTTAAAAGTGAACATCTAATAGCAATTAAACCTTAACCGCTATCTAATTATATTTTAGATAGCGGTTCACTTGGAACCGCTATTATATGTTCACTTTTAAGAGCGGTGAAAATATTAACCGCTCTTAAAAGTGACAAATATTTTATTTATTTATTGACACATTTTTGCATCAGATATCGCTCGAGCGAGACCAGTGTCGCTCAAGCGAAATACAACCCGAGAATGCCAATTTTGTGTCGGTGGCGTCGCTCGAGCGATGTTATTTTCGCTTGAGCGAATGTTGACCTGCGTAAACGTCGATCAAAGTTAGCCGGATAATGTAACATGGGTGACCTCATGTTTGAATCGGATGTTGCTCGAGCGAGAATAGTGTCGCTCAAGCGAAATACAACCCGAGACTTCCCAATCTTAGCAGTTGGCGTTGCTCGAACGATGTGAAATTCGCTTGAACGATATTGCAAAAATAAGATAAAATGATCGATTATTTTCTCATTCGCGACCGATTTTAATTCGGTCACTATTTCAATTTGTAATTCGGTCGCTAAATCAGTCGCTAAATGATTTTTTTATTTTAGTATGAAATAGCCACCGATTTAGCGACCGAAATTTTGCGACACAAAATATTGGTCGCTATTTCGGTCGCTAAATAAAAAAGTGAAAACCAAATCATATTTATGTCGCTAAATCTGTCGCTAATTGCGACCGAATTAAAGTGGTCGCTAAATCGGTCGCTAATTGCGACCGAATTAAAGTGGTCTCTAAGTCGGTCGCTAACTGCGACCAAAATTAAATCGGTCGCTAATTTCGGTGGCTAAATGTGTTTTTTCTTGTAGTGCAAGCAAGCACCACACTAACTATAATTTTAAGAAACATGTCATTGAAGACTTGTTTTTATCCCTAGTCCTGACACAAACTGTTTCTTCATCAACATGTGAAGCACTAAATAGGTATAGTAGTTCTGTAAAGGAGCCACGCCTACAGAAAGAAAAAAAAAACTAACAAATGGAAACCACAAGACATGGAAAGTCAAACCCATATGGTGTCTGACAATTCACAAAGATTCTTACCCGAAATGCATCGAAAACAGATTTTCACAACAAGTACGGCCATAAGAAGAAGAAATAAGATTAAGACAGACACAGTAAAGATCCTAAAATTGATGACATGTGCAGTATATTTGCTAGCCACAAGTTAAATATGGTGTTGAATGAGTTCACCCATGGCAAACAAGAAAAAATAACCAATTTTAGCTTCTAATTTTCTTCACCTTCACGCAGTGGCGGATCTTGAACATTAATTTTGAGGGGGCCAAATAATATATTATCAATAAATAATAAATAAATATAAAAAGAAAAAAGAAGATGAAAGAGTAAAATGATAAAATAGTAGATATATACTTAAATATATTAAATGATTATTAAGTTTCGGGGGGACAAAATCATAAATTATATGCAAGTTACAAAGCCGAGGAGGGATGAGAGGATAAAATTGTAAATATACAATTCATTAAGTTTGGGGGACCAAAGCCATAAATTACATGGAAGTTACAAAACTTTGGGGGGCCACGGCCCCCCTCAGCTCCCAAGAAGATCCGCCACTTCCTTCACGGAACATAGTAAACCCCAGTGGTCCACACTCACAACACCAAAAAAACAACTACATCAAAACACGAAAAAAGCCACACTGAAAATTTTTCAATCAAACAAACAAGCAATCCATCGAATTTCACATCCAATTTCGAAAACCACATGGAATCACATTCGAGTTACCTCCTTTCCCATCCGAAACAGAGAAACCCTAAAATCCAAAAAAAAAAAAGCAAATAATCAGGCAAGACAAATTACTAGTGAATAAATTCGTCGTCCTTGTTCCAACGACACACGAAGCAGAACTTGAAACCTGCGCAATTAATTAAAGTGAATCAGAAAAAAAAAAGGTTTAATTGAAATCGAGAGAGGGATATAATAGTTTAATAAATCGAGAGAGGGATAGAATAGGCGATAACCTAAGATCGACAATAGGGAGAAAGTGGTAGAAAAATCGAATAGGTAGAGAGAGGATTATACAGAGAGAACGACAGTGATAGAAGGTTTCATATTAAGAGAGAGAATTGAGGGAAAAGAGGACGAGAGAGAAAGAGGATATATCTGTGGTAATTAATTGTTAATTTACCGATGAATATGGTTATTAATTATTCATTTACCAATGGATATATTCGTCGGTTAAACCAAAATCTACAAATACTTTAAATCCATTGGTAATTTTCATCAGTAATGATTCATTTTCTGACAACTACATATCTATCAGTAATTAATTGTTCGTTTACCGACGAATATATCTATAGGTAAGACCAAATTCCACAATGGATAATTAATTGTTTATTTACCGGCGAAAATATCCGTAGGTAATCACTCATTTTCTAATAGTTAAATATCCGTTGGTAAATATCTGTCGATAAAAAATGATTTTCTTGTAGTGTAATAAAAAGACTAATATTATTCATATAATTATTTAGTGTAAATTAAAGAATTGATTTTGATATAATAATATATTAAGTAATAACTTATTAAATATGATGAATACATGAATGTACTAAATTTAATAATTAAACACGCTAATATTACTTTTGTTTATATTACGATGAGATATTATTTTTTAATCAAAATACCTTGAATATTAAATATTAATGTTTATTTTATTTTCAAAAATGAACGAATTATTGTTTATTTGAATGGTTTAATCAGTGTGACGTATATGGTAATAAAATATTACATGATTTTATAAAGTTTTACCGTTACATATATGTCCTGATACATTATAAATTAGATTGATTTTTTTTTATAAAAAATTATTATTTTTTTATAAATTATACAGTTATTCATCTGACAAACACCAGTATTATTATTTTTCTTCAAAAACATCTATTTTTTTTAACAATTTTATCGAATAATTTTTTAATAACAACACACGTGAAGAAGACAATGTTGTAGTGTTCAATAACAGCAACACTTATTACATTATTATTTGTAGTGGTAACCATTTATAACGACAACTATAACCATGTAGGAACCGTTGGCATTTATATATAAAATCTTAATTCTGAAAAATATGAATCTTAATATAGAAACCCTTATTGTTTGCAGTATTCTTCTCTTGTCACATAGTTCAGATTCTTATGATATGAGACAATCACTACTACAAATAAGGTTTTCCACGTCGATTCTCGAACCGACGTTGCAAGTCCTGACTTTCAAATCGAAAATTTTTATTTATTTCCAACCCCTCTCCCCTTTCTCTATTTATCTAGAAATCCCCCTCTCTTTTATATTATATTTTTATTATTTATCATCTTTTTTTAAAGTTTAGAGCATTACCAAATTAATTTTTTGTCACTGACAGGATTCGAACCCAATACCTTAGTGTTGGAGGTCGATACTCCAACCACTAAACTACTCGAATTTTTTGATAATAACTTACAAATAAATTATATACAAATAAATATATATACGTGTAAATATATAAATATATAAATACAAATATATTTATATATTTTGATATATTTATATAATTATATATTTATATGTTGGATGTGAGGGCACGCTCGAAGGTGAAAGCGTGTCGAGTGAATTTTCAAAATTTGATGTCAAATTTGTGAGCGAGTCTCTTTATATGGGTTTGTAATTTAATGACAGAATATAATATTTATAATTTATTAATGATATAAAATAAATATGAGAAACGCATCATTCGCTCAAGCGAAAAATACCAATTTTCGCTCAAGCGAGGCTTGAACGAGTGAATTTCAGTGAGTTTTAACGTATTTTCACTCAAGCGAGAGTCAATCTCACTTTCACCCTCGAACGCGCCTTCACATCCAACATATAAATATATAACTATATAACTATATAAATATATATAAATATATCAAAATATATAAATATATTTGTATTTATATATTCTATATTTATATATTTACACGAATATATATTTATATGTATATAAATATAATTTATTTGTAAATTATTATAAAAAAATTATAGTAGTTTAGTGGTTGAAGTATCAATTTTCAACTCTAAAATACTGGGTTCAAAAAATCCTGTTAGTGACAATTCTCTAACTTAAGTAAATTTTTGGTGAAAAAAAATAAAAACACTTTTCGGAAAATATATATATTTACACGGATATATATTTATTTATATATAAATATAATTAATTTGTAAGTTATTATGAGAAAATTACAGTAGTTTAGTGGTTGGAGTATCAACTTTTAACTCTAAAATACTGGGTTCGAATCCTGTCGATGACAATTCTCGAACTTAAGTAAATTTTTCTTGAAAAAAAATAAAAACACTTTCCGGAAAATATATATAAATAAATATATATTTACACGGATATATATTTATTTGTATATAAATATAATTAATTTGTAAGTTATTATCGAGAAAATTACAGTAGTTTAGTGGTTGGAGTATCAACTTTTAACTCTAAAATAGTGGGTTCGAATCCTGTCAGTGACAATTCTTGAAATTAAGAGAATTTTTGGGTGAAAACACATTCAACGTCGGTTCATCTGGGAACCGACGTTGAATGTCTAAATTAAAAGACTTTCAACGTCGGTTCATCTAGAACCGACGTGGAAAGTGCTCGTGGAAAGTGCTTTCTACGTCGGTTCATCTAGAACCGACGTAGAATGTGTCCAACATTCCACTTTCAACGTCGTTTTTTAACCAACCGACGTTGAAAGTGTATTTAACGTCGGCTCAGCTTTAACCGACGTTAAATGGCGACGTTGAACGTATATTTTGTAGTAGTGAACATCTCAACTTCTCCAACATGACAAAGATTATTAAGAGAGACAAAAAAATGAAAATTTACATGCCACTATGAATGCATGGAGTGCAATGTGAGAGTTTATGGTGATGGTAACATAACATTCTCTTCTTTCGTTCTTTCATAAATATGTCTTTTTTGGTTAAGAGATGAGAGCTTCTTACAAAAATCATAATTTTATAGCCCTAAATAAAAACTTTAGTCAAACCTTTAGATTCCAAACCAAAATGTTAATAAAAATTCATTGTATTCAACAACCATTTTCTTATGTGTATTTCTACGTTAACTTTATTATATACACTAGTGTAAAAAATCCTTCTACGTCACCTTATTCTCGTCGGATCCAAAAATATCTGACTTAAAAAAAATACGGTGACAATTTTGTAAATATGAGGCCAAACTTTTACGTCAGACCCAAAAATGGTGACTAAAAGCTATGTTTTATTCTATTCCAGCATCACTCCCTCGTCTCACGCAATAAGGATTTTTGAGAACGACGATGACAATGATGTTTTTCATACCATTTTCGACCATTTTGACTGTGAAAAACATGAAGATTGTATCCCATTTTCCAAATTTGATGTTTCTCCCCGATTGTATTCGAGTTTTAAATCATTTTCGTGTATACTCGAGGTTAGTGTTATATGTCTCTTGTTATATGTTCATATTGAATTCGTGATTGTTTTTTGGGATCTTAATCACTTTATTGCATGAATGTCTCCACTGAATTGTTATTGGAATTTCATTATTTGATTATTTGTTTGAGTGCATTTTCAATTTACACACTCCATTTACGTCTCAATCACTTTCTTTGTTGTTTGTCTATTAATCTTTTTTAAAATATAAATTTTGAATCTTTAGGAGTGATGAAAATTTATAACATAGGTAGATGTGAATCGAAGTTGGATGAATACACGTCGTTAGTGGCGGATCTTCTTGGGAGCTGAGGGGGTCGCGACCCCCTCAAAGTTTTGTAACTCCCATGTAATTTATGATTTTGTCCCCCCAAACTTAATGAATATTTAATATATTTACTTGTATATTTACAATTTTATCCTCTCAAGCCCTCCTCAGTTTTGTAACTCTCATATAATTTATAATTTTGTCCCCTCAAATTTAATGATCATTTAATATATTTAAGTATATATCTACAATTTTATCCTTTCACCCTTTCATCTTCTTTATTCCTTTTATATTTATTTATTATTTATTAATAACATATTGTTTGGCCCTCCAAGATCAATGGTCAAGATCCGCCACTGCACGTCGTATTAGTGAAGAGTGCGCAAAGGTAGTTGAGGAATTTTTTAAATTTGCTAGTGAAAATGGAAATGTTATGAAAGGGACATATTATTGTTCGTGCGTTCGCTGTTTGAATCAAATTCGTCAGAAACTTGAGGATATACGTGATCACTTGTTTGTTTATGGTATTATTAAGAGTTATACAATATGGACATGGCATGAAGAAATATTAGATATCTCAACTATGTCAACAACAAAAAATTTTGACGAAGTGATGGATGATAATCTAGAGGATATGATACATGATATTGGTGAAGAAAATTTTATGAAAGCACATCTATATGATTCTTTGAAATTTGATTTTGAGCAACAATTGTACATAGGATGTAATTTTACAAGATCATCAGCAACTTTAAGATTGTTTAGTTTAAAAGCAAGAAATGGATGGACTGATAAAAGTTTCACCGAATTATTGGAGTTATTGAAGGAGATGCTTCCCGAAGATAATACATTACTTATTCTTAACTATGAGGCAAAGAAGATATTATGTCCAATGGGTTTTGAGAACAAGAAGATACATGCATATCCTAATGATTGTATATTATACAGAAATAATTTTATTACATTAAAGATGTGTTTGACATGTGGTTTGTCGCAGTTCAAAAACAAAGTTGATAGAAGTAGTGGTGAGGAAGAACTAGATGACCCCCCTACTAAGGTGCTATGGTATTTGCCAATAATACCTAGGTTTAAAAGATTATTTGCCATGAAAAAGATGCAAGAAACTTGATATGGCATGTGAATGGTAGAAAATGTGACAATCTTCTTTAACATCCAACTGATTCTCCACAATGGAAAAGGATTGATGAAACATTTCCAGAATTTGGTGCAGAGTCAAGAAACTTGAGAATTGGATTGGCTACGGATGGAATGAATCCTTATGGGAATTTAAGTAGTAAACATAGTTCATGACCAGTTTTGTTGATTATTTATAATTTGTCTCCTTGGTTATGCATGAAGAGAAAATATATTATGTTGTCTATGATGATTTCAGGACCTCGACAACCAGGAAATGACATAGATGTATATCTTAGTCCTTTAATTGATGATTTGAAGATGTTGTAGGAAACATGAGTGGGGGTATTTGATTCATATCGCAAAGTGAATTTCAGGTTGCGTGCAATGTTATTTTGCACAATAAATGATTTTCCAGCATATGGTAATTTAAGTGATTATAGTGTAAAAGGTCATTTTGTGTGCCCTTTATGTCAAGAAGAAACAAGTTATATCCAATTGAAACATGGACAAAAGATTGCATACAATAGGCATCGAAAATTTTTAATTGTTAATCATCCACATCGTAAAATAAAGAAAATATTTAATGGATGTCAAGAGAATGCAGTTGCATCAAGTATTTTGTAGCCTATATTTTAAAATCTAATATTTATTTCAAATTATTAAATTAAATTTTTTGGAGAATCTTACCATATAGTTAATTTATTTATTTACCTTTTAATTTCATTTTAATATAAAATTAACAATTTTTAAAAAAACATGTTTTTTTTATGAAAGATATAAAGGAGCGATTATACGAGATAAAACTAATAAAAAAGGACTAATATTATTTATATAATTGTTCATTGTAAATTAAAGATTTGAATTTGATATAACATTATATTAAATAATAACTTATTAAATATGATGAATATATGAATATATTAAATTTAATAATTAAACACGTTAATATTACTTTTGTTTATTTTATGGTGAGATCTTTTTTTTTAATCAAAATAACTTGAATATTAAATACTAATGTTTATTTTATTTTTCAAAAATGAACCAATTATTGTTGATTTGAATGATTTAATCAGCAACGTATATTATAATAAAATATTACATGATTTTATAAGTAAGTAGCATATATCTATAGTGATGCATTATAAGTTAGATTGAGTTTTGTTTTTTTTATATAAAAAATTATTATTTTTTTTATAAATAATAGTCATCTGAGAAATACCAGTATTATTATTTTTCTTCAAAAACATCTATCACTATTAGAAAATGATTAATAGTGACTGAAATTAGTGACCGAAAAATTCAGTCACTGATAGTAACTAATTAGTGACCGACTTCCCTTTTTATATTTAGTGACTAACATTTCAGATCGTGGAAATTGGTCATCGATTCGATCACCGAATCGGTCACTACTAGAAAAATGGTTAATAGTGAGTGAAATTAGTGACCGAAAAATTTCGTTACTAATAGTAAATGATTTCTTTTTTATATTTAGTGATTGATTTAATGACTAAAATTTCAATCACTAAACAAATAATCTCTAAATTGATGATTATTTTCATTTATATAAATATTTTTTTAAATTATTTTAATAATATATAAATATAAATCTACTTAATACTTTAAAATAATTGATAACATTTTTAATAATATTATAAAAATTTTAAAAAATAGTTTAGTAACTTATTAAATAATTTAGTAATATAATTATTTTATTTTATTTTTTAATTTAGCATGTGAATAAAAAAATTAAAATTGATTATTAAATTAGTCACCGAATCGGTCACTGATTTGATCACTGAATCTGATTCTTGAATCAATTATTAAATTAATTATTAATTTAGCCTATATATATTACTATGTTAATAAAAATGTATTTCAATGTATTTATAAAAAAATTAAATTTATTTTAATTACTAAATTGATATTAATATCTTGGATAATTTAATAGTTGGATAAATATTTTAAGTTTATATTAATCATTTTTATATAAAAGGGTAAAAATTAAGTAAACTTATTTTAAAATTTTAAAATTTAATTAAATATAATAATATAATATAGTATTAATCATAAATATGTGAAGATTCATTTAGAAATTAATTTTAATTTTTATCGTTTTTATTTGAAAAAAAATTGTTAAAAAAATTCAAAATAATTAATTAAAGTAAAGAATTTTAATTTAATAAATGTGTTGTTAGGAGAATTAAATTTATACTAATAATTATATAAAATTATAGAATTAATAAAATTTAAATTATTGGTAATTTTTTAATTATTAAGCTAAAATTTGATAATATTAATAAATTAAAAATAAAAACTAAATAAATTTATTAAGCTTTTGATCACTTATTTTATTAGTGAGCCATTGAAAATGTCATAAACCTGGCGCCACACCTGAAAACTAAAACAATTCATCACATTATCATGTAGAATAAATAAAGAAAATAGAAAAGGGAGTGGGGTGGGGGACCTTGTCTTGGAGGAATGTGAGTTAGAGGGGTGTATGAAATGGGATAATCAATGTAGGATGATCACATGCCATGCTTGTTCATAGAGATACACACAGGTACACTCAAAGAAGGTATGAGATGTTGGCAAATTTTGGGTCATGTATATATATGATACATATTTAAATGTGTTAGGGTCATTATTTATTAAGCCAAATAATAAAGTGATCTAACTAAATTAAAGTTTTGGCTAAAAACATATGTCATGAAAATAAAATTGTGTAGAGACCATAGAGCAATTTCTAATTTGATGAGGGGCCAAATTTGAAATATTAAAACTTAAGTAATTAACCTAATTCTGGTTATCTAAAGGGTCATGGTCCCCTTCTGAGAGCACACACAGACAGAACGTAGTTATAGTCCCGTTCCTTTCTCTCTATCCCCATCAAGAGAGAAAATCAAGAGGGAAATACAGGTGCTCTTCAGGTGGAAGACCATAAGATCAATATAGTGCTCTACAAAGACATCATCGTTATGGCTAATTCGAGTACGCTTTCGCATTCAGTTTACAAGCATGTTTATCAAGTATGGGATTATGTTTATGTTTGATTGTTAGAATCAAAATCAGGATTATTATTATTATTATTATTTTTATTATTTTCCAACAATTGGTATCGAGCCGCCCATATTTGATTCATGTCTCGTTTAATTTATAGAACCCTAATTATGAAAATTAGGATTAATTTTGTTTTAAACAATTCAGATTACCCAATTTTATGAACCCTAAGTGGAGGATAATCTCTAATTTTCATAAACCCTAAAATTTAAATTTGGGGGTAATATCCCCAATCTGATTCTCGCTATCGATGGAATCGTGGAGGAAGCTATGGATTCTTCTTCTTCTTCGGTTTTCCCTTTTATTTCGGTTTAAGTTTCAAGTTTTACTGAAAAAGAAACAATGTTTCAAATTTCAATCTTTCTTGTATTGGGTTCTTTGTTCTTTTTTAAATCTTTTGTTTTTATTTAATTTTATGGGTTTGGAATTGGGGGTGGTGTTTGTGGAGTTCCCAACACAGAGAATCTTAGGTAAATGATGAATGTTTCCACATGTTTGGCTGTTATTATTTTATTGTCTCTATCCCCTAGGAATTTAAAGAAAATTTGATATTAAATTAGGGTCTGAGTGATTACTGTTTAATTCCCTTTTAGGGTTTAGAGCAGTATGCTAAAGAGACTCGAACTATCTCTGCTTTCATCCCTAGTGTGATTTTAGGAAGATGTTCATCCTTTATGTATTGGTGGAAAATGAGGCCTTTTTTCATCCTTTGATTTGTTCAAATGAGGTGTTCATCCCTAATGAGATTCTAGGGAGGTGTTCATCCTTAGTAGAATTATAATGAGGTGATTCTCTTTTGAATTAGTTTGCAAATATTAAATATTTGGTTTTGTTATATAAATAAAATATTCAATTTTTGGTAGTTTAATATTTTTTGTGAGCAAATTGAGTCAAGAAGTCACCAAAGTAACTTCTCTTGAATTGGACAGTTCATGAAAAATATTGAATGTTAGTGTTTGTGTATATTCATGCGAGTATTAGTCGGCCCAAAGGAAGATTAATATTTGGCCGAATTGCATACACACTTGTAATGATAAACATGTGATAATTATAAGGATTTGCTTTGTCGATGATAAATCAATCCAAAGACTGGTTTGTTGTTGGACGTGCTTTATTGTCAATGTTTGATTATTACAACAAGATACCTCTAGCAGTTAATATTACTGTCCAAAGACTTGATATTGATGGTGCATTGGGTATCTTGAGATGGGTTAAACCACTATTTGAATATATATTATTTATTTTTTATATAATGTGAGCATAATTAGTTTAATTGGACTCCCGAACAGTAAGTGGTTATATTATTGGTTATGCTGAAAGATCCAGGGGATATAAATATTATGATCCCACATTAAAGACAATTTTTTGAGACGGGAACTGCTACGTTCTTTGAGGATATTGAGTTTGGGGGGAAGAATAAGATTAAGAACTTCATCTTGGAGGAAGAATCGGTAACAATTTCAGAACCAATTCAAATAGTTACTTTTGATAAAGTAAGTTCGGAACCTCCACAAGGCATTGTTGATGAACCCCTTACTCAAGATGATTTGGTTGTTCATGAAGAACAAACTCAAGATCCTCAAGAACCTGTGCATCATGAGCTAATAACTTTGCAGAGATCCACTAGAGAAAGAAGAAGTGCTATTTCGGATGATTACATGGTATTTCTTCAGGAACATGAGGAAAATAATGATATAATGGAAGATGACCCAGTTAACTTCCGTCAAGCTATATAAGGTTCTAAATCTCAAAAGTGGATTGAAGCAATAGGATAAGTATAAGTCCATGCAAGACAATAAGGTTATTGGGAACTTGTCCCATTACCAGAAGGTATGAAACTCATTTGTCTTCAAGATGAATATTGTTGATGATTGTATGTATCACAAGTTTAAAAGGAGACAAGTTTAGTCTCAATCAGTGCCCAAAGGGAAATTTGGAAATTGAGGAAATGCAAAAGATTCCCTATGCATCAGCTGTAGGGAGTTTGATGTATGTCCAAGTATGTACGCGTCCAGACATAGCATATATAGTTGGGGTTCTAGGAAGATATTTAAACAATCCAGGAATAGACCATTGAAAAGCAGCAAAAAGGGTCATAAGATATTTAAAGAGAACAAAAGATTATATGCTCACATATAGGAGGTCAGACCAGTTGGAGATCGCTGGATTTTCTGACTCATATTTTGCAGGATGTCAAGAATTTGTAGCATGCTATGAGGCATCAAATCATGGAATATGGCTGAGAAATTTTGTCACAGGGCTGCAAATTGTGAAAGGCATTGAAAGACCACTTAAGTTATATTGTGACAATAAATCAGCTGTATTATTAAGGAAAGAGTACAAAATGGACAGATTTCCATAGAACACTTAAGGACAAACTCCATGATAGCATATCCTCTAACTAAAGGACTTCCGCCCAAGGTCTTTCATGAGCATGTTGCTCACATGGGTGTTTTACAGTTTGAGGAATTTGTGGTTTAGTGGGAGTTAGTCATTTTCATATATTTTATGTTCTATGTTTAATTTTATATATGTATACATTGTTTTTTGGACATATTTGGTTATCTATAGATATGCGGTTTTCTTGTTCATTCATTACACTTTGTACATTAAGGTTATTGTATCGATCTCGATAAGTTAAAGTTTGGACCAGTTGAAAATAGACGTGTACAGATCACCTTCACGTAATTTTTCATGTTACACATTTCATGATGAATCCATGTCATTTGGTTATGTCAGGATGAGTAATCTTGTTGGTTTTAGTTGCGATGATGCAATGAAAAGCTGGTTTGGTTCTATATCCTGATATGATTAATGGACAGGACTTTTGGAATATGCTAAAGGAATATAATGACAATTTTGAGCTCATAAAGTCTAACACATTTGTGAGGTTGTAAAGACATATATATTTGTGACCAGTGGGAGATTGTTGGCAAATTTTGGGTCATGTATATATATGATACATATTTAAATGTGTTAGGGTCATTATTTATTAAGCCAAATAATAAAGTGATCTGACTAAATTAAAGTTTTGGTTAAAGGCATATGTCATGAAAATAAAATTGTGTAGAGACCATAGAACAATTTCTAATTTGATGAGGGGCCAAATTGGAAATACTAAAACTTAAGTAATTAACCTAATTCTGGTTATCTAATGGGTCATGGTCCCCTTCTGGGAGCACACACACAGAATCAGTCCCGTTCCTTTCTTTCTATCCCCATCAAGAGAGAAAATCAAGAGGAAAATACAGGTGCTCTTCAGGTGGAAGACCATAAGATCAATATAGTGTTCTACAAAGACATCATCGTTATGGCTAATTCGAGTACGCTTTCGCATTCGAGTTTACAGCATGTTTATCGAGTATGGGATTATGTTTATGTTTGATCGTTAGAATCAAAATCAGGATTATTATTATTATTATTATTATTATTATTATTATTATTATTATTATTATTGTTTTTCCAACAATTAATGCTTATTTTAAATGATTCAAGAATTGAGTAAGTTATACCCTCAACTTTTCTTTATTAGTTTAGAGTTTTAGGGTGATTGATTTTTCTATAATTACCTGGATTAAAATTTTCAAATAAATGACTTTGGTGTAGGTCCTTAACTAAACTCATAATTTTTCTTGGGATTGACTTCAAAAATGACTTGATGAGAAATCATGAATTAGTTTTATCCAAAAAGTTTAAGCGGTTGATTCACTACAAGAAAAAACACATTTAGCTATCGAAATTAGTGACCGAATTTTTTCGGTCGCAATTAGCGACCGATTTAGCGACCAATTTAATTTTGGTCACAATTAGCAACCGATTTAGCGACCACTTTAATTCGGTCGCAATTAGCGACCGATTTAGCGACTAAAATATGATTTGGTTTTCACTTTTTTATTTAGCGACTGAAATAGCGACCAATAATTTGCGTCGCAAAATTTCGGTTGCTAAATCGGTGACTATTCCACACTAAAATAAAAAAATCATTTAGCGAATGATTTAGCGACCGAATTATAAATTGAAATAGTGACTGAATTATAATCGGTCGCTAATGAGAAAATAGCGACCGAATTTAAATCGGTCGCTAATGAACATTATTTTTTTATGATATTTAAATTTATTTTTTTATAAATATACTTTAATTGTTTTAGTATATTTTTGACAGTTTATTTTTTAAAAGTAATTTATTTTCTAAAAATAATTTAATTTTTAAAAGATACTTTAAAAATAAACTTTGGTCTCAATATTAACAAAATGAATATTAACTTTAATTTTAAATTACTAAAATAAAAATATTATTAAAAATAAATCAAATTTATTAAAAATTTAAATTGTAATAAATTAAGACTAGAGTAATATTAACTATTCAATACATTATTTAAGAAAAGTTTAATAATAAATATTCTTTAATTTATTTTTCAATTGAAAATTTCAATTGAAATTAAATTATATTTTAAAAATTTATATTAAAAAAATTAAACACATCAAATGATCACATTTTAATTCCTCATTAACTTAATTAATTAAGAAAATAAAATTTTAATCAAATTATTCCAATTTTATTTTATAAAACTTTATTTTTAATCTAATCTTTAAATTTATTGCTTTATTATTATTAATTACTTAACCATGGTTATTTTCATATAATTGATATACAAAAAAATTATATCAATATACATTAGTTTAAGTATACTAATTAATATTTTTTCATTTTTAACATAATTAATAACAAAGATTAAAAATAGACTGCTAGAAAAGTTAAAAATTTAAAACTAATCTATTTTATAAATACTAAAAATACAGCATATTTAAATAAATTAAAAATATATTTAAATTTATATTTGAAACTATATAATAGCGGTTCCACGTTAACCGCTATCTAAACTATATTTTAGATAGTGGTTAAGGTTTAACCGCTATTAGATGTTCTGTTTTAAGAGCGGTTCCAGTGGAAACGCTATCATATACAACCATTATGATCGATTAAATTTTCAAATAACCGATCATATTGGATAATTTTTTCAAATAATTAATTATAATCGATTAGTTTTCTAAATAATTGATTAGAATTGATTAGTTTTTCAAATAATAGATTATAATTGATTAATTTCTCAAATATATATTAAAAATTTATAAATAAAAATATAAATTATTTAAGAATATTAATTATTGTAAACATAAAGTAGAAGATGGGAGGAGATGAGGATGATAATATAATGATAGAATTGACAAAAATGCAGAATTGAGAAGTTAAAAAAAGAAAAATTCAAGAAAATAGAGATTTAATTATACTTTTAATAAATTTAAGATAAAACTAGTTTTGATTTTTATTTTTAAATATTTATTTTAATTTTTTAAAACAGAGAAACTATAATTTTAGTTTCTAAATACTAAATTTAAAGAATTAAATTTATTATTATTTAATCTTTTAATTTTAGTATTAAAAATTTAAATTATATTTTATTAAATTAAAATAATTACAATATATTTTTCTACTTTGATAATGAAAAATATAATTAAACTAAAACTGAAAATATTATAATACATTTTTGAACTATTTTTTATTTTTTTTTCCTAATTTTTTATAAAGTCAAATTTAATATTTAAAAGTATTTAACATTTTGATTTCGAAACGTTTTACGTATTACAAAATTTAAAAACATAATATTAAAAAAAATAGTTAATATTTGAAACTATATAATAGCGGTTCCACCTTAACCGCTATCTAAACTATATCTTAGATAGCGATTAAGGTTTAACCGCTATTAGATGTTCTGTTTTAAGAGCGGTTCAGATGGAACTGCTATCATAAACAACCATTATGATCGATTAAATTTTCAAATAATCGATCATATTGGATAATTTTTTCAAATAATTAATTATAATCGATTAGTTTTCTAAATAATTGATTAGAATTGATTAGTTTTTCAAATAATAGATTATAATTGGTTAATTTCTCAAATATATATTAAAAAATTATAAATAAAAATATAAATTATTTAAGAATATTAATTATTGTAAACATAAAGTTGAAGATGGGAGGAGATGAGGATGATAATATAATGATGGAATTAACAAAAATGCAGAATTGAGAAGTTAAAAAAAGAAAAATTGAAGAAAATAGAGATTTAATTATACTATTAATAAATTTAAGATAAAACTAGTTTTGATTTTTATTTTTAAATATTTATTTTAATTTTTTAAAACAGAGAAACTATAATTTTAGTTTCTAAATACTAAATTTAAAGAATTAAATTTATTATTATTTAATCTTTTAATTTTAGTATTAAAAATTTAAATTATATTTTATTAAATTAAAATAATTACAATATATTTTTCTACTTTGAAAATGAAAAATATAATTAAACTAAAACTGAAAATATTATAATACATTTTTGAACTATTTTTTATTATTTTTTTTCCTAATTTTTTATAAAGTCAAATTTAATATTTAAAAGTATTTAACATTTTGATTTCTGAAATGTTTTCTGTATTACCAAATTTAAAAACATAATATTAAAAAAATATTTAATATTTGAAACTATATAATAGCGGTTCCACCTTAACTGCTATCTAAACTATATTTTAGATAGCGGTTAAGGTTTAACCGCTATTAGATGTTCTGTTTTAAGAGCGGTTCAAGTGGAACTGCTATCATAAACAACCATTATGATCGATTAAATTTTCAAATAACCGATCATATTGGATAATTTTTTCAAATAATTAATTATAATCGATTAGTTTTCTAAATAATTTATTAGAATTGATTAGTTTTTCAAATAATAAATTTTAATTGATTAATTTCTCAAATATATATTAAAAAATTATAAATAAAAATATAAATTATTTAAGAATATTAATTATTGTAAACATAAAGTAGAAGATGGGAGGAGATGAGGATGATAATATAATGATGGAATTGATAAAAATGCAGACTTGAAATTATATATTATATATATTATATAAATTAATGTTAAATAAATTATATATATTATATAAATTATATATATATATATATATATATATTACATAAATTAAAATTACATATATGAACTCTAAATTAATTTTATATATAAAATTTTCATAAATAAAAATAAAAATTATCAACTTAAATAATTGATTAATTTTCATACTTCATTTTTTTATACTTGATGAGAATCAGTTATTTTTTTAAATAATTGATTAATTTTTAAATAATCAATTAGTTTTTCAAATATATATTAAATAATTATAAATAAAAAAATATATCAACTTAAAATTAAAAAAAATAATTATTTTTAAATTATATATATTATATAAATTATAAATATAAAGTTAAAAAACATTTTTAAAAACTCAAATTATAAATTAGAAATAAATCTATAAAATTTTAAAAATGATGTTATATTTTTAAAAACAAATATTAGAAAAAGGTTTAAAAACATGTATAAATTATATTTATATGTTCAAAATATTAAAGATATCTACATTAAAAAAATACTAAAAAATATTAAAAGTTATACTTTAAATTAATGAAAATATTTAAAAAAAGTTATATTTATTAAAGTATTAAAAAATATTTTGTAATATATAAGTTAAAAAAATTATCATTAAATTTTTTAAAAATTATTAGTTTTGTAATTTATATACAATGAAAATAATATAATTGTATATTAGTATATAAATATATAAATATATAAATATGTAAATATGTAAATATGTAAATATATAAATATATCAATATATAAATATATCAATATATCAATATATAAATATATCAATATATCAATATATAAATATATCAATATTTAAATATATATTAAAATATATAAATATATTTGTATCTATAGATTTTATAAATATATAAAGATATATATATATATATATATATATATATATATATATATATATAAAGATATAAATATATAAAGATATAAAGATATAAAGATATAAATATATGTAAAGATATAAAGATATAAAATATAAAGATATAAATATGTAAAGATATAAATATATATCTTTAATATTTTGTACATGTAAATATAATTTATATATATTTTTAAATCTTTTTCTAATATTTATTTTTAAAAATATAATATTATTTTTAAAATTTAATATTAATTTTTTTTTTCAAATATATAAAGATATAAATGTATAAGTATATAAATAAATATATCAATATATATATATATATATCAAAATATAAATATATAAATATATATATATATATATATATATATCAAAATATAAATATATAAATATATCATTATATAAATATATAATATATATATATATATATATATATATATATATATATATCAATATATCAATATTATTCCCTCATATATTATTATACATTATTAGCGTAATTTTAGTTTAATTAAAAATTAGAGTACAAATATATTATATTATATTAATATACCATTATGTTATAATATTTGTAATTTATTTTTATAGTGTATAAATTACAAAACTAATAATTTGTATACTATACTAATATATAATTTGTATACTATACTAGCTAATAGTATAATATACTATATTATAATATTATTTGTATACAAAACTAATATCTTTATATCTTTATATATAAATATATAAATATGGAAAGATATAAATATATGTAAAAATATAAAGATATAAATATATAAATATATAAATATATATAAAAATATAAATATATAAATATATCAATATTTAAATATATCAATGTATTAATATTTAAATATATAAATATATTTTTATTTATAGATTTTATATTTATATATTTATACGGATATACATTTATTTGTATATAAATATAATTTATTTATAAGTTATTATTAAAAAATCCTAGTAGCTCGATGGTTGGAGTTTCAGTCTCCAACTCTAAGGTACGGGTTCGAATCTTGACAATGACATTATAAAATATAATATAATTAAGAGTTGGGGAAAATAAATATAATTAAAAATGTAAATAAATAAAAATAATTAATTTTGTTATTGATTTAGCGACCGATTTAAATCGGTCGCTATTTTTTAACTTTGTTATTGATTTAGCGACCGATTAAATCGGTCACTATTTTTTTAACTTTGTCATTGATTTAGCGACCGATTTAAATCGGTCGCTATTTTTTAAATTTGTCACCGATTTAGCGACCAATTTGATATATTAATTTTGGTCGCTATTTTGCGATCGAAATGAAAATCGGTCGCTAACACATTAGCGACTCGGAGCAAAAATATAATTAAAATGTAAATAAATAAAAATAATTAATTTTGTTATTGATTTAGCGATCGATTTAAATCGGTCGCTATTTTTTTAACTTTGTTATTGATTTAGCGACCAATTTAAATCGATCGCTATTTTTTTTAACTTTGTCATTGATTTAGCGACCGATTTAAATCGGTCGCTATTTTTTAAATTTATCACCGATTTAGCGACCAATTTGATATATTAATTTCGGTCGCTATTTTGCGATCGAAATACAATCGGTCAGCTATTTTGCGACCGAAATGAAAATCGGTCGCTAACACATTAGCGATCTGGACTTTTTGCGATGACGGATTTCGGTCGCTAATTTCGGTCGCTAACCGATTAGCGACCGATTTTTTGACATTAGCGACCGATTTTTTCGATCGCTAAAATGCTTTTTTCTTGTAGTGATTTTTCTCTCGTGATGAATCATTAAACACTGAGCAAGTATTTAAAGTCCATTTATATAATATAATATAATAATATACATAAACAATTAAAGTCCAGTTGGGTGATTGGATATGTCCAAAGTGCCGAGGTTTTTGCAAGTGCAGTTTTTGAACAGGCTATTGGTCTTTATATCGTTGTGCCAAGGAATAAGGTGAACAAATTCATGTTAACAATTTTTTTTCTAATAATTTGTTTGATAAAATTGAAATTAATTGTTGCATTTATTAGTTGACCTATTGAAAAATATAATTGGCAAATTCTTTTAATGCTCTATTAAGATATTACAAAATTAGAACTTGTCAATATCATGTAACTTAGATTATTTGTAGATTTTCATTCAATTAATTGATTTCACTATAATATTTTTATTGTTACATTAAATTATATACTCTAAAAAGTAATAATATTATTTTTAATGATATAATTCTTATTTCATACTTATGATATTGTAGCGGTTCATAATATATTTTAAGTTGTTTTTTCACATTTATTCTTGTTTGTAACTTCTTATTTATCGTTATAAATTACAAGTACAATTCTTATTTTATAGTTATGATGTTTTTGTTATTCATATTATAATTATCAATTGTTTTCAAATCTATTTTTATGCAATTTTAACAAGGTTCTTGATCTCGGGGATGGAGAAGCCAAAACTATTTTGGGTCATAAAAAATTTTGGATGGACGAGATAACAATTTAGTAATTCAAATTCTTATGAAATGGATGCTTATTTTAAATGATTTCAAAATTGAATAAGTTATACCTTCAACTTTTCTTTATTAGTTTAGAGTTCTCCATTGATTAATTTTCAAATGAATGACTTTGATTTAGGTCCTTACCTAAAGTCATGATTTTTCTTTGAATTGGCTTCAAAAAAATAATTTAATGGATGTCATGAATTAGATTTATTCAAAACGTTTAAATGGTTGATTTTTTTTTGTGATGGAGCTTTAAGCACTAAGTAAGTATTTAAAGTCCATTTATAATATAATGTATTTATATATGTATGTATTAT
Source organism: Sphenostylis stenocarpa (assembly GCA_963425845.1). Lineage (NCBI taxonomy): Eukaryota > Viridiplantae > Streptophyta > Magnoliopsida > Fabales > Fabaceae > Sphenostylis > Sphenostylis stenocarpa. Next base: position 4,405,879 of record OY731408.1, read on the forward strand.
TTTGTTTTATTGTGTTCTCCACCTTATTCATCTTGTTTTTTTTTTTTCTAATTTTTGTCTTAATATCGTTTGCACTAGTTGAATACTTGCTTATTATGTTAGAAAAATGAGAAGCTTTATTTATGAAAAAATTGAAAGATATCTAGAAGAAAAAAATATGCAAAGATTAAGTTTGTTGTAGTTAAGGAAAAAGTAATAAAAAATAAGGTAGTATGCTTTTTGTATCTCGGATGGTCCTGGACGTTATATTGTGTTCATAAATAATTTTGTGTGCACCTTGTCTACAGGAAAAAGTTTTTAGGCAGAAGTTGCAGAATGAGATGATTAAAGTTGTTCTTTCAAATGTGTCTCCCTACTGATATGAGTATGAGAATCATCTGACAATAATTAAACGTGAAGTTATCAAATGAAAAGCATATACACTCAACTTGAATGACATTATTCTAAAAGGTATGTCATGATTATTTGATTATGAATTATGTTATCTCATAAAAAATTCTTCATCCATAATAAATAGGGATGGGTAAAAGGGGATTAGTTCGTCTCTTTCTCTCTCTCTCTCTCTCTCTATCTATATATATATATATATATATATATATATATATATATATATATATATATATATAAACTACATCTATAATTATATGAATAATTTATAAATTTTGACTCATTAATTAATATTTTTATTAAATACATTGAAATTATTACTATATTTATGAATTAATATATCTCATTATAATCAATAATTTAATTTTAATTAGTTAGTATTTATAATTAAAATTATAATATTATAATATATTTACATATTTTAACAATATAAAACAAAAAATGAAATATTGTTAATTATAATATATAAATATTTTTTAAAAATGAATTAGTGCGTTAGTCCATCTCATCTCACTCTTGGCTGCCAGGACTCGGCTAAGTGGACTAAAATTATGAATTTGCATTGCTAATTTTGAGGTGGACTGATAGTCTACTCGATTTAACTAGCTTTGTTATCCCTATTTATAAATTATGATTCAAAATTATCCAAATTGTAAACAAGAAATTAATAGCACAAGATCATGATAGTAAAGATAAATTGTTGGTTTTGTTTTTTAGCTGGTACATAGATTAAGCGTATCACAATAGTAATATATGGTACATAGCGGAGACTTGTTTGACAAATAAATGCTCTTAATGTCAAACAGAAAAGAGATTATGTATTGTTAATTTGGATCTTGTAAGAATTTATTGTTTTTGTTACTGTAATGGTTGACATATGTTTTTATAATATCTAGGGAAATATTTTGGTGTTGTTAGAATCAAATTGAGTTTTTGGACAACAAATAGTTAGGATGTTTGGAAATTAGAATACTTTCATGATCAACGTACATTTTTGTTGGAAGGTAATTCTGAAAAATATTTTTTTATGAATAAAACATTGTGAGTTTGGCTCTTTCTAGATTTCTAAAAGATCATAATACAGATATCAAAGTACAGGATGTCTACTTATGAAAAATGGTTTGTTTATGGTCTTAAGAAGAAGGATGAGGTTGATAAGTACGTTTCCTGTAGGTAAGTTTTTTTTTTTATTAAATTTAAGGTGAACTTATCAAAGTACTATATCTAAAACCCCAACTACAATCCACCTCAAATTTAATAAAAATATTCACATATAGAAATGTACTTATCAACCTTATCTTTCTTCTCGGGACTATAAACAAACCAATTTTCATTGAAGTTTCATCCTTTTTTTAGAAACCTTCACTACTACAAAATATGCTTTCAACGTCGGTTAAAGTTGAGCCGACGTTAAATACACTTTCAACGTCGGTTGGTTAAAAAATGACGTTGAATGTGTTTTCACCCAAAAATTATCACTGACAGGATTCGAACACAGTATTTTAGAATTGAAAGTTGATACTCCAACCACTAAATTACTCGTAATTTTCTGATAATAACTTACAAATAAATTATATTTATATACAAATAAATATATATCCGTGTAAATATATATTTATTTATATGTTTTTTTTGGAAAGTGTTTTTATTTTTTTCAACCAAAAATTTACTTAAGTTAGAGAATTATCACCGACAGGATTTGAACCCAGTATTTTAGAGTTGAAAGTTGATACTCCAACCACTAAACTACTGTAATTTTCTAATAATAACTTACAAATAAATTATATTTATATACAAATAAATATATATCCGTGTAAATATATATTTATTTATATATATTTTCTGGAAAGTGTTTTTATTTTTTTTAGTCAAAAATTCACTTAAGTTAGAGAATTGTCATCGATGTAATTCAATTTTAGAGTTGAAAATTGATACTCCAACCACTAAACTACTATAATTTTTTTATAATAATTTACAAATAAATTATATTTATATACAAATAAATATATATCCATGTAAATATATAAATATAGAATATATAAATATAAATATATTTATATATTTATATGTTGGATGTAAGGGCACGTTTGAGGGTGAAAGTGAGATTGACTCTCGCTTGAGTGAAAATACGTTAAAACTCACGAAAATTCACTCGCTCAAGCCTCGCTTAAGCGAAAATTAGTATTTTTCGCTTGAGCGAATGATGCGTTTCCCAAATTTATTTTATATCATTATATATAAATAAATTATAAATATTATATTCTGTCATTAAATTACAAACCCATATAAAGAGACCCGCTCACAAATTTGGCATTAAATTTTGAAAACCCACTCGACACACACTTTCACCGTTGAACCTGCCCTCACATCCAACATATAAATATATAATTATATAAATATATTTGTATTTATATATTTACATGGATATATATTTATTTGTATATAAATATAATTTATTTGTAAGTTATTATCAAAAAATTCGAGTAGTTTAGTGGTTGGAGTATCAGCTTCCAACACTAAGGTACTGGGTTCGAATCCTGTCAGTGACAAAATTAATTTGGTAATGCTCTAAACTTCAACGATTTGAAAGTCAGGACTTTCAACGTCGGTTCTATTTAACCTGCAACGAAAATGCACGTTGGCCATAATAAATGTTCTAATTTCCAAAAACCTTGATCATTGTTGTCCAAAAACTCACGCGATAAAATTAGTGTAAAACCTAAGATTAAATTTATGTATCAACATATGTTACTAATGTGACACGCTTATTAGTTCTTTTTTCATCCTAATGTGAGAAAAAACAAAACCAACATTTATCTTTGCTCTTAGGATCTTGTGCTATTAATTACTGGTTTACAACTTAGATAACTTTGAATCATAGTTTATAAATAGGGATAACAAAACAAGGTAGACTAAGTAGGTTAGTCTGTCGAAGTTAGCAAAGCGAATTGATAATTTTAACCCACCTCCTAACTCATAGTCCTGGCGGACCAAAGGTAGGATGAGATAAACTAACTCGCTGACTCATTTTTAAAAAATATTAAAATAAAAATATTATAATTTAAAAAAATTCATTTATTAGTTTTATATTATTGAATTATGCTAATATATTATAGTATTGTAATTTAAATTATAAATACTAACAAATTATACTTAAATTATTAATTATAATGGGATATTTTAACATATAAATATAGTAATTTTTTAATGTATTTAATGATATATTAATTATTAAATTAAAATTTAAAAATTATTTATATAATTATAGGTAAATTTGTTAAAAAATATATATAAAAAATATTGATGGACTAGTCCCACTCTATTTTTGGCTTGACGGACAAAGGACAGGACATAAAAATATAGTAATGTTTTTAATATATTTAATAAAATATTAATTAATAAATACAAATTTATAAAGTTATTTATATAATTAAATATATATTTATATATATATATATATATATATATATTATATAAAAAAATATATTAAAAATTTACTCTCTTCCATTTTTTATAACTAGAGAAGAACTTACCCATTCTACCCATCCTTATTTATTAGATAATGTGGATTAAGAGCTTATGACAACAAGATAACATAATTCATAATCAACCAATCATGACATACATTTTAGAATTGTGTCGTTTAAGTTGAGCATATATGTTTTAATATGATAACTTCATTTTTAATTATTGTTGGATAATTCACTTTTTCATCCATAAGAGAGGGAGACACATTTAAAAGAACAACTTTTGTCATCACATTCTGCAACTTTTGTCTAAGAACCTTTTTCCTATAGATAAGATGCACACATAATTTAACACAATGTAACATAAAAGACTATTCAAATACAAAGAGCATACTATCTTATTTTCTATTACCTTTTTCTTGGTTGCAGCAAACTTAATCTTTGCATCTTTTCTTTCTTCTAGATATCTTTCATTTTTTCATAAATAAAACATCTCATTTTCCTGACATATTAAGCAAGTATTCAACCAGTGTAAATGATGTTAACACAATAAAAATTAGAAAAAAAAAAGAACAAGATGGATAATGTGGAGAACAAAATAATGCACACACACACACACACACACACACACACATATATATATATATATATATATATATATATATATATACAAATATACTATATTATAATTGGATTTTAAATACTTACTCGGTGTTAAAAGCTTCATCACAGAGAAAAAAAAATCAACTATTAAAACTTTTGGATAAATCTAATTCATGATATTCATTAAGTTCTTTTTTGAAGACAATTTAAAGGAAAATCATGTGTTTAGTTAAGGCAAGTTGCTAAATTGACAACAACTGAGATAAAACAACTCCCTAAATTTGCAATTTTGAGAGGATTTTTCACTCTCTCGTCCTTTATGGTTCAAAAAATGAAGTTTACTAATTATCATCGTAAATTTATTATATCCCATAAATATATTAAATCTAAATTTTAATGTTGAAATAATTTCTTTACTAGAAGATAACAAAAAGAGAATTTATCTAAGTCAAAAGAATGAGAAAAACAATATTATTATGAAATATTGAAAATTGTATTTAGAAATGGATTAAAATTGAAATTTCATGGTAAATCTTATATTGTGTTTGGATAGAGAATTTATAAAAGAAATTCATTTTAGTATAGTATTTAAAATGTTTCATGACAAATATAACTATTTTAATAGAAAAGATTGAAATTCTAGAAAATGATAAGTATATTTTAATTACTTTAAATAATATAATTTTTAATTCTATCTGAAACATAAGAATTTGAAATTCTTGCAACTGTTTTTTTCCTTTTTTCTGACTTGATTAGGTAAAATAATAGAATCTTTTTGTGGATTTCAAACTAACTTTGTACTTATTTTTTAGTAAGATACTTAAAAAAGTGGAAATTAATAAGGGTGATGACTTGAAATTTTACCACTTGTTTAAGGAAAAAAGAATTTTTTCCTTGAAAGGTAAGGTGAAGGGAGTATCTAAGGCGAGATAAAGTTGTTAAAGTAGCTTATCATATATTTATAATTTTGGGAGGGTTGTTCACTCTCTCTTCCTTCCTTTCTCGATTAAAAAAATGAACTTTATGATTATCATCATAAATTTATTATATCAATCCATAAATGTATTAAATCTAAATATAAACTTCAAATAAAATTTTCAGTTGAAAATAATAAAAGGAGAATTTATCTAAATATTAGTTGTGTGAAAGGGAAGTAGAAAAATATGTTATTTTGGTATATTGAAAGTTGTTGGTCAAAGTAGATTAAAATTGAATTTTATGACCAATCTTCTATTGTGTTTGAATAAAGAGTTTAGATGAGGTCATTCATTTTAATAGATTATTTGAAATATTTCATAGTAAATATTATTATTTGGATAGAAAAGATTGAAATTTTATAAATTGATAAGGATATTTTAATTACTTTAAATAAGAGTTTCAAACTCCACCTAAAAAGTAAGAATTTTAAATTGTCTATCTTTTTTTCTTTTTTCAAACTTATGTTTTGTCTCTTTATAATTTCTATTTGACTCAATATCAAATGAGATATTTTTAACTAATCTCGACTTATTTTAATACAAGTCAACTTGACCCAACTAAACATGGCCTATTCCGGATCCAATTTTGTCTTGACCTGGTTTGAACCAACATGTACATTCTTACAATTATCAAATCATCTCACCCTGATCACTCTTGATCTGGTTCATTCCATCTTGATCGGACTTAACCTGTCCTAACCTAATTCAACCCTTCTTGATTAAGTTCGACTAAACCACCTAAAGTAGGTTTGGCCCACTCCAATCCAACTTATCCCAACTTGACTCATCTTGGCCTAACACAATTCATCTTTATCTCTCATAACCTAACATATCATGTGATAACTCAACCTATCTAATTTTGGTCTGTCTTATTCACTTACAACCTGACTTAACCATCTAGACCCACATCAACTTAACATAGTCCAATTCATCTTGACGTATTCCAACACAGCCCAACACAACCCAACTCATCCTAAACAATCAACCTACTTCGACTTAACCCAACCTTCCTAACACAGAACAATTTGTCTTCGTCGACTGTAACCATACCAGTTTGCTCCAGTCTCACTTAACTCGATATACTCTATCATAGTCCATCTTATGTCAACCTTACCCATTTGGATAAAGGTTTAATACTATGAGTTGGACCTAATTCAAAATATAGTAATGATAGTTTTTATAATCTTTATATTTGATAATAATTGACATATTTTATCTAAACAAGAAAATTAAATTTTTGTATATTTGAATTGTCTTATTCAAATAACTTATTTGAAAAAAATAAATCATTTTAAATGAAAGAAATTCAAATTTAGTATATTTAAATTTTCTAGAAATTACAAAATACCTTATTCAAACATTACATGAGACAAAACAAAAGATATTTAGTTGAATCTCAAATCCTCAAAGATAACATATGTGCTTGAGTTCATCAAAATGAATTCAATGTTTGAGTTCATTAAAATGAATCTTGAAAAAGTGTACTCAAGTTAGGAGTGTCAAAATAGGTTTAGCCCAATGGATCAGCCTCAAAGCTCCAAAAGATAGGTCAGACTAGGCAAAAAAATTTGTGACTTAAATAGAACCAGCCAAATTTGGGTCTATCCTATTTAGATCAGACCTATATGGGCTTAGGCCGAGCCTAAATGGGTTAAGGACAGAGCTAGCCTCGTAGGCTTATGGGCTGACCCGTTTTATAAAATAATAATTATTTTACTAATAAATAAAGTATTATTATTTTATTAGAAAATATATGTGTAATATAATATATATATATATATATATATATATATATATAATTTAGAAAGAATAATAAACTATAAATATAATCTTCATTTGCTTTGATCATCTTCTTTCTCAGTTGTTGCCGTCACATTTGACATATTCTTAAATGTAGTGTATTTCTAAAGTATCATGAGTTAGGTTGGGTAATAAGTCTAACTCGTTGAAGTAAGGAAAATTTGACTCTAAAATATTAGAGGGATGCATTATCAAACATGATCTTCAATTTAGCTGAGTACGAGAGAGTTTTTGAGGTAAATGAGTATGAGGGAGTTTTTGACATTAATAAAGTTTTGAATCATGATTTTAAACCAATTACTAGAAATACTTTAATTACAGAGGTTTATAACATGTATTTAACAAAAGAAAAACTAAAAGATGTATTATCTAATATTTTTAATAGGACATTTTAAATAAATTAATAGAAATACTTCAATTATAAAAGTTTATATCTTGTATTTAACTAAAAAGAAAAAAACTAAAAGATGTGTTATATAATATTTCTGATAGGATATGTTTGACTTCTTATGTATGGATAATTACAACTCCTAAATGCTACATGACTATAACAACTTATTCTTATGATTTTATACTTTTTTTTCCTGGATAGGTTATGAGTTAATTAAATGATTTTATATATTTGATTTTATTTTGTCTGAATAGGTTATGAGTTAATTTTAAATAAACAAATGAATAACATTTTTTTCAAATAAAACTAAAAAATATTATATAAATAGAAAAAATATTTTTTAATTAGGCCAAAAATGGTCTGTTAGTCCGTTGATCCGTTTTAAAATATAGGTCAGGTTGGACCATTAGATTTTTTTTTTAGTTGACCCGTAGGGCTAGACCAGGTTACATTGGATCGCCCATTTTGATAGCCCTACTCATAGCTTAGGACATGACAAGACTCCATGATATACCAACAAAATATATAATAAATGAAGGTAAAACAAACAATAGAACTATTGAGATATGTTTAATTTAATGTTTAAATTTCAACCCTTTTTTTATAAAAGTTTTAAGAGTAGGTTAGGGTTTGGGCCTCAACCTAAGTTCTTTTGGTACTCTCTCATATATAAATATAATAGTATCAGTGTCATTTTACACGGTATTGGAATCCTAATCATTTTTGTCAAGTTGGTATAAGAACAAATAAGATCTCACACTGATTTTCTCTATCTCTATCTCTATCATTTTCATCCCCTCAAGACTATTATTCGTCATCCATGATAGCATCCACCACTGTCAGTTGTCGTTGTTTCTATCAACAAAATTAGAGTTAGGTGCACCTCGAGGAAGGCAACCTAATCCTACCAAGCTCATCGTCAACCACTGCTTCATGCATTATCACACACTATTTTTGCACCTTCTGCTTCTAATGATGCTCCTTTTTTCTATTTTTAGATATTTGGGGTTGTGTCCTAAACTTCCTATCATCATTAACTTATCACAAATTTACTCAATTAAACAAGAAATTTTATGTGGTTGACAAATTGGGGTAAAGTATGTTATTTTTTTTGTCTTACCATCGAATGAGGCTACTATGAAAAAATTGCGTTTAAATTGTGCTTATATTTCAACTTCTGATAAGATTTTATGAGTTAAATATTATGGTTCATTATTTTTCTATTGTCATCTCTTGTAAGAGCTTGAAGTACATATCTCGGGGGAGTTTAGGAAAGAAAAATGTCCTAACAAAAATAATATCACTAAAATTTACAATAAATATGATGGTAGTGAGAGTTTTGGTGTTCATTTCTCAAAACAAATAGAAAGTTTGCCAAATGTTATTGCGGAATTAGAGAGAGAAACAATTGAAAGAGAAATTTCTTTGCCTCTTACTTCAAGTTAACAAAGTCCTTTAATGCTATACTTAGTTATTATTAAGTTAGAACTTGTCAACATCATGCATCTTAAAATCAAGTGTTACATGATTTCTAATTAATCATTCAATTAACTGATTTCACTATAAAGAATGATAATTTTATTGTTACATTAAATTATATAGTCTAAAAATAATGATGTTAGTGTTATTGATATAATTTTTGTTTCATGTACCTATGAAATTCCAAACATTCATAATATATTTTTAAGTTGTTTTTTTTTACATTTAGTGATCAATTATTTTCACATTTATTCCTATATAATTTTAATTAGGCTCTTCATGTCACCGATGAAGAAGCCAACACTATATTAGAAGCATTATTAGATAAAATTGTTTGGATAGTGTTTATATAACATATTTTAAGTTTTTTTTATCTCAATGTTCAATTGTAATTTTAACATACGATTTCCGTGTTAGAATCATGTCATTCAAGGAAAAAAAAGTTTTATTAATATTTACTCGTCATAATAAAAATGTGCAAAAGAGTCATAGTTCTTTGTGTGCTTACATAGTTCATGTTTATCTCATAATTTTTGTGCATTAGTGTTTTGATTGATGTTCTTTTTGGTCAAATACTCTCTATATTCTTAATAAAAAATTAATCTACAAGTATATTTATATTCCTTTAATATGCATTTTTTATTAGTGATTTAATTGTGAAAATAATTTTTTTATTAAAATTAATATCCTTTAGAATTAAAACTTTTACATTTGTATATCTTAATTAACAATCTTCTTAGATCAAGTTAAAGAGATGAAGTTATAATATATTTATACACTTTATAATATGATACAATATATCACTTAAAAAGATGATGGTTTGAAAATTATTGTTGATAAATTGTTTTTTTTTAGTAGTTGTCTATTAAAAACTAAATAATACACATTTTTAAATAATAAAATATAAAATATAAATTATTATTTAATATTAATACCTTACTTTTGAACATGTACAATGACCTCAATATTTTTTTTAATCATAACTCAAGCTACATTAAAATTATTGAATTGTTGATTAATAACTAATTTAATAGCAACTATTTAAAAATTATTATAGTTTTAAGTTTTAATAAAATGAAACCATTTGGAATATAAGTTGAGAGTATAGTTATTTCGACCAATAAAAAGAATTTTATATCCTACATATTTTTATTTATCAAGATTAAAATGATAAAATGAATTAGGTTAAAAAAATTAAATTTTTATTTTATTTTATTAATATATATTATACTTTATATATATATATATATATATATAATTATTATATTTAAAATGTAAATTAATTTTATTAATAAAATTTTATTTTTTATTTTTAAAAATTGATGATTAAATTATAAGATTGGATTATATTACAAAAAATTATAGATTTTAAATCATGGGTCAGACTTACAACTCAAATCAATTAGGTTCTTAATTTTTAAAAATTCAATCATATAATCATTTTTTTAATAAATAACAGTCACATCTTACAAATTTCACACTTACATTATTACGTGTTTTTATTAATTGATAATTTAATTGAAGATTTAAACAATTATGTAAATTAATTTTATTAATAAAAATTAATTATAAATATATAATGTAAATTAATTTTATTAATAAAAATTTTATTTTTGTTTTTGTTTTTTAAAATTGATGATTAAATTATGAGATTGGATTATATTAAAAAAATTAATATATTTTAAAACATGGGTCTTCAATAAATAAATAACTATCACACCTTACAAATTTCACAATTACATTATTACATGTTTTTATTAATTGATTATTTAAACATTATATTTTAAAATTTTAATTGAAGCAAGAATAATGATTGACAATGAGAACATTTCCCTAAACATTTATGAGTTATGAATATAATAATTATGTTGGTTAGATTGTAGTTATATATTCTATAATTGATGTTCATACCTCACTTTAAAATATATTTCATTTTTATTTTTTGGATGCAGAAATTTAAAAGTAACAAGTTTCTTGTAAGCTTATTCAATACAACAAGTATGTTAAATTATCATTTTAATCCAAAATTTATAATTGTGATCACATTTATTATCGTTAACTCAACATGTGTAATATACAATGTTTATAATAATAAAAATATTAAAAAAACATGATCTTATATAAATTGCATATGAAGTTCTTCCTAATAAAGTGGTCATGCTAGGTTTTATTTTATTTTTTTATCTTATTCATATATATATATATATATATATATATATATATATATATATATATATATATATATATAAAATAAATCAACCCTAAATGATGCAGCGACTTACGAAAAGGTTAATCAAATAAAAATTTTACAACAAAAATGACATATAAAAACTACACTAAAAACTGGAAATAATTTTCACAAATAATTTATAGCTTTAGTGGACTCTAGAAGCTGATATAAATTGTATATGAGAAGGATTAATACTTACTAAATACTATGAAAAAACTTTACAAATCTTAAGAATAGCGAATTCTGAAAAATTAAAGGTAAAATATAATTTATCAAATACCAGTATATATAATAAAGGAACTTGTTTTAAAAATACTTTCATACTAACTCCTGATATTAGCGAAGAAATGATTCTAGGAACCCCATTCCTAACATTAGTATACCCTTTTGAAGTATCCGAAAATGGAATAAGACATAAAAATATTTTATTCGAATTTATTAAACCAATAAAAGATAAAGAAATATTACAATTAGTTATTGATGTAAATGAGGAAAAATTTCTCTTAAAATTGGAAGCCAAAAACAACCATATAAAATATTTAAAACAAGAAATAGCATACAAAAGAATTGAAGAACAATTAAAAAATCCTGAAATAATAACAACCTTTAAAAAAGATAGAACAAGAAATCATAAAAGAAGTATGTGCAGAGGTCCCCACAGTTTTTTGGAATAGAAACACTTTTGAAATAGAATTACCCTAAGAAGAAGGATTTTCGGAAAAGAATATTCCTACCAAAGTCAAACCAGTACAATTAAATAAAGAAACATTAGAATATTGCAGAAAAGAAATAAAATCTTTTTAGATAAAAAACTTATTAGACCTAGCAAATCTCCATGGAGTTGTGCTGCCTTTTATGTACAAAATTCTTCCAAAATAGAAAGAGGAGAACCAAAAATAGTAATAAATTATAAACCTTTAAATAAGGTCTTAAAATGGATAAGGTATCACCTGCCTAATAAAACTGAACTAATAAGTAGAATTTATAATGTCACTATATTTTTTAAGTTTGATATGAAAAGTGGATACTATCAAATTAAATTAAAAGAACAAGACAAATATAAAACTGTTTTTATAGTACCATTCGGGCAATATGAATGGAACGTAATGTCTATGGGTTTAAAAAACGCGCCTTATGAATTTCAAAAAATAATGAACGACATATTAAACCCTTACTCAAATTTTGCTATTATCTATATTGATGATGTCTTAATATTTTCTGAATCAATAGAACAACATAAAAAACATTTAAGAATATTTAAAAATATTATAAAAACAAATGGAATGGTAATATCACAAAAGAAAATAAAACTAGCCCAAACACAAATTAGATTTTTAGGTCATGAAATAAATCAATGAACTATAACCCCCATTAAAAGAAGTATTGAATTTTCAGAAAAATTTCTTGATGAAATAAAAGACAAACTTCAACTATAAAGATTCTTAGGATGTTTAAACTATGTATCAGAATATATACCTAACATTCGAATAATATATAAACCCCTCTTTAATAGCTTAAGAAAAAATCCCAAATCATGGACTCCAGAAATGACTAAAATAATAATAGAGGTTAAAAAATTAGTTAAGTCCCTGCCATGCTTCGGAATACCAAACCCAGAAGCAAAAATAATTATAGAAACCGATGCTTCTGATATAGGATATGGGGGTATACTAAAACAAAAATTAGGTAATAACCCAGAACAAATAGTAAGATATCACTCAAGAATATGGAATGATGCTCAAAAGAATTATAGCACTATTAAAAAAGAAATTTTAAGTATAGTTTTAAATATACAAAAATTTCAACATGATTTAATAAACAAATTTTTTTTATTAATAATTTGATTGTCAATCTGCAAAAGAAGTTTTGGAAAAGGACGTAAAAAATATAGTTTCAAAATAAATATTTGTAAGATGACAAAGTCTATTATCTTGTTTTGAATTTGAAATAAAATTTATTAAAGGAAAAGAAAATTCAATACCCGATTTCCTAACTAGAGAATTTTTGCAGGGCCACACCCATAGCAACCCCTATAAAACCCCAGTTACGACTGAAAATAGTAAAACCGAAAAGGGTCAAAAGTCATCAACATTATCTTTAGACGACTTTGCCCCATCATACTCTCTCTCTCTCTCTCATATATATATATATATATATTATGATCTGTATATTAAATTACTATATTTAAAAATTAAATTTATTTTAATTTTTTATTTTTACTTTCTTACATCGTGACAATGTTTTGAGATTTCATTGTTTGAAGGTAATTTTTTTCTTTTTTCAACATTTTTGTTGTAATATAAAAATATTTGATTTATATTGTAATTGAAACTCGTTCCAATGGAAAGAGGTGTATTATTTTTTTAATTGTAATACAATCAAGTTAATATGACATAGAAAGTGAATATATTGATAATTGAAAAAGAAAATAGTAAATAAACAACTCAATTTATTATTATTATTATTATTATTATTATAATAAATAAATTTTATAAATTAAAAATAATTTAAAATTTTATATTATTATTAAATGAGGATGTTGGTAGATATTTATTAAAAATAAATGTGAATCAATCTTTTTCTCATGATATAGTTTTTTTTATAAAATCATCAAAATTAAAATAATTATTATCATGAAACATTTTAAATATTTTTTAAAATAATTATTTTTTATAAATTTTTTATCCAAATGAAATATAAAATTGATCCGTAAAATTTTATTTTAATTCATCTTCACGTACAAATTTTAACATTTTATAATGATATCTTTTTTTAACTCCATTTTGACATTATTAATATTTTAGTAAATTATTTTTTATTATCTTCAAAATAAATTTATTATTCAAAATTCAAATTTAGATTTAATATATTTTTATTACGAAAATAATTAATAAAATTCATTTTTTAATAATAAAAGAGAGAGGAAAGTGAGTGATTTAGGTAAGCAGTCTCTCTTGCCCACAGTTTAACATATTTAAGTTAACGTCTCCTTTCACCTAATCCTTCAAGATAAAACCTTTTTTTTCTCCCTCAACAACTGGTTTTTAAAACTTATTTTATTTTAATAGATTAAAGTAATATTTTAATCAATTAAAATTACAGTTATTTTACAAATTCATATTAAATGATAAATAATATGCACGTAACAAATTCATTAAAAATTTCATATTCAAATTAATTTCTTTAATATATAAATAATTATATTTATCATGAAACATTTTAAATATTTTTTAAAATAATTATTTTTTATAAATGTTTTATCAAAATAAAAGATAAAATTGATCCTAGAATTTTATTTTAATTCATTTTCACGTACAAATTTTAATATTTTATAATGATATCTTTTTTTTTAATTTTTTTGACATTTTTAATATTTTAATAAATTATTTTTTATTATCTTCAAAATAAATTTATTATTCAAAATTCAAATTTAGATTTAATATATTTTTATTACGATAATAATTAATCAAATTTATTTTTTAATAATAAAAGAGAGAGGATAGTGAGTGGTTTAGATAAACGGTATCTCTCTTGCCCATTGTTTAACAACTTTATTTAAGTTAACGTCTCTTTTTACCTAACCATTAAAGATGAAACTTTTTTTTTTTTTCAACAACTGGTTTTTAAAACTTATTTTATTTTTATAGATTAAAGTAATATTTTAATCAATTAAAATTACAGTTATTTTACAAATTCATATTAAATGATAAATAATATGCACGTAACAAATTTATTAAAAATTTCATATGAAACATTTTAAATATTTTTTAAAATAATTATTTTTATTAATTTTTTATGCAAGTAAAATATAAAATTGATCGTAGAATTTTATTTTAATTCATTTTCACGTACAAATTTTAATATTTTATAATCATATCTTTTTTAAAATTTATTTTGACATTTTTAATATTTTAATAAATTATTTTTTATTATCTTGGAAATAAATTTATTATTCAAAATTCAAATTTAGATTTAATATATTTTTATTACGAGAAAAATTAATAAAATTCATTTTTTAGTCATAAAAGAGAGAGGAGAGTGAGTGGTTTAGGTAAACAGTATTTCTCTTACCCACAGTTTAACATATTTATTTAAGTTAACGTCTACTTTCACCTCACCATTTAAGATGAAACTTTTTTTTCTCCCTCAACAACTTGTTTTTAAAACTTATTTTATTTTAATAGATTAAAGTAATATTTTAATCAATTAAAACTACAGTTATTTTACAAATTCATATTAAAAGATAAATAATATGTATGTAACAACTTTATTAAAAATTTCATATTCAAATTAATTTCTTTAATATATAAATAATTATATTTATCATGAAATATTTTAAATATTTTTAAAATAATTATTTTTCATAAATTTTTTATCCAAATAAAATATAAAATTGATCGTAGAATTTTATTTTAATTCAATTTCACGTACAAATTTTAATATTTTATAATGATATAATTTTTTTAAATTTCATTTTGACATTATTAATATTTTAATAAATTATTTTTTATTATCTTCAAAATAAATTTATTATTCAAAATTCAAATTTAGATTAAATTTATTTTTATTACGAGAATAATTAATAAAATTCATTTTTTAATCACAAGAAAGAGAGGAGAGTGAGTGGTTTAGGTAAGTGGTATCTCTCTTGCCCACAGTTTAACATATTTATTTAAGTTAACTTCTACTTTCACAAAAATTTTTTTCTCCCTCAACAACTCGTTTTTAAAACTTATTTTATTTTAATAGATTAAAGTAATATTTTAATCAATTAAAATTACAGTTATTTTACAAATTCATATTAAAGATAAATAATATGCATGTAACAAATTTATTAAAAATTTCATATTCAAATTAATTTCTTTAATATATAAATAATTATATTTATCATGAAACATTTTAAATATTTTTTAAAATAATTATTTTTATAAATTTTTAATCCAAATAAAATATAAAATTGATCGTAGAATTTTATTTTAATTCATTTTCCCGTACAAATTTTAATATTTTATAACGATATCTTCTTTTAATTTTATTTTGACATTTTTAATATTTTAATAAATTATTTTTTGTTATCTTTAAAATAAATTTATTATTCAAAATTCAAATTTAGATTTAATATATTTTTATTACAATAATAATTAATAAAATTCATTTTTTAATCATAAAAGAGAGAATAGTGAGTGGTTTAGGTAAGCAGTATATCTTTTGCCCACAGTTTAACATTTTCATTTAAGTTAACGTCTACTTTCACCTCACCACATTCAAGATGAAACTCTTTTCTTTTCTCCCTCAACTGATTTTTAAAACTTATTTTATTTTAATAGATTAAAGTAATATTTTAATAAATTAAAATTACAGTTATTTTACAAATTCATATTAAAAGATAAATAATATGCATGTAACAAATTTATTAAAAATTTCATATTCAAATTAATTTCTTTAATATATAAATAAATATATTTATCATGAAACATTTTAAATATTTTTTAAAATAATTATTTTTTATAAATTTTTTATCCTAATAAAATATGAAATTGATCGTAGAATTTTATTTTAATTCATTTTCACGTGCAAATTTGAATATTTTATAATGATATTTTTTTTAATTTCATTTTGATATTAATAATATTTTAATAGATTATTTTTTATTATCTTCAAAATAAATTTATTATTCAAAATTCAAATTTAGATTTAATATATTTTTATTATGAGAATAATTAATAAAATTCATTTTTTAATCATAAAAGACAGAGAGGAGAGTGAGATATTTAGGTAAGCGGTATCTCTCTTATCCAGTTTAACATATTTATTTAAGTTAATGTCTACTTTCACAAAAAATTTTTTCTCCCTCAACAACTCGTTTTTAAAACTTATTTTATTTTAATAGATTAAAGTAATATTTTAATCAATTAAAATTACAGTTATTTTACAAATTTATATTAAAGATAAATAATATGCATGTAACAAATTTATTAAAAATTTCATATTCAAAGTAATTTCTTTAATATATAAATAATTATATTTATCATGAAACATTTTAAATATTTTTTAAAATAATTATTTTTTATAAATTTTTTATGCAAATAAAATATAAAATTGATCGTAGAATTTTATTTTAATTCATTTTCACGTACAAATTTTAATATTTTATAAAGATATCTTTTTTTAATTTTATTTTGACCTTTTTAATATTTTAATAAATTATTTTTTATTATCTTAAAAATAAATTAATTATTTAAAATTCAAATTTAGATTTAATATATTTTTATTATGAGAATAATTAATAAAATTCATTTTTTAGTCATAAAAGAGAGAGTGAGTGGTTTAGGTAAGCGATGTCTCTCTTGCCAACGAGTTTAACATCTTTATTTAAGTTAATATTTACTTTCACCTAACTATTTAAGATGAAACTCTTTTTTTTCTCCCTGAACAATCTGGTTTTTAAAACTTATTTTATTTTAATAGATTAAAGTAATATTTTAATCAATTAAAATTACAGTTATTTTACAAATTCATATTAAAAGATAAATAATATGCACGTAACAAATTTATTAAAAATTTCATATTCAAATTCATTTCTTTAATTTATAAATAATTATATTTATCTTGAAACATTTTAAATATTTTTTATCCAAATAAAATATAAAATTGATTGTAGAATTTTATTTTAATTCATTTACACCTACAAATTTTAATATTTTATAATGATATCTTTTTTTAATTTCATTTTGATATTAATAATATTTTAATAAATTATTTTTTATTATCTTCAAAATAATTTTATTATTCAACATTGAAATTTAGATTTAATATATTTTTATTACGAGAATAATTAATAAAATTCATTTTTTAATCATAAAAGAGAGACAGGAGAGTGAATGGTTTAGGTAAACGGTGTCTCTCTTGTCCACAATTTAACATCTTTATTTAAGTTAACGTTTTCTTTCACCTAACCATTCAAAATGAAACTTTTTTTTCTCCCTCAATGACTGGTTTTTAAAACTTATTTTATTTTAATAGATTAAAGTAATATTTTAATCAATTAAAATTACAGTTATTTTACAAATTCATATTAAAAGATAAATAATATGCACGTAACAAATTTATTAAAAATTTCATATTCAAATTAATTCCTTTAATATATAAATAATTATATTTATCATGAAACATTTTAAATATTTTTTAAAATAATTATTTTTTATAAATTTTTTATCCTAATAAAATATAAAATTGATCGTAGAATTTTATTTTAATTTATTTTTAAGTACAAATTTTAATATTTTATAATGATATTTTTTTTAATTTCATTTTGACATTATTAATACTTTAATAAATTATTTTTTATTATCTTCAAAATAAATTTATTATTCAAAATTCAAATTTAGATTTAATATATTTTTATTACGAGAATAATTAATAAAATTCATTTTTTAATCATAAGAGAGTAGAATGAGTGATTTATATAAGCGGTATCTCTCTTGCCCACAGTTTAATATCTTTATTTAAGTTAACGTATACTTTCACCTAACAACCATTTAAGATGAAACTTTTTTTTTTTTTTCCATCAACAACTCTTAAAATTTCAAGACTTACCCTTTTTCCGTGTCTTTGGGTTATGCCTATGCTTTTATGTTTCATTTTGAAATGAGATGGTTTGAGGAGGGAGTGAAATCTGGATTTAAGGAATTTGAAAATTTTGGTTGGTGGTATAGTGGAAGGTGACATGGTTTTGTGTTATTATCTGGTTTGTATCTTCTTTTGATTCTAGAGTTTGGGGTTTATTGGAATGATAACATTTTTGTTTGATTGGTTTTCCCCCATTGAAGTACCGGCAAAAAAATAGGACTTTGTTAGAACATGCAATAATATAAAGAAAGCGAAGAACTGTCCGATTAACTTCTGCAACAAATGCCTCTTGACCAGGTTAGTCTCAATCATATAAGTCTCGGATTTCTATTTATTTTGGATGTTTGTAATGTTAAGCATGTTTTTGGCCATGTTTACGGCAAAGTCTTTTTTTATTTACGACATTGTCTAAAGATCCGTTCAACGATATGTTTTCTTTTCTCTGTATCAGGTAACCAGTATTCCGGCTAAGAGACTATTATCTTGTTTGAACAAGATAGGACCATGAATAAATTTGTTGTAGTCTGTTGTGGTTCTACCTAGCCTGAATAAGGTTGTATATTGTGGATACCTGTGGTTTTGTACAGAAAAAGACAACACATTGCTGTGATTTATGGTAGTGTTTTAACTCTAGTTGCAAAGCAATGGGATTTTGGACACACTTGCAATACGAGAAACAACTTGAATTTGCTAAAAACGGTGAAAAGTATGATTGTTATTGATTTTGTAAATTTGAAAAAACAATGCCCATATGTGGGGACAAAACATGTTATATGTTTACGAGGAATTAGACTCTAGCTGAGTATATGTATTTGTTTTCCCTTAGCAGGATTTTTCTGTGGGTGAATTAGGTATGAAGAGAATGCACAAGAGGTGGAACAAGGGTGATTGGATATGTCCAAAGTACGGATGCTTTTGCAACTGCAGTTTTCAGTTTTTGCGGGTGTGTTTCTTTTTCTATTTCTTGTTTCCTGTGTGTTTTGATTTAGTATTGTATGAGTGCTTCTCAAAGAGGACTTATCTGTTTTAGGAAAAACAAGGTGAAAAGTTTCATGTTAACAACTTTTTTCTAATAATTTGCTTGTTAAAATTCAAATTAATTAATTGTTGCATTTATTAGTTGATATATTGAAAAACATAGTTGACAAATTAATACTTATTTTAAATGATTAGAGAATTAAGTTGTACCCTCAACTTTTCTTTATTAATTTAGAGTTATGGGGTGATTAATTTTTCTATGATTACTTGGATTAAAATTTTCAAATGAATGACTTTGGTGTAGGTCCTTAACTAAACTCATAATTTTCTTTTGGATTGGCTTCAAAAAGGATATAATGGATATCATGAATTAGTTTTATCCAAAAAGTTTAAATAGTTAATTTAAGCTATAAGTACTAAATAAGAATTTAACGTCCATTTATAATATAATATAGAAATA
The DNA here is from genome assembly GCA_963425845.1 of Sphenostylis stenocarpa. Lineage (NCBI taxonomy): Eukaryota > Viridiplantae > Streptophyta > Magnoliopsida > Fabales > Fabaceae > Sphenostylis > Sphenostylis stenocarpa. The sequence goes on from OY731408.1 coordinate 4,426,280, forward strand.
TATATTATAATATAATATAATAATATATATAAATGGTTGAAGTCTAGTTGGATGATTGGATACCTCCAAAGGCAGAGGCTTTTGTAATTGTAGTTTTTGCCAAGATGAGTTTCTTTTTCTATTTTGTGTGTGTTTTTACCACCCTGTTGATCCCTATATCCTTGTGCCAAGGAACAAGGTGAACAATTTCATGTTAACAAATTTTTTCTAATAATTTGTTTGATAAAATTGAAATTAATTGTTGCATTTATTAGTTGACCTATTGAAAAACATAATTGACAAATTCTTTTGATGCTCTTTTGAGATATTACAAAATTAGAACTTGTCAATATCATGTAACTTAGATGATTTGTAGTTTTTCATTCAATTAACTGATTTTACTCTAAAAGGTAATGATATTATTTTTAATTATATAATTTTTATTTCATACTTATGACATTGCAGGGGTTCATAACATATTTAAAGTTGTTTTTTCACATTTGTTCTTGTTTGTAATTTCTCATTTATTGTTACAAATTACAAGTATAATTCTTGCTTTATATTTATGATGTTTTTGTCATTCGTATTATAATTATTAATTATTTTCAAATCTATTTTTATGCAATTTTAATAAGATTCTCTATCCTAATAAAATATAAAATTGATCATGAAATTTAATTTTAATTCATTTTCATGTATAATTTTCAATATTTTATAATAATATCTTTTTTAATTTCATTTTGACATCATTAATATTTAAATAAATTCTCTTTTTATTATCTTCAAAATAAAGTTATTATTTGAAATTCAAATTTAGATTTAATATATTTATGAATTGATATAATAAATTTATTACGAGATTAATTAACAAAGTTTATTTTTTAATCATAAAGGAAGAGAGAGTGAGTAGTTTCAGGTGAGTTGTATATCCCTTGCCCTCAATATCTTTTTTGCGCACAGTTTATCATTTTTATTTACATTTGTTCTTCCTTCACCTAACCATTCAAGATTGAACTCCTTTTCTTTTTTCCTTAAACAAATCTTAAAATTTTAAGATTGATCCTTATTAATATCTAATTTTTTAGTGACTTTTCGGTTATGCCTATTCTTTTATATTTCATTTTGGAATATGATGGTTAGTGAAATCTGGATTTGAGTACGTGAGGGAATTTGGAAACTTTTGGTTGGTGGTATGGGGAAAGATGACATGGTTTTTTGTTTTTATTTAGTTTGTATCTTCTTTTGATTCTACATTTTGGGGTTTATCCGAATGATAACATTTTTTGATTGGTTTTCCCCCTTTGAAGTTCCGGAAAAAAAAAACAGGACTTTGTTGCAACATGCAATAATATAAAGAAGGCGAAGAACTGTCTGATTAACTTCTGCAACAAATTCCTCTTGACCAGGTTAGTCTCAACCATATAAATCTCGGATTTCTATTTATTTTTTATGTCTATAATGTTAAGCATGTTTTTGGCCATGTTTACAACAAAGTGTTTTTTTATTTACGATATTGTCTAAAGATCCGTTGTTTTGCAACGATATGTTTTCTTTTCTTTGTATCAGGTAACCAGTATTCTAGCTAAGAGACTACTATCTCATTTAAACAGGGTAGGACCATGAATAACTTTGTTGTAGTCTGTTGTGGTTCTATCCAAAATCCGGACACTTTTGCAATTGCAGTTTTTGTCGGTGAGTTTATTTTTCTACTTTATGTACGTTTTGATTTACTATTGTATCTATGAGTGTTTCTCAAAGAGGACTTATCTTTTTAGGAAAAAATAAGGTGAACAACCTATTGGTCCTATATCCTTGTGCCAACTAATAAGGTGAACAGTTTCATGTTAACAAATTTTTTCTATTAATTTGCTTGATAAAATTCACATTAATTGTTACATTGATTAGTTAACCTGTTGAAAAATATAATTGGCAAATTCCTTTGATGTTCTATTGAGATATTACAAAATTATAACTTCTTAATATCTTGTAACTTAGATGATGATTTGTAATTTGACATTCAATTAACTAATTTCACTATGATAATTTTTTGTTGTTACATTAAATTATATATCCTAAAACGTAATGATATTATGGTTAATGATATAATTCTTGTTTCATACTTATGATGTTACAACTGTTCATAATATATTTTTAAGTTGTTTTTTCTCATTTATTTATATTTGGAACTTCACATTTATTTTTACAATTTACAAGTATAATTCTTGTTTTATACTTATGATGTTTTTGCCATTCATACTATGATTATCAATTGTTTTCACATCTATTTTTGTGCAATTTTAATTAGGTTCTTGATCTCACAAATGGAGAAGCTAGAACTATTTTAGAAGGATTAGGTCATAAAAAATATTTGGACGGACGAGATAACAATTCAGTAATTCAATTTCTTATGAAATTAATGCTTATTTTAAATGATTCAAGAATTGAGTAAGTTATACCCTCAACTTTTCTTTATTAGTTTAGACACTACAAGAAAAAACGCTATTAGCGATCGAAAAAATCGGTCGCTAATGGCCAAAATTTGGTTGTTATTCTGTTAGCGACCGAAATGGTTGGTCGCAAAAGGACAAGTCGCTAATTTGTTAGTGACCGATTTACATTTCGGTCGCTAAATAGCGACCGATGAGGTGATCGCTAAATAATTTGGTCACTTATTGATTGAAGACCAAAATAGCGACCAAAATTAATATAATAAATCGATCGCTAAATCGGTCGCTAAACTGCGTGGTAAAGTTTTAAAAAATAGCGACCAGATATATTCGATCGCTAATATATTAATATAATTATTTAAATAAAAATTAAAATCGGTCGCTAAATCGGTCGCTAAATTGGAGACAAAGTTAACAATAATAGCGACGGATATAATCGGTCGCTAATATATTAATTGAATTATTTAACTAATAATTTAAATCGGTCGCTAAATCGGTCGCTAAATTTGAATTGTATATTATAATAAATTTGTAGCGACCAAAAATTCGGTCGCTAATCTAACCAAATCTGAAAATTTTCGTTTAAAATTTTGTATATCCAATTTGACAAAATTTGTACCTGCTTAATTCATCCAAACATAACACAAATGAAAACTTAAGAACTAAAGTCAAATTTTGTATATCCAATTTTACAAAATTTGTACTCGCTTAATTCATCCAAACATAACACAAATGAAACTTAAGAACTTAACAACTAATCAAGATTCAAAGTCTTAATATGCTCGAACAATTGGCGGTATCCAGATTCTCAGTATCCTTACCATTCCTAACTTTGTTCATTGAGTTTTTTAAAATTCGAGAACATTTCTTATCAAAAACAGATCTTATGGCTTGCTCTTGTTCCACATCCCATATATACTATTTCTGCATAAATAAAATACACAACAAACATTTAATTTATAAGAATGAAATGACATTGTTTAATGTAACTATAATTCAAATTACCTTGAACTCTCCAAACCATCTATCTCGAAGCTCAAGTGAAACCTTTCTCCAAGTGGGACTTGGTTCATCAAATTTTTGTTTGATGATTCTAGAGATTATAGCAGGAGGATCATTTGCTCGGTATAAACCCGTGTTGAAACATATTGTGGGATTGATATTATTAAGAAATTTCATATTAAAGAATTATAATTAACATAAGTGAAACTGCATTATTCACTTTATGTGATGCACTACTTATGTTTTTCTATTCTTGCAAATTAACTACAACAATCAGCATAAGTGAAACTGCATTATTCACTTTATGTGATGCACTACTTATGTTTTTCTATTCTTGCAAATTAACTACAATAATCAGCATAAGTGAAACTCGCATTATTCACTTTATATGATGCACTACTTATGTTTTTCTATTCTTGCAAATTAACTACAACAATCAGCATAAGTGAAACTGCATTATTCACTTTATGTGATGCACTACTTATCACTACAAAAAAAAAGCCTATTACCTACGGCAAAAATCCGTAGGTAATGGCAAAATTCCGTAGGTAATGTCATTTTACCTACGGATTTTTTTCCGTAGAAAATCCATAGGTAATATGGTCGTAGGTAATTACCTACGGAATTACTATCCGTAGGTAATGTCGTCCGTGGGTAATTACCTACGGATTCTGTTCGTGGGTAATTATCTACGGATTGTAATCCGTAGGTAATTACCTACGGATTACAATCCGTAGGTAATTACCCATGAACAGAATCCGTAGGTAATTACCCACGAACAGAATCCGTAGGTAATTACCTACGGATTGCAATCCGTAGGTAATTACCCACGAACAGAATCTGTACGTAATTACCTACGGATTGTAATCCGTAGGTAATTACATCATTCAAAATCCGTAGGTAAATCCGTAGTAAAATCACTAGGTAAATTTATACAATTTTATCACCACCAATTTAACTAAATTTTACCTGTTACATGCATATTACACATAAAATATTTAGATATCAAATTTAACAATATTCCATAATATTTATATGCACCAAATGCATATTCAAATATTAAACACAAATCCTAATATTAGCATGCATCAAGTAGTCCTTGAAATATCTAAGAACATACAAATCCAAAGAAGTACTATAATAAATATTATGACAATATTGTTTGAGTGTCCTAATAATTATAGTAATGTCCTTGTTCATCTTGAGGCTGCTCTTCGCTGCTTCTTCGCTTCTCTGTTGTGATTGTTGTTGTGATCCTTGTTGGGAATGTTGTTGTTGAAATGCTTGTCGGGCATCGGGTGGAAGTAAAGGAAGGACAACACCGACAAGTGTTTGTAATTGGTGGTTCAATCTTTCATTATCCTCCCTATAACTAAGCACTTGTTTCTTTAATTGTGTAATCTCACGAGAATCGAGTAGATGTTGAATATGAGAGCGTATCTCCAGGCCTAAACTTATGGGCAAGTTCTCCAACACCGTAGATCCGACCCTTTTTGTTGCTAGATGCAGCAAGAATCCAACTATCGGTCCTTATTCTCTCCTCCTCTATAGGATCTAATGGAGATGACTCGGTTTCAGCAGGCACAGGATGCTGCCTCGGATCTAGCCTCGGAGTATCTTCTCGAAATTCTTCCTATTCACATACAAATAAAAATTATGTACGATATACAACACATATCCATCATAACATATAAGAGAGTAATAGAGTAATATTAAATAAGTTCACAACTCACATGAGTTTTTCTAGACCTTTCATCAACAAATTCACCATTAACCTTTCGTATATGAGTCTGTTTGAACACCTCATCAATATGTGCAGGACGACCCAACTCCTTTTCCTGGGAAAAAAAATAATTAATAACATATCATGAAGAAATGAAAGAAAGAAACTTTTGTTATAATTTCATATTTACCATACGAATGGCGTGTTCATGCATACTAATAGAACCACCTGTGTGTAAACTACCACCCGTCTCAGAAGATCGATTCTTCTGAGCTTGTGCACACTTTGCACGATAATCAATTGAGTTCAACTTGTTCAACAGAGTTTTCCACACATCATCAAACATCCAATAGGGCTTTTGACCTGTCCTTCTAGCATCTTTGAACATTTCAGATAGCCTATGTGAGGCCTTTGAGTGAAAATTCTTTCGAATCCTATCCTCATCTTCAGGTCTCCAGGTGACCTTTCTCTTTGCAAATGATTTACACAAAAAAACAAATAATAATAATTGTGTCAATGAATGTAACTGATAAAGAAATTCAAAATTTCTAACAAACTGATAAAGTTGAGTTTAGTTAAATTTGACTCCAATCACCCACCAGAGTTGAAGGCATATCAGGGTATTCATGAGTATCCACTTCCCTTCCCTTTATTTTCTAACTTATGACCTAATCTTCCATTTTTGATGTTATAATGAACATTTTTGTAAATCGCTCTAGAAGGATCCAACTGGACCTAAATTTGTCAAATATGCTCATAAGTTTTTTGGGGTCATGATTATGAAGCATTTGTAAGGTGGAAACACATTCTTAACTCACCCACCAAGAAACTAAGCCACAGAGACATGAACCAAGCCAATAGGACTTGGATAACACCAGTCTCAACCTCATCAAGTGAAAACCACAGATTCAAGTCAAACTAAACAGAAATAACGGTACAAAAAACCTTAATAAACCAAGATCTTATTCAACTAACAGAGCCACCAATTCAATGATTCATATGCAAATAAACCGAGACCGGGCTTAATAGTTAACTAAGCGAACAGTTCGAGACTCCAAAAAATGTGAAAGAAATAGGATTAAAGCATAATACCAGGCTTAACTCGCTGCCTCTATATCTCACATCTAGCTCGGTGGCACAATGGGGGTGGGGCTGGAGCGAGGAGAGGCGGTGACCGCAACCGGCGTCGAGGTGACTCAAGTTCCAGTGCTGTAGGGATGCTTGCGCGACGGGGGTGTGGTGGCGTCCCGACTCGGAGGTTGATTTGCGGCTGGGTTCGCGGTGGCCGGCTATGGGCGGTGAGATGTGGTGGTTCCGATGAGGGTGATTGGGCGAGAATCTGGAGGCTGAAAGCTAAGATGTGGTGCGACTGCGGGGTGGTTCTGCGTTGGTGAGAAGCTTTGGTGAGTGAAGGTGGAATTAGGGCACGGGTATGGTTGTGGTGGTGACGGGGAAGAAGCCTGGTGGTGACGGGTATATGGGTTCAAATGAGGATACCGTGTGGGGTGCTCGAGAGTGGGGAGGCTGCGGCTAGGGTTCTAGTGAAGGAGGTGGGTGGCGGGTTATAGAGGAGGTTAGTGAAATTGAGGGAGACGAAGGAAGGAGTTAGGGAGCTTGAGTGAGGCGCGGAGGAAGTGTAGCGAGGGTTTTTTTTTTTTTTTTTATTTAACATCCGTAGGTAAATGAGTAGGTAAAGTAGTAAAAAAACATTACCTACCTCCTACATCCGTAGGTAATGCATAATCCTCACATCCGTAGGTAAATTCCGTAGGTGGGGATCAAATGAATGATCATCATCTTTATCTTACGCTTATTTCTATCTTTATATTTTTTGCTTGGATCGTAATATTACGGTGTTATACCAGGTACATTTGCCTTAACCTTGATTGATATGATTTAGGGTCTAATTGAGATTAAACTGGCATAGATAGAAGTAGATCATAGATCCCTAAGAATCTAAAATCTGATATTGTTAAATCTGTTAGTAAAAAGACAATCAATATAGTTGATAGTAATCTAGACAATCAGTTCACAACATATCCAATAGATTAGATATGAAAGATTCACATCAGAGATATTATGATTTTCAAAATCTGGTTGTTTTAGTCAATAAAAATACCTTTTAATCGGTTAAATAAACTTAAACAACAGTTTTCATTACTGGTTTTAATCGATTTAAAATCGAAATAATTGATTATTTTCACTAAAATCTCATGTTTTCAAAATCTTAAATGTTTTAATCGATTAAAACTTTCCTTCAATCGATTAAAATCATTTACCAAAAACATTTTAACCGATTATGCTCTGTTTTTAATCGATTTTTATTCTGAAAAGAGGATTAAAGGCTTTAGTTAATGGTTGTTCCTGTAACATGCTACTAAAGCGTGATTCCCTTATCTTTACACGTGTTAATTGTATTCATTACAAACGTGTTAATGGAGATAAGCTTGAATCAACTTTAATTGATTCTTTTCATGAGTGAAATATTGATTTACTTTGTATTTTCAAAAACTTGAGCACATTTCAAATCCTACATTTTTTTCTCTTCTATTCCCTATTTTTGATGAAGTCAAAAGGGGGAGAAATAGTTGCTTTATTACATTCTTATATTTCTCACCTAACCTCATTATCAAGTGACTTATTTTGCAGAGATTGTTTTTTCAAAATGGTGTTTGTCTTCATCAAATAGGGGAGAGCTGAAAGTGATCCTAGCAAAGATCTCGGTGATTTGATGAAGTCAAAGATAAAGTCAAAGGTCAACTCGCAACGATCAAACAAGTCACTCGGAAGAATGGAGTCGAAGACTTAGTGTGTCTTAACAGAAAGCTTAGGTAAAACCACTTTACCTTTTCCACTGCATGAAGCTCCTTCACTCAATTTGCAAAATGCCTCAAAAATAGTTTTAAACAAATCAAACAAAAGCATTTTGACAAAGAACTTTCTTAACAATGTTTTTAACTGATATAGTTTTAAAAGAAACAATTAAAATCACTTAGAATGCGTAAAGAAGTGTTTTTACAGTATTTTAATCGATACAAACTTCTTTTAATCGATTAAAACCCTTTATGACCGATTAGAATTCGAATATGACAAGTCAGAATGAAATATAATCGATCAGACTTTAAAAATGAGCGATCAGATTTATTTTAATCGATTAAAACACGTTTCAATCGATTAAAACCACTTTGGAAGTCAGGATGATCGATCAGAATGAAATTATGACCGATCAGAGTTGGTTATGATCGATCAGAATTGAATTATGACCGATCAGACTTATTTCAATCGATTAAAATGACTTGAAAATTTTTGTATAGAGTTTCAATCGATTAAAACGCATTTCAATCGATTAAAATGACTTAGAAAAAATTCTGTGCAGGTTTTTAATCGATTAAAACTTCTTTGTATCAGTTAAAATAACTTGAAAAGTGTTATAAGAAAGTTTCAAACTAAATCAATCGATTAAACCGCGAATCAATCGATTAAATCACTCTTAGAAAATGTTTGTAAAATGTTTTAACTGATATAAACATGGTAGTATCAACTAAAACCATTCTGTTAAAGAAACAAGAACGCATTAATGGGTTGAAAGGACTTTTAACATGATTATAACAGCTATTTCAACAGATTAAAACAAACTTTCAACAGATTAATTAATGCGACTTTTTCGAAAACTCTTTTAAAAACAAATTTGCTTGGAACTTTTTACATATCAGTTTTCATACAAACTAAGCAACAATTCAAGCAAGCTGTTAAGCATCCTTTTCCAAGAAAGATTCGCAACTCGCTTTGTGAACTTCTTTTGAAATCTTTCTTGAGGCACTTTTGCATTACTTTGAAGAAGAAACTTACTGTGGATTAGTGTAATCCGGTTTGCGCTTTCTAAGTCTCTTCTTTTCAATTACTCGTTAATTCTTTTGTATTGTGTTGTACCCGGAATTTGGGTACAAGTTTTACTGCAGTTGGTAGGTGGTTGTAGAAGTTTCCAAGAACTGGAATTTGGTTCTTGGTGGAGAGGTTGAGTACAGGAACTGGAATTTGGTTCTTGTACTTGTGTGGTGCTTGGAATTTGGGTACTTGGGTTCTCTGCGGCTGGAATTTGGTTGCAGAGGTTTCCAAGAACTGGAATTTGGTTCTTGGTGGAAAGGTTGAGTGCAAGAACTGGAAGTTGGTTCTTGTGTTAGAGTAGGTGTAAGATTGTTGAGTCTGTAAAACATCTATTCTAGTGGAACCCAGCTGGAATTTGGCTGGAGACTGGACGTAGCCCTGGTATTGGGTGAACCAGTATAAAATACCGGTGAAATCTTTCTTAACCTTCCTCTCTTTAATTTCAGTTGTTGCGCCTAATATTGTTTGATTGCTTGGTAATTCAAAAAGATTTTAGAAACTTAATTTTCGAATTAGATAATCTGAGATTTGCGAAAAACTTTCAAAAGATTAATTCACCCCCCCTCTTGATCTAAAACTACTTTTCTAACAAAGATGTGGTGCGACTGCGGGGTGGTTCTGCGTTGGTGAGAAGCTTTGGTGAGTGAAGGTGGAATTAGGGCACGGGTATGGTTGTGGTGGTGACGGGGAAGAAGCCTGGTGGTGACGGGTATATGGGTTCAAATGAGGATACCGTGTGGGGTGCTCGAGAGTGGGGAGGCTGCAGCTAGGGTTCTGGTGAAGGAGGTGGGTGGCGGGTTATAGAGGAGGTTAGTGAAATTGAGGGAGACGAAGGAAGGAGTTAGGGAGCTTGAGTGAGGCGCGGAGGAAGTGTAGCGAGGGTTTTTTCTTTTTTTTCTTTTTTTTTATTTAACATCCGTAGGTAAATGAGTAGGTAAAGTAGTAAAAAAACATTACCTACCTCCTACATCCGTAGGTAATGCATAATCCTCACATCCGTAGGTAAATTCCGTAGGTAATAGATAATTTATATACGAACATACTTTTGTAGGTAAAATCCGTAGGTAATGTAAAATTTACCTACGGATTTTTACCCGTAGGTAATATTCCGTAGGTAATAGGCTTTTTTCTTGTAGTGTATGTTTTTCTATTCTTGCAAATTAACTACAATAATCAGCATAAGTGAAACTGCATTATTCACTTTATGTGATGCACTACTTATGTTTTTCTATTCTTGCAAATTAACTACAACAATCAGCATAAGTGAAACTGCATTATTCACTTCATGTGATGCAGTACTTACGTTTTTCTAATACATTTTTTCCAAGGTATTTATCCACTACTTATGCAGTACGTATGATACAGACCACCAAATAATTGTATAAGTGAACCCAAGAATTATGAAATTTCTTTTCACTAAGATCCAACAGATAATTAAAATAAATTACAAATGGTTAACCTGAGGGCGTACAGTCTCAACAAGTTCCCAAATTGGTCTGTCAAGCACCACCAAATCCGCAGTAAGAGGGATCGAAGAACCTATCTACTTCACAAATCCACCTACAACAAACGATAAAGAAATTCTGTCAAAATTATCTCTCCTATATTATTCACAATGCAAGAGAATAACAGTATATACATTCAAACAAGCCAAACCTTGGTTGAGGGTGTCAGAGGCTGCGGAGGAGGTTAAGAACAGAGGTGTGGCGCGGTGGCTCACAGGGTGGCGTCTGGTTGACGAGGAGCTTTGGTGGAGGTTGGATTAGGGTGAGGGCTGACTTGGGGGGAGCAGTGAGGGGGCTAGGGCTCGCCGGGAGTGAGGAGGAGATATTGGCCAAGGTTAAGAGGAATGGGTGAGGGAGGCGCGAGAGTTAGGGTTATTTGGGGATAAGTGGCGCGAGATACGAAAGTGAAAAATGTGGTAGTATATGATAGCGGTTAAATCTTAACCGCTATTATAATATCACTTCTAATAGTGGTTAAATCTTAACCGCTATTATATAGCACTTCTAATAGCGGTTAAATATTAACCGCTATTATATATTTTCAAATATGATCGATCATTTGAAAATGTAATCGATCATAATCAAAAAATGTGGATGTCGCTCGAGCGAGATCAGTGTCGCTCAAGCGAAAAATAACCCGAGAATGCCAATTTTGTGCAGGTGGCGTCGCTTGAGTGAGACCATGTCGCTCAAGCGAAATAGAACCCGAGAATGCCAATTTTATGCAGGTGGCGTCGCTCGAGCGATGTTATTTTCGCTTGAGCGAATGTTGACCTGCTAACCGTCGATCAAAGTTAGCCGGATAATGTAACATGGGTGACCTCATGTTTGAATCGGATGTCGCTCGAGCGAGTATAGTGTCGCTCAAGCGAAATACAACCTGAGACTTCACAATCTTAAAATCTGGTTGTATATGATAGCGGTTCCACTGGAACCGCTATTAAAAGGACACTTCTAATAGCGGTTAACGTGGAACTGCTATTATATGAAAACTTACATTAACTATTTTTTTGAATATTATGTTTTTAAATTTGCTATTAGAGAAAACCTTTCGAGAATTCAAAATGTTAAATACTTTTAAATATTAAAATTAACTTTATCAAAAATTAGGAAAAAAAATTTAATCCAAAAGAGTTCAAAAATGTATTATAATATTGTCAATTTTGAGTTTAATTATATTGTTAATTCTCAAAGTAGAAAAATATATTGTAACTATTTTAATTTAATAAAATATAATTTAAATTTTTAACACTAAAATTAAAAGATTAAATAATAATAAATTTAATTCTTTAAATTCAGTAGTTAGAAACTAAAATTATAGTTTCTCTGTTTTAAATAATTAAAATAAATATTTAAAAATAAAAATCAAAACTAGTATTATCTTAAATTTATTAAAAGTGTAATTAAATCTCTATTTTCTTAATTTTATTTGTTTCAAACTTCTCAATTCTACATTTTTGTAAGTTCTATCATTATATTATCATCCTCATCTCCTCCCATGTTCTACTTTATCTTTACAATAGTCAATATTCTTAAATAATTTATATTTTTAATTATAATTTTTTAGTATATATTTCAGAAATTAATCAATTCTAATCTATTATTTGAAAAACTAATTAATTCTAATCAATAATTTAGAAAATTAATCGATTATAATTAATTATTTGAAAAAATTATCAAATATGATCGATCATTTTGAAAATCTAATCGATCAGAATAAAAAAATCTGGTTGTATATGATAGCGGTTCCACTGGAACCGCTCTTAAAAGCGCATTTCTAATAGCGGTTAAACCTTAACCGCTATCTAAAATATAGTTTAGATAGCGGTTAAGGTGGAACCGCTATTATATAGTTTCAAATATTAACTATTTTTTTTTAATATTATGTTTTTAAATTTGGTAATACAGAAAACGTTTCAGAAATCAAAATGTTAAATACTTTTAAATATTAAAATTGACTTTATAAAAAATTAGGAAAAAAAATAATCAAAAATAGTTCAAAAATGTATTATAATATTTTCAGTTTTAGTTTAATTATATTTTTCATTCTCAAAGTAGAAAAATATATTGTAATTATTTTAATTTAATAAAATATAATTTAAATTTTTAATACTAAAATTAAAAGATTAAATAATAATAAATTTAATTCTTTAAATTTAGTATTTAGAAACTTTCTTGAAAAGAGTGCTAAAGTTTGCTTGATTGATTGCTCAAGGATGTGTAAAAGCTGATGTTCAATATGTGTTTAAAAAGTTCAAGCCAAACTGTTTTTATAGAAGATTTTCAAAATTGCTTGGTTTAATCAATCTGTTAAAATAATCTTTTAATATGTTAAAAGTGCAGTTTTAATCTGTTAAAACTTCTTTTAATCCATTAAAACATTCTTGATTCTTTAACAGATTTGTTTTAAGCTGATACGACAACGTTTATATCAATTAAAACTCTTTACAAAAAATCTTCTAATTTGTTTTAATCGATTGTTTCAGTGATTCAATCGATTGAAATACTGCAAAACTTTATTGTGAGTTTTTCCAAGTGATTTTAATTGATAAAAATAAGTTTTAATCGATTAAAACGTTGTGTAGAAATTTTCTAAGTTGTTTTAATCGATTGAAACATGTTTTAATCGATTGAAAAAGCTCTGATCGGTCATAACTCAATTTTGATCAATCATATCTGATTCTGATCGGTCATAATTACATTCTGATCGATCATCCTGAACTCTAAGTGGTTTTAATCGATTAAAACCAAGTTGTATCGATTAAAATACTGCAAAAACACTTCTCTTAACATTTTAAGTGTTTTTAATTGGTTATTTCGAAGCTTTATCAGTTAAAACACTGACAGAAGGTTTTCAAAACTTTCTTTAATGAAAACAACCGGTTATTTCGAAATTATATCAATTAAAAACTTGTTTAAGAAAGCTTTTGTTAAAATACTTTGTGTTTTAACTGCTTAAACGTATTTAGAGGCATTTTGCAAAATCTTTTAAGTGAAGAAACCTCATGCAGCAAAAAAGATAAAAATGATTATACCTAAGCATAGCTGAAGACACACTAATTCCTCTACTCTTTTATCAAAGTGACTGTTGACCGCTACAAAGTTGACTTTGACTTTATCTTTGACTTCATCAAATCAATAAGATCTTTGTCGAGTGTTTCAATAAGATCTTCATCACTTTCATACAATAATTAATATTCTTAAGTAATTTATATTTATATTTTAATTGTTTAATATATATTTGAGAAATTAATCAATTCTAATCAATTATTTAGAAAACTAATCGATTATAATTAATTATTTGAAAAAATTATCCAATATGATCGGTTATTTGAAAATTTAATCGATCATAATGGTTGTATATGATAGCGGTTCCATTGGAACCACTCTTAAAACAGAACATCTAATAGCGGTTAAACCTTAACCGCTATCTAAAATATAGTTTAGATAGCGGTTAACGTGGAACCGCTATTATATAGTTTCAAATATAAATTTAAATATATTTATAATTTATTTAAATATGCTTTATTTTTAGTATTTATAAAATAGATTAGTTTTCAATTTTTAACTTTTCTAGCGAGTCTATTTTTAATCATTGTTATTAATTATGTTAAAAATGAAAAAAATATTAATTAGTATACTTAAACTAATGTATATTGATTATCTAATGTATATTGATATAATTTTTTTGTATATCAATTATATGAAAATAACCATGGTTAAGTAATTAATAATAATTAAGAAATAAATTTAAAGATTAGATTAAAAATAAAGTTTTATAAAATAAAATTGTAATAATTTGATTAAAATTTTATTTTCTTAATTAATTAAGTTAATGAGGAATTAAAATGTGATCATTTGATGTGTTTAATTTTTTTAATATAAATTTTTAAAATATAATTTAATTTCAATTGAAATTTTCAATTGAAAAATAAATTAAAGAATATTTATTATTAAACTTTTCTTAAACAATGTATTGAATAGTTAATATTACTCTAGTCTTAATTTATTACAATTTAAATTTTTAATAAATTTGATTTATTTTTAATAATATTTTTATTTTAGTAATTTAAAATTAAAGTTAATCTTCATTTTGTTAATATTGAGACCAAAGTTTATTTTTAAAGTATCTTTTAAAAATTAAATTATTTTTAGAAAATAAATTACTTTTAAAAAATAAATTGTCAAAAATATACTAAAACAATTAAAGTATATTTATAAAAAAATAAATTTAAATATCATAAAAAAATAATGTTCAGTTAGCGATCGATTTAAATTCGGTTGCTATTTTCTCATTAGCGACCGATTATAATTCGGTCACTATTTTAATTTGTAATTCGATCGCTAAATCAGTCGCTAAATGATTTTTTTATTTTAGTGTGGAATAGCCACCGATTTAGCGACCGAAATTTTGCGACGCAAACTATTTGTCGCTATTTCGGTCGCTAAATAACAAAATGAAAACCAATTCATATTTTGGTCGCTAAATTAGTCGCTAATTGCGACCGAATTAAAGTGGTCGCTGAATCGGTCGCTAATTGCAATCGAATTAAAGTGGTCGCTAAATCGGTTGCTAATTGCGACCGAATTAAAGTGGTCGCTAAATCGGTTGCTAATTGCGACCAAAATGAAATCGGTCGCTAATTGCGACCGAAAAAATTCGGTCGCTAATTTCGGTGACTAAATGTGATTTTTCTTGTAGTGAGAGTTTTGGGGTGATTGATTTTTCTATGATTACTTATATTACAATTTTCAAATAAATGACTTTGGTGTAGGCCCTTAACTAAACTCATAATTTTCCTTGGGATTGACTTCAGAAATGACTTAATGAAATCATAAATTAGTTTTATCCAAAAAGTTTAAGATGTTGATTTTTCTCTGTGATGAATCATTAAACACTGAGTAAGTATTTAAAGTCTATATAAAGTCCATTTATATAATATAATAATATACATAAACTATTCTAGTTGGGTGATTGGATATGTCCAAAGTGCCGAGGTTTTTGCAAGTGCAGTTTTTGTCAGGTGAGTTTCTTTTTCTATTCTCTGTGTGTTTTGAACAACTATTGGTCTTTATATCGTTGTGCCAAGGAATAAGGTGAACAAATTCATGTTAACAATTTTTTTTTCTAATAATGTGTTTGATAAAATTGAAATTAATTGTTGCATTTATTAGTTGACCTATTGAAAAACATAATTGGCAAATTCTTTTAATGCTCTATTAAGATATTACAAAATTAGAATTTGTCAATATCATGTAACTTAGATTATTTGTAGATTTTCATTCAATTAATTGATTTCACTATAATATTTTTTATTGTTACATTAAATTTTATACTCTAAAAAGTAATGATATTATTTTTAATGATATAATTCTTATTTCATACTTATGATATTGTAGCGCTTTATAATATATTTTAAGTTGTTTTTTCACATTTATTCTTGTTTGTAACTTCTTATTTATCCTTACAAATTACAAGTACAATTCTTGTTTTATTGTTATGATGTTTTTGTCATTTATATTATAATTATCAATTGTTTTCAAATCTATTTTTATGCAATTTTAATAAAGTTCTTGATCTCACGGAAGGAGAAGCCAAAACTATTTTGGGTCATAAAAAATTTTGGATGGACGAGATAACAATTTAATAATTTAAATTCTTATGAAATGGATGCTTATTTTAAATGATTTCAAAATTGAGTAAGCTATACCTTCAACTTTTCTTTATTAGTTTAGTGTTCTCCACTGATTAATTTTTAAATGAATGACTTTGATTTAGGTCCTTAACTAAAGTCATGATTTTTCTTTGAATTAGCTTCAAAAAAGAATTTAATGGATGTCATGAATTAGATTTATTCAAAATGTTTAAATGGTTGATTTTGTTGTCTGATGGAGCTTTAAGCACTAAGTAAGTATTTAAAGTCCATTTATAATATAATGGATTTATATATGTATGTATTATTTTGTTTTATTGTGTTCTCCATTTTATCCATCTTGTTCTTTTTTTTTTCTAATTTTTATTGTCTTAATATCGTTTGCACTAGTTGAATACTTGTTTATTATGTTAGAAAAATGAGAAGCTTTATTTTTGAAAAAAATGAAAGATATCTAGAAGAAAAAAAGATGCAAAGATTAAGTTTGCTACAGTTAAGGAAAAAGTAATAAAAAATAAGGTGGTATGCTCTTTGTATCTCTGGATGGTCCTTGACGTTATATTGTGTTCATAAATAATTCTGTGTGCACCTTATCTACAGGAAAAAGTTTTTAGGCAGAAGTTGTAGAATGAGATGATTAAAGTTGTTCTTTCAAATGTGTCTCCCTATCTCATATGAGTATGAGAATCATCTGACAATAATTAAACGTGAAGTTATCAAATGAAAATCATATACATTCAACTTGAACGACACTATTCTAAAAGGTATGTCATGATTATTTGATTATGAATTATGTTATCTTGTAAGAAATTCTTCACCCACAATAAATAGGGATGGGTAAAAGGGGACTAGTTCGTCTTTAGTTATAAATATAATATATATATATATATTTAAGACTACATCTATAATTATATGAATAATTTATAAATTTTGACTCATTAATTAATATTTTTATTAAATACATTGAAATTATTACTATATTTATGAATTAATATATCTTATTATAATTAATAATTTAAGTTTAATTAGTTAGTATTTATAATTAAAATTATAATATTATAATATATTAATATATTTCAACCATATGAAACAAAAAAATGAAATATTTTTAATTATAATATATTTTATTTTAATTTAAATATATAAATATTTTTTAAAAATGGATCAGTGCGTTAGTCCATCTCATCTCACCCTTGGCCGTCAGGACTGGGCTAGGTGGACTAAAATTATGAATTTGCATTGCTAACTTTGAGGTGGACTAACCCTCTACTCAATTTAACTCGCTTTGTTATTCCTATTTATAAATTATGATTCAAAATTATCCAAATTGTAAACAAGAAATTAATAGCACAAGATCGTGAAAGTAAAGATAAATTGTTGGTTTTGTTTTTTAGCTGGTACATAGATTAAGCGTATCACAATAGTAGTATCTAGTACATAGCGGGACTTGTTTGACAAATAAATGCTCTTAATGTCAAACATAAAAGAGATTATGCGTTGTTAATTTGGATCTTCTAAGAATTTATTGTTTTTGCTACTGTAATGGTTGACATATGTTTTTCTAATATCTAGGGAAATATTTTGGTGTTGTTAGAATCGAGTTGAGTTTTTGGACAACAATAGATAGGGTGTTTGGAAATTAGAATACTTTCATGATCAAAGTACATTTTTGTTGGAAGGTAATTCTGAAAAATATTTTTTTATGAATAAAATATTGTGAGTTGGACTCTTTCTAGATTTCTAAAAGATCATAATACAGACATGAAAGTACAAGATGTCTACCTATGAAAAATGATTTGTTTATGGTTTTGAGAAGAAGGATGAGATTGACAAGTATCTTTCCTATAGGTAAGTTTTTTTTTATTAAATTTGAGGTGAACTTATCAAAGTACTATATCTAAAACCCCAACTACAATCCACCTCAAATTTAATAAAAATATTCACATATAGGAAATGTACTTATCAACCTTATCTTTCTTCTCAGGACTATAAACAAACCATTTTTCATCTAAGTTTCATCTTTTTTATAGAAACCTTGCAAGAGTCCAAGTCACAATGGTTTATTCATAGAAAATATTTTTTAGAATTATCCTACAACGAAAATGCACGTTGGCCATAATAAATGTTCTAATTTCCAAAAACCTTGATCAATGTTGTCCAAAAACTCATGCTTGATTCTCACAACATCAAAATATTTTTCAAGATATTAGAAAAACATATATCAACTATTCCAATAAGCATCTTACAAAATATTGTGTAAGTGAATGCTATTAAACAAGAAAGAAACAAGATATAAAGTGTGATAATATCATTTAGTAGTATGTAATGCTGATAAAATTAGTGTAAAACCTAAGATTAAATTTATGTATCAACATATGTTACTAATGTGACACTCTTATTAGTTCTTTTTTCATCCTAATGTAAGAAAAAACAAAACCAACATTTATCTTTGCTCTTAGAATCTTGTGCTATTAATTACTGGTTTACAACTTAGATAACTTTGAAGCATAGTTTATAAATAGGGATAACAAAGCAAGGTAGATTAAGTAGGTTAACTGTCAGTCTACCTCGAAGTTAGCAAAGCGAATTGATAATTTTAACCCACCTCCTAACTCATAATCCCGACAGACCAAAGGTAGGATGAGATAGACTAACTTGCTGACTCATTTTTAAAAAATATTAAAATAAAAATATTATAATTAAAAAATTTTCATTTATTAGTTTTATATTATTGAATTATGCTAATATATTATAATATTGTAATTTAAATTATAAATACTAACAAATTATACTTAAATTATTAATTATAATGGATATTTTAACATTTAAATATAGTAATTTTTTAATGTATTTAATGATATTATGTAATAAATTAAAATTTAAAAATTATTTATATAATTAAAGGTAAATTTTTAAAAAATATATATAAAAAATATTGATGGACTAGTCCCATTCTAATTTTGGCTTGAGGGACTAAGGACGGGACATAAAAATATAGTAATATTTTTAATATATTTAATAAAGATATTAATTAATAAATACAAATTTATAAAGTTATTTATATAATTAAAGATATATTTATATATATATATATATATATATATATGTATAACTTTTATATAAAAAAATATATTAAAAAATTACTCCTTTTCATTTTTTATAATTATAGAAGAACTTACCCATTCTACCCATCCTTATTTATTAGATAATGTGGATTAAGAACTTATGACAAGATAACATAATTCATAATCAATCAATCATGACATACATTTTAGAATTATGTCGTTTAAGTTGAGCATATCTGCTTTTAATATGATAACTTCATTTTTAATTGTTGTTGGATAATTCTCATTTTCATCCATCAGAGAAGGAGACACATATAAAAGAACAACTTTTATCATCGCATTCTGCAACATTTGCCTAAGAACATTTTTCCTATAAATAAGGTGCACACATAATTTAACACAATGTAACATAAAAGACCATCCAAATACAAAGAACATACTATCTTATTTTCTATTACCTTTTTCTTAGTTGCAGCAAACTTAATCTTTGCATCTTTTCTTTCTTCTAGATATCTTTCATTTTTTTCATAAATAAAACATCTCATTTTCCTGACATATTAAGCAAGTATTCAACCAATGTAAACGATATTAACACAATAAAAATTAGAAAAAAAGAACAAGATGGATAACGTGAAGAACAAAATAATATATATATATATATATATATATATATATATATATACAAATATATTATATTATATTATATTTGGATTTTAAATACTTAATCACGAGAAAAAAAAATCAATTGTTAAAAACTTTTGGATAAATCTAATTCATGATATCCATTAAGTTCTTTTTTGAAGACAATTCAAAGGAAAATCATGTGTTTAGTTAAGACAAGTTGCTAAATTGACAACTGAGATAAAACAACTCCCTAAATTTGCAATTTTGAGAGGAATTTTCACTCTCTCGTCCTTTTTGGTTTAAAAAATGAATTTTACTAATTGTCATCATAAATTTATTATATCAATTCATAAATGTATTAAATCTAAATTTTAATGTTGAAATAATTTCTTTACTTGAAGATAACAAAAAGAGAATTTATCTAAGTCAAAAGAATTAGAAACAAAATATTATTATGAAATATTGCAAATTGTATTTAGAAATGGATTAAAAATGAAATTTCATGGTCAATCTTATATTGTGTTTGGATAGAGAATTTATAAAAGAAATTCATTTTAGTATAGTATTTAAAATGTTTCATGACAAATATAATTATTTTAATAGAAAAAATTGAAATTCTAGAAAATGATAAGTATATTTTAATTACTTTAAATAATATAATTTTTAATTCTATCTGAAAAATCAGAATTTGAAATTCTCGCAACTTTTTTTTTCCTTTTTTTTGACTTCATTAGGTAAAATAATAGACTTTTTTTGGATTTCAAACTAACTTTGTATTTATTGTTTAGTAAGATACTTAAAAAAGTGGATATTAATAAAGGTGATGACTTGAAATTTTACCACTTGTTTAAGGAAAAAAAGAAATTTTTTCCTTGAAAGGTAAGGTGAAGGGAGTATCTAAGGCATATAAAGTTGTTAAAGTAGCTTATCCTTTATTTATAATTTTAGGATGGTTGTTCACTTTCTCTTCCTTTCTTATTAGAAGAAATGAACTTTTTGATTATCATCATAAATTTATTATATCAATCCATAAATGTATTAAATCTAAATATAAACTTCAAGTAAAATTTTCAGTTGAAAATAACAAAAGGAGAATTTATCTAAATATTAGTTGTGTAAAAGGGAAGTAGAAAAAGATGTTATTTTGATATATTGAAAGTGTGTTGGTCAAAGTAGATTAAAATTGAATTTTATGACCAATCTTCTATTATGTTAACGTGACTATTAACAAGTGTGATAAAGTATTTCGATTAAAAAATGAACTTTATGATTATCATCATAAAGTTACTATATCAATTCATAAATGTATTAAATCTAAATATGAACTTCAAATAAAATTTTTACTTGAAGATAATAAAAGGAGAATTTATCTAAATATTAATTGTGTAAAAGGGAAGTAGAAAAAGATGTTATTTTGATATATTGAAAGTTGTTGGTCAAAGTAGATTAAAATGGAATTTTATGACTTGTATTGTGTTTGAATAGGGAGTTTAGATAAGGTCATTCATTTCAATAGATTATTTGAAATGTTTTATAGTAAATATTATTATAGAAAAGATTAAAATTTTAAAAATTGATAAGGATATTTTAATTACTTTAAATAAGAGTTCCAAACTCCACCTAAAAAGTAAGAATTTTAAATTATCTATCTTTTTTTCTTTTTTCAAATTTACGTCTTGTCTCTTTGTAATTGTTATTTGACTCAATATCAAATGAAATATTTTAACTAATCTCGACTTATATTAATACAAGTCAACTCGACCCAACTAAACATGACCTAGTCTAGACCCAACCTGTCTTAACCTGGTTTGAACCAACATGTACATTCTTAGGATTATCAAACCATTTCGCCCTGATCACTCTTGATCTGGTTCATCCCATCCTAAGCTGACTTAACCTGTCCTAACTTAATTCAACCCTTTCTGATTAGGTTTGACTTAACCACTTAAAGTAGGTTTAACCTACCCCGATCCAACTTATCCCAACTTGACTCATCTTGGTCTAACACAATTCATCTTTATCTCTCCTAACCTAACATATCATGTGATGACTCAACCTATTTAATCTTGG
Source organism: Sphenostylis stenocarpa (assembly GCA_963425845.1). Classification (NCBI taxonomy): domain Eukaryota; kingdom Viridiplantae; phylum Streptophyta; class Magnoliopsida; order Fabales; family Fabaceae; genus Sphenostylis; species Sphenostylis stenocarpa. The sequence goes on from OY731408.1 coordinate 4,448,234, forward strand.
TCTGTCTTATTCACTTACAACCTGACTTAACCCATCTAGATCCACATCAACTTAACATAGTCCAATTCATCCTGATGCATTCCAACTCAGTCTAACACAACCCGACTCATCCCAACCAATCAACCTACTTCGACTTAACCCAACCTTCCCGACTCAGAACAATTTGTCTTGATCGACTGTAACCTTAACAATTTGTTCCAATCTCACTTAACTTGATGTAGTCTATCATAGTCCATCTTAGGTCAATCTTGCCCATTTGGATAAAGGTCTAATACTATGAGTTGGACCTAATTCAAATTATAGTAGTGATGGTTTTTATAATCTTTATATTTGATAATAATTGACATATTTTATCTAAACAAGAAAATTAAATTTTTGTATACTTGAATTGCCTTATTCAAATAACTTATTTGAAAAAACAAATCATTTTAAATGAAAGAAATTCAATTTTAGTATATTTAAATTTTCAAGAAATTACAAAATACTTTATCCAAATATTACATGAGACAATACAAAAGATATTTAGTTGAATATCAAATCCTCAAAGATAACATGTGTGCTTGAGTTCATTAGAATGAATTTGGTGCTTGAGTTCATCAAAATGAATCCAGTGCTTGAGTTCATTAGAATGAATCTTGAAAAAGTGTACTCATAGCTAGCGGTGTCAAAATAGGTTTAGCCCGATGGACCATCCCGAAAGATCTGAAAAATAGGCTAGGCTAGGCCAAAAAATTTGTATCCTAAATAGAACCAGACAAATTTTGGCATGACCTATTTAGGCCAAGCCTAAATGGGCTTAGGTCAGGCTAGCCTGTAAGCTTATAGGTTGACCCATTTTATAAATAATAATTATTTTACTAATAAAATAAAGTAATATTATTTTATTAGAAAATATATGTATAATAAATTAATTTCATAATATATTTTGTTATATATATATATATATATATATAAAATTTAGAAAGAATAATAAATTATAAATATAATCTTTATTTGCTTTAGTCATCTTCTTCTTATGTTGTTATCGTCACATTTGACATATTCTTAAATGTAGTGTATTTTCATAGTATCATGACGAGAGAGTTAGGTTGAATAATAAGTCTAACTTGTTGAAGTAAGGAAAATTTGACTCTAAAATTTAGAGGGATGTATTATTAAACATGACTTCAATTTAGATGAGTATAAGCGAGTTTTTGACATAAATAAAGTTTTGAATCCTAATTTTAAACCAATTACTAGAAATACTTTAATTACAAAGGTTTATAATGTGTATTTAACAAAAAGAAAGCTAAAAGATGTATTATCTAATATTTTTAGTAGGACATTTTAAAGAAATTAATAGAAATACTTCAATTACAAAAGTTTATAACATGTATTTAACTGAAAAGAAAAAACTAAGAGATGTGTTATATACTTAGACTTCAATGTAGCTTGAACCATGCCAAGAACTGTTTGGTTCTTTCTTTCAGCCACACCATTTTGTTGTTGTACGTATGAGACTGTTAAAAATCTTCTTATTCCTTCATCTTCACAATACTTAATGAGAACACTCGACATAAATTTTCTTTCTCTATTAGATAAGACTAATCGGATATGTCATCCGGTCATATTCTCAATCATCATTTTAAACTTTTTAAATACTTCAAACACTTCGAATTTCTCTTTCAACAGATACACCCACGTTTTTTTAGAGAAGTCATCAACAAATGTCTTGAAATATTTCTTACCATTGAATAACTCAAGGATAATTGATCCACACAGATCGGCATGAATTAGCTCAAGTTTTTTACTTGCTCGGTACTTGACACTCCTCGAAAAAGGAATTCTCGCTAATTTTCCTTCTCCAAGCTGCCAATCCAAGCACCATACTTTTCTTCTAAACTAATATATTGGTTAAACAAACTGGTGTAGCTATGCAACAAACCATGTAGTACAAAATTCAATTTTATCAAAAATATCATTAGAAAAAAATTATTAAAATGAAGATTTACCTTTCCAAACACTATGCAAAACTCTTAAAGTTGCAATGCATTCCTAATATTTTTAGATGGCAATGCAATGTCCAATATTTTATTTAATTTGATGCCTAGAGATAAAGAAATTTCCTCTTCAATTACTTCTCTCTCTAACTTCACATCAACATTTGGTAAACTTGTTATTTGTCTTTGGAACATGGCACCAACATTCTTACCATCATCGTATTTGTTGCAAATTTTGGTGATATTATTTTTATCAGGATAGTTTTCTTTCCCAAGGTCCTTGAGATATGTACTTCAAGCTTCTACAAGAGATGGCGATAGAAAGAAAAATGGATTAGAATGTTTGACTCGTAAAAATCTTATTAGAAGTTGAAATAGAACACAGTTTTTCCCTTATCATCAATAACTTATCATGAATTGACTCAATTAAAAAAGACATTTACTTTATCTGAACCTGTCAACCACAAAAAAGTTCTTATTGCTGAGTTATCATGAAGTTGCTCAATTATCAGGAAAGTTCTTATTTAATTTAGCAAATTCATGATAATTGAGCAACAAGAACTTCCGTGTGATTGACAGATTTGGACAAAAGAAGATACCTGTAAAATAGAGCAAATTAATGATAAGATAGTAATGATAGGATTAAAATTATGTTTATATTTCAACTTTTGATAAGGTTTTTATGTCTTCAACTTGTTGGTTCATTATTTTTTATCCACATCTCTCATAAGAGTTTAAAGTATATATCTCAGTGAAGCTGGATAAAAGAAAATTGGGTTGACAAAAAATGTCACTAAATTTGCAACACATATGATGGTGGTAGGTAAGTGGTGTTATGTTCCCGGGTGAAATAACAAGTTTGTCAAACCTATGTGTGAAGTTAGAGAGAGAAACTATTGAGGAGAAAATTCCTTTGTCCCCTAACATCGAATTAATATAATATTGGACATTGGATTACCATCTAAAGATGATAGCAATGCATTGCAACTTGTAGAGTTTTACAGTGTTTGGAAAGGTAAGCCCTGCATGTTAAAGTTTTTTTCTAATAATTTGTTTAATAAAATTTAAATATGTACTACAAGTTTTTTGGTATATCTAAGTCAATTTTTTAAACACACTTGTTTTGCATGTAGACACCTATTCTGCACGTAGATAGCACACTCTACTGCCTTGGTCCAAAACACTTTTAGCATATACTTAGACTTCAACATAGCCCACAGTTTTTTAATTATAAAAGATAGAGATTAGAGTGAGTGGATTAGGTAAGCGGTATCTCTCTTGCCCACAGTTTAACATTTTATTTAAGTTTACTTCTACTTTCACCTAACCATTTGATATGAACTCTTTTTTTCTCTCTAAATAATTGGTTTTTAAAACTTATTTTATTTTAATATATTAAAGTAATATTTTAATCAATTAAAATTACAGTTATTTTACAAATTCATATTAAAAGATAAATAATATGCATGTAACAAATTTATTAAAAATTTCATATTGAAATTAATTTTTTTAATATTTAAAGAATTATATTTATCATGAAACATTTTAAATATTTTTTAAAATAATTATTTTTTATAAATTTTTTATCCAAATAAAATATAAAATTGATCGTAGAATTTTATTTTAATTCATTTTCACGTACAAATTTTAATATTTTTTAATTATATATTTTTTTATTTTCATTTTGACATTATTAATATTATAATAATTATTTTTATTATCTTCAAAATAAATTTATTATTCAAAATTCAAATTTAGATTTAATATATTTTTATTACGAAAATAATTAATAAAATTCATTTTTTAATCATAGAAGAGAGAAGAGTGAGTGGTTTAGGTGGTATCTCTTGCCTACAGTTTAACATCTTTATTTAAGTTAACGTCTACTTTCACCTAACCATTCAAGCTTGAAACTCTTTTTTTGCTCCCTCAACAACTTGGTTTTTAAAACTTATTTTATTTAAATATATTAAAGTAATATTTTAATCAATTAAAATTACAATTATTTTACAAATTAATACTAAAAGATAAATAATATGCATTTAACAAATTTATTAAAAATTTCATATTCAAATTAATTTATGTAATATATAAATAATTATATTTATAATGAAACATTTTAAATTATTTTTAAAATAATTATTTTTTTTTATTTTTTATCCAAATAAAATATAAAATTGATCGAAGAGTTTTATTTTAATTCATTTTCATGTACAAATTTTAATATTTTATAATGATATATTTTTTTAATTTTATTTTGACATTATTAATATTTTAATAAATTATTTTTTATTATCTTCAAAATAAATTTATTCAAAATTCAAATATTAGATTTAATATATTTTTATTACGAGAATAATTAATAAAATTCATTTTCTAATTATATAAGAAAGATATGAGAGTGAGTTGTTTAGGTAAGTCTGTATCTTTCTTGCCCACATTTTAATATCTTTATTTAAGTTAACGTCTACTTTCACCTAACCATTTAATATGAAACTCTTTTTTTCTCCCTCAACGAGTTGGTTTTTAAAACTTATTTTATTTTAATAGATTAAAATAATATTTTAATAAATTAAAATTAGAGTTATTTTACAAATTCATATTAAAAGATAAATAATATGCATGTACCAAATTTATTAAATATTTCATATTCAAATTAATTTCTTTAATATATAAATAATTATATTTATCATGAAACATTTAAATTTTTATTTTATTTTTTATCCAAATAAAATATAAAATTAATCGTAGAATTTTATTTTAATTCATTTTCACGTTTAAATTTTAATATTTTATAATGATATCTTTTTTTAATTTTATTTTAACATTATTAATATTTTAATAACTTTTTTATTATCTTCAAAATAAATTTATTATTCAAAATTCAAATTTAGATTTAATATATTTTTATTACGAGAATAATTAATAAAAGTCATTTTTTAATTATAAAAGAGAGAGATGAGAGTGAGTGGTTTAGGTAAGCGGTATCTCTCTTGCCCATAGTTTAACATATTTATTTAAGTTAACGTCTATTTCACCTAACCTTTTAATATGAAACTTTTTTTTCTCCTTGAACAACTCGTTTTTAAAACTTATTTTATTTTAATTGATTAAAATCATATTTTAATCAATCAAAACTACAATTATTTAACAAATTCATGTTAAAATATAAATAATATGCATGTAACAAATTTATTAAAAAGTTCTTATTCAAATTAATTTCTTTAATATATAAATAATTATATTTATCATGAAACATTTTAAATGTATTTAAAATAATTATTTTTTTCAATTTTTTATCCAAATAAAAATTAAAATTGATCGTAGAATTTTATTTTAAATCATTTTCATGTACAAATTTTAATATTTTATAATTATATCTTTTTTTAATTTAATTTTGACATTATTAATATTTTAATAAATTATATTTTATTATCTTAAAAATAAATTTATTATTCAAAATTCAAATTTAGATTTAATATATTTTTATTACGAGAATAATTAATAAAATTCATTTTTTAATTATAAAAGAGAGATTAGAGTGAGTGGTTTAGATCAGCGGTATCTCTCTTGCCCATAGTTTAACATCTTTATTTAAGTTAACGTCTACTTTCACCTAACCATTTGATATGAAACTCTTTTTTTTTTTTTCTCTCATCGATTGGTTTTTAAACCTTATTTTATTTTAATATATTAAAGTAATATTTTAATCAATTAAAATTACAATTATCTTACAAATTCATATTAAAAGATAAATAATATGCACGTAACAAATTTATTAAAAATTTCATATTCAAATTAATTTCTATAATATATAAATAATTATATTTATCATGAAACATTTTAAATATTTTTTAAAATAATTATTTTTTATAAATTTTTTATCCAAATCAAATATAAAATGGATCGTAGAATTTGATTTTAATTCATTTTCACGTGCAAATTTTAATATTTTATAATGATATTTTTTTTAATTTCATTTTGACATTAATAATATTTTAATAAATTATTTTTTATTAACTTGAAAATAAATTTATTATTCAAAATTCAAATTTAGATTTAATATATTTTTATTACGAGAATAATTAATAAAAGTCATTTTTTAATTATAAAAGAGAGATTTGAGAGTGAGTGGTTTAGGTAAGCGGTATCTCTCTTGGAGTTTAACATCTTTATTTAAGTTAACGTCTACTCTCACCTAACCATTTAATATTAAACTTTTTTTCTCCCGAACAACTGGTTTTTAAAACTTATTTTATTTTAATAGATTAAAATCATATTTTAATCAATTAAAACTATTGTTATTTAACAAATTCATGTTAAAAGATAAATAATATGCATGTTGTGACGTATGTCTTATATTATATTAATATTACTGTGCAAGAAAACTTCGTAACGAAGTTTTCCTCATGCACAGTAAAATTTTTCTTATATATGAATACTGAAGCGGGGGAGGAGGGGAATCGAAATTTTCTTCTCATCTTTCTTCTATTGTCTAAATTTCAAGCAACGAGACTCTGTTCGTGCAGGATCTGGTGAAACGGGAGAGAACCTGAATTAAGTGGGAAAACTTCGGTAGAAATACCATACCAAGTAAGGGAAGTTTAATTCATTCAATATATGAAATTGAATTGCTGGGTACTCTGTGAATAAGGAATAGGAGTAGAGATATGAATTATTGGAATGTCTTGAAGAATGTTGAAGAATATCTGTTGCAAAATTTCTGATTTTTATGAACTGTTCACCGTTTAAAAGTTTTAGAAATTCTTGAAATTAAGGATGAATTATATAATAAAAGTGTTGTTTTTAACTTAAATTGAACATGTTTATGGTTTAATTTTGATTTGGAACTAATTTGGGTGATTGAAACTGAGAAATTTGAAATCTAGAATGCGAAAATGTGAACTGCAAAACCTGCAAAATTCGCTCAAGCGAAAATACGTCGCTTGAGCGAGGATACCTGGAAAATTTTGGGATTCTCGGGTTCTTTCTCGCTCAAGCGACCGGTGTACTCGCTTGAGCGACGGATGCTTCAAACAAAGGGGACTCCCGAGTCAAGTCTCGCTCAAGCGACTAGTGTTCTCGCTTGAGCGACGAATGCTTCAAACAAAGGGGAATCCCGGGTCAAGTCTCGCTCAAGCGACTAGTGTTCTCGCTTGAGCGATGAAAGCTTCAAACAAAGGTGACCCTCGGGTCATGTCTCGCTCAAGCGACTCCTGTTCTCGCTTAAGCGAAGAAAGCTTCAAATAAAGGTGACTCTCCGGTCATGTCTCGCTCAAGCGAGCGGTGTACTCGCTTGAGCGACGAAGCCTCAAACAAAGGGGATTCTCGGGTCATGTCTCGCTCAAGCGACTGGTGTACTCGCTTGAGCGACGAAGTCTTCAAACAAAGGGGACCCTCGGGTTCCATCTCGCTCAAGCGACTGGTGTACTCGCTTGAGCGAGAGAAGGAAGAAGAAAGGGATATGGTGGGGATTTTTAAATGATCAAGGGCAAATTAGTAATTTAATGATTTTGGAAATGATTTTAGGATATATATATATATATATATATATATATATATATATATATATATATATATATATAAGAGAGAGAGAATGAAAGTAGAGTGTTGTGACGTGTGTGGGTCGGACGAGCCCGAGGGCCGATGCCCAGAATCGGTCATGAGACGTTATATATTGGCTAGACCGAGCCGGAAGGTTGGTGCCGAGAATCGGCCAAATACTATTTTATTGACTGAATGAGCCGTGAGGACAGGTGGTCCGTAATCCGGCAAATGTGAATAAATTTTGTATGTTTGAATAGTACCGGGGTGGTACAGAGTACATTAGTGTAATAACTATGTCGGAGGATTCCGAATGAGGTCCCAGCACTTCACCGATTGGTCGGGTCGGGTAGACTACGAGATCGGGTGGTGAGAAGTCGATGGGGGGATGACCGGTGGCGCGCTCGAAGGGGTACTCCAGTATGAGTGATGAAGGGCGCCGAAATCCTACTCGTGTGGAGGGTGGTCGGAATGGTACTGCGGTACCGATCACAATGTGCCCACGGATGATAGCCTCCGAGTTCGGGCATAGTTAGGGTATACTTCCGGAAGGTGTCTTAGTGTGTTGATAATTTCGTAATTGATCATAATATGTAATTATTACTTCTATATCTCGTTTTATTATATCGAATGATTTAATACTTATCCCTATTTTTCCATGTGGATGGGACTGCGATGATCACTTTTATGTGGGAGCGAGATCGGGAGTTGAGAGATGGTGATGTGACTACTTGGACAACGAGAGATAGTTCAGTGGGATAGCTTCGAGGGAGCTATCTGTTACATGTATAATGTATAAATAAATGATGTTACTATATTTTGAAGTTAGTTAGTGAACCTGGAATTTCAATATATGTTACAATTACAACAATATAATGTAAAATAAATGTTGTTATTTACTTGTTTACTACTTTGCGAAGACGTCATTATAGTAGCGATTTCTAGGGTCGTTACACATGTAACAAATTTATTAAAAATTTCTTATTCAAATTAATTTCTTTAATATATAAATAATTATATTTATCATGAAACATTTTAAATGTTTTTAAAATAATTATTTTTTTCAAATTTTTATCCAAATAAAAATTAAATTTGATCGTAGAATTTTATTTTAATCATTTTCATGTACAAATTTTAATATTTTATAATGATATCCTTTTTTAATTTCATTTTGATATTATTAATATTTTAATAAATTATATTTTATTATCTTAAAAATAAATTTATTATTCAAAATTCAAATTTAGATTTAATATATTTTTATTACGAGAATAATTAATAAAATTCATTTTTTAATTATAAAAGAGAAATTAGAGTGAGGGGTTTAGATAAACGGTATCTCTCTTACTCACAGCTTTAACATCTTTATTTAAGTTAACGTCTACTTTCACTTAACCATTTGATATGAAACTCTTTTTTTTTCTCTCAACAATTGGTTTTTAAAACTTGTTTTATTCTAATATATTAAAGTAATATTTTAATTAATTAAAATTACACTTATTTTACAAATTCATATTAAAAGATAAATAATATGCA